>CM076577.1:427271432-427871432 GCA_034641835.2 Pinus albicaulis | reverse complement strand
AAGACAACTGTCCTACTCCCTTTATCGGCCATATTATTGATGATTGTGCTGGATGCAAGATTTTTTCATTCATGGATGGATTTTCTGGATACAATCAAATAAATATCTGCCCAGATGACCAACATAAGACAACATTCATCTGTCCTTGGGGCACATTTTCATATAGGAAACATCTGTTTGGTTTAAATAACGCTGGGGAAACTTTTCAGAGAGCAATGGATTATGCTTTCAAAGACATCAAGCACATTGTTCAACCATATCTAGATGATTAACCAGCGCATTCATGAAATCATATTGATCACCTGATGCATTTGAGAGCCATTTTCTTATGTTGCCGACACTACAAAATACGCCTCAATCCGCACAAATATGTGTTTTATGTTGGTTCTGGTCGATTTCTTGGATTCGTAGTCTCAAAAGAAGGAATTCGAATAGACCCACTGAATGTATAGGCCATTCTTGATTTGCCTGCACCATCAAACTTACTTTAGATACAGAAAATTCAAGGAAAGGCTAACTTCCTGAGAAGGTTCATTCCAAACTACGCCGAAATGGCTAAAGGATTTACTTGATTATTGAAAAAAGGAGTTCCCTTCCACTGGGACCAAGTTGCGCAAGCTTCTTTTGATGCTGTCAAGGACCATCTTGTCTGAGCGTCATTAATGTATCCTCCTAATTATCAAAATTATTATTTCCTACATATCACCGCGACTAAAACGACCATCATTATGGTTTTGGTCCAAGTAGAAGATGGAATTGAACATTCGATCTATTATTTGAGTCGTAATCTCAATGATATGGAAGCTAAGTACTCGCACGTGGAAAATCTTGCCTTGGCATCCGTTCAAGCTATCCAAAGATTTTTCCATTATATACTGCTCCGAAAAACAACAATAGTTTCGGATTGAAACCCAATGAATTACATCTTATCATGTGAATTGCTGGGGGGAAAATATTCAAAATGGATTGTCATTTTGCAGGAAGTTGATTTGGAATTCATCAAATCCAAGTCAAAGCAGTCTTTAGTTTTGGCTGAGCTTCTTTGTGACATTCCTTCATATAGTAATACAACTACGTTGGAACCATTTATTCCAGACGAGTCTCTGTTTATGATCGGATCATCTGATCCCTGGTATGGATATTTCATCATTTATCTCCAAACCCAAACTTTTCAACCTAATACCTCTCGCTCTGATCAAAGACGTATTCGATACCAAGCCAAATATTATCTGATCGTCGGCGATACACTTTATCGTCGTGGTGTCGATACCATTTTAAGGAGGTGCCTCACTCATGAGGAGGCCGAAAAAGTGTTAAATGATTACCATGCCAGGGCTTGTGGTGGAAATTTATCTAGATATGCTACCACGCAGAAGATACTCTGCGTCGGTTACTTTTGGCCTTCTATTTTTCGAGATTGTATCCTCGCAGTTAGAAGTTGTCATGCATGCCAGATTTATGACCGTAAAATCTGCAAACCACCAGCACCAATGCATCCTGTTGTCTCTACTGGACCATTTATGAAATGGGGTATTGACTTCATGACCTGTAACCCTCCTTCGTCCAGGAGGCATGGTTATATTATTGTTGCAGTCGACTATTTTACCAAATGGGCTGAAGCGATGCCTACATTCAACAACGCAGGACAGACAGCTGCATTGTTTTTATTTAACCAGCTTATTGTACGGTTTGGGGTCCCACAAGATATATTTATGGATCATGGGAATAATTTTCGCAAACATGATAATTCTACTCCTTATTATCCACAATCAAATGGAAAATTTGAGGTTATTAAAAAAATTCTTAAAAAAATGCTTCAATGAATGATAGGAGTCCATAAAAGCAACTGGCACTTGATCCTATACTCCGCCTTGTGGGTGTATCGAAACTCAGTGAGAAATGCAGCCGGATTTACTCCTTTTCAATTGGTGTATGGTCTGGAAGTTATCTTACCAATCCAATGTGAAATATCATCGTTAAAACTCGGGATAGACTTGTTACCTGACACCTCAGAAGAAGAAGCACGTCTCCTTAACATCATCCATCTAGATGAAATGCATCGTGAAGCCCAATTGGCCAAAAAAGTGCATAAGCGATGTATAAAGGTCCAATGCGACAAAAATTTCCAGCCTCACATCTTCTCAAAGGGCGACTTGGTCCTTATTTATGATCAAGAAGCTGATGTAATAGGTATAGGTAAATTCGAGCCATTGTGGCATGGCCCCTATATTGTCAAAAGAGTTCTTCCTAAGGGTGCCTATGAGTTAGTTGATTATGATGGAATTCCATTGGCACAGCCAAGAAATGGGTTGTATTTGAAATGTTACTATGCTTAATTATGAGCGTAGTAATTTTTTGTATTATATTTTTTATATGTTGTTGATTTGCATTCACTATCTTAATTTGTTTTTTAGAGTTTTCTTGATGTTAGTAATCCGCTTTACATTTTATCGCAAATTTCTGAATCTTCAAAACCATTTTTTATATATGCTGATGGTGCTAGTCGTAGTACGCAGAATCTATCCTCTGCAGCGTGGGCCATTATCGCTCTGAATGACGAGTTAGTGAGTTTTCAAGGGATTTGTATCGGTAAATAGACGAACAATATCGCTGAGTATAGCGGGTTGATCAAACTTCTCTCTGATTCCATTTCATTTGGTATTAACCGCATAATCATAAGGTTAGACTCACAACTTGTGGTACTACAACTTACTAGTATTTATTCTGTTAGAAATCCAACACTTCTTAGATTGTTCCTAAGAGTTTGAATTTTGGAGAGACATTTTGATTTCATTCAATATCAACACATTTCTAGAAATCTGAGCACTGTAACTGATTCGTTAGCTAATCAAGTTTTAGACAGATATTTGCGACATAGATAAAGAAAAAATTCACATCATTGAATTGGATTACGCATTAAACATAGGAAAAACTCTGAAAAAACATATATAGATAGTTATAGGTTTTTACAAAATTTGTGCCCAAGACACGTTGGTCATCTGACCTCAAAATGTATGCAAAAAATCACATGTAAAATAGTGTTGCTCATGGTAGCACGCTATAGATCTAGCAATCCTACATAGCAACCGCATCCAACTGTTAGGAACCCAAATAGTGTGTCGCTGCAGTTGCATGGGTAACTCTTCGAGCCAGAAATCTGGAATTCCAAAGGTTAATCCCTCTATGTGATGCTGAAGCTCAGCTAGAGTCTCAACCATATCAAGTTCCAAAAGGACTGCTCTCCCGACAGCCCTCTCTGCTGGCGCATCTGCCTCGTGCTCTGGTTCCTCTACTGGTTGAACGCGACAGATATCTGTATTACATTAAACATTTAGTTTAGTCTTGGAAAGAAATTAAAAAAAAAACATTGTATAAACCTTATAAAAATCAAAAAACATGGTCAAAACATTCTTACCAATTGCACGCAATCGACTGCTGAAGTTCGGGGGAAAAATCAAGTTCAGAGCTCCAAAATGCAAATGGTAAATATGGAATGGTAAAAAAGAATAGTGAAACTTCTTTTTCTAGTCATTTAATTTTTTGCAAGTTAAATTTATTGCTATGACTATAGTTTTATTATGTTTTTATCATGAAACAAGTATTTTTAATCCATTTGATGTTGTTATGAACAAGAAATACAACTGATGAATAGATTAGTCGTGCAGATTTATTCAAAGAATGACTTGACCACAAAGCATACTTTTTCTCTTTATTTTTCGAGCTTTTATAAAAACGAAAAAGGATTTGAAGCGTACTTTTATCTCTTTTTTGAGCTTTGATAACAACGAAAAAGGAACCCCTGGAGTCTTCTTTCAGCTCTTTTCAGACTCCGATAATGTGAAAAGATTACCAAGCACTTGTCTTTTTGAGCTCGTTAAAGTAAATGAATTGATATATACTCAGTATAAGTTTAACCCTTTTTCGGATTGAGATGGATTATTTATGAAAAAGGAATACCTTGGTTAAACATGAAAAAAGAGGTTCTCTTAGATATTATTTTACACTTTTTCAGATCTGAGAGACAAATTTACGAAAAAGTACTTTTGGAGTTCTCTTTCGTCCTCTTTTTCAGACGCTCTATGAAAAAGGACTGGACTATCATTGTCGTTAAGCTCGTTAAAACATAAAATAGGGACGGGCTTGTTGATCATGGAAAGAATCAAGTTTCATTCATCGCTAGACTCGTTAAATTATTAAATAGTGATACATTATTCGCCCGAATGGTTGAATTATAGATCAAGCAAATGTTATCCTCCTCAAGCTTGTTAAAAAATAAAGAGGTACTAGTCAATAAATGACCGGGGAAAATTTGGGAAAAGTAGGTAAAGTTTATTTTTGGTAACAAGTCGCTCTTGAAAATGACACTTCTTTCACTCCATTTTCATGACTATTTGGGTTGGGTAATCATCTTGACAGCTCATTCACACCTATGGTTCATCATACCTTCACTTTGGTTTTGGGTCAATGTTGCCAAATCATCACAGTGTCGTCGATATGTTCAAGAGAAGTCATCCAGTGATTAAAAAATCATCCATCTGCAATACTCATAAACCTTCATTTTCATGACTGTCATCCTTGAAAATTGCTATATCAAGTCATACCCTTGTCTCCGAAATCAGTAACTCCTATTTTGCAATAAGGTGACTTCCTGTCGACAACAAATAAATATCCAGGAAGTTCACTTAGAAACATCAGATTCCAGTACCATGAGGCTTGTTACAGCATTGACAAGATCCTCGCTTCCAGACCTTTGACTGAAAGATTTTGTTTGGCGTTCGACATAAAATCATCTATTCACACCTTACGAAATGTACTGAAGTACCTTGAGGGCCATTGAAATTAATGGTGGTTCTCTCGCATTTGTTAACAACTCACATCATTGGATGGTAATCAAAAGATGTATTTCCGTGTTCGACAACAAATCATATATTCGCATGGCTAGACTTGTACCCGAATGATCAAGTGAACGAGATAAGAAGAACCCAGATCTAGTTTCATCCATCCGGGCTGCGATTTCAGGGTTGTTGTACACATCATTTGTATGGTGACTGTTGTGGATGATTTTGTCACCCTCCTAGAGACAGTCTAGAGTTGCCATAGACCAGTGCCTAGGACATCTTAATATAGCAAGGAGCCCTTTATAGTTTGGGTTGTCAATCAAAGAACTCACTTACTATCTCTTGTTTGAACAAGGAAATTAGTTTTGAATGGGACCAATCTCTCTCAGAAGCTGGTACAAAGACAAGAAAAATGTAGGGACATCAAGTAAAACTCCAATACAAAGGCATCAGACAGTTAAGAGACCGCTTACTGTAAAGAGGGCCAGTTCAGATAATATATCACAGAAATCAAATATCAGATGATGAGCACAGTGAGGAAATATAAAGAAGATATTAGCTGACATGAGATTGATACCCAGATACACAACAGAACCATATAAGGGCATACCAATTTATGAATCCTTATATGACAATGGCGTTTTAAAAGCACCCCCCTCAAACAACTAATATAGCAGAAAATATGGATGAAGTGAACATGAAACAGTATACCATGACTAGGCCTATTTAAAGCGTTTGACTAATTCCAGAAAGGGCATCAACAAGGATGAATCCTGACTGCAAACTAGTGAGCCACTCGCATTCTAGAACATGATACAAGAAGATAAATAGCATGAAAGAGATATTGTATTAACACATAAGATAAATTACATACTATGAGATACCAGAGACCAGAATCCTCATTATAGTTATAACCCCTCCTCACTGAGACCCTATGGGCTCTGAACCTTCATACAGAAAATATTACAAGATGTATACGAGAGCCTTTTCACTGCACAGTTTGCTGATAGAAATCTGGAACCCTTACAATGTCTTTTCTTTTAGCTTTTATAGACCAGATAGAGAATTCTAGAGGAGGCGGTAGATAGAGAGCATTTAATGACTTATTTTGAATCAAATGGCGGAAAACATTCGCGCCCATACTGTGAAACGACTTGAACATAATTGTCTGTACTTTACAATTTATTTCTGAAATGAATGCTGGAAATGAAAATCTGCATATACACAAGACATAAATAATAAAATATGTAAACATTCAGCCTTTTTCTGGAGGAGGAAGATCTGCGGCAATGAAACCTTGAGGCGCCTGCTTCCATGCATGATACTTTCGATCTTCTGTTCTTGAATTTAAATTTGGAACCTCTTTCGAGCTGGACCCTGAATTCATTGCTTCTTCATTAATAATCTGCTGTTGCATTAATGCTTTCATCCGCCCCAATGCGTTCCTTTTGATTTTTCTCTGGAGAGTTCCATGGATCGAAGTACCCTTCTTTAATGGAGGTCACATCATAGTGACTTCCAGATCAATTCCGCTAATTTTGTTCCCCCACAAGTTCTTGCAAAAACCAAAGCCTGTTGAATAAAACTGATGACAGAGATAATGGACAAAGCGAGACTAACATAAGTGGTGGCATAGATATGAGAGGAGGATGGAACGACGAGGGGTGGAGACTTCAAATAAAAATGTTGAAGCATGACACATAACCGGAATATGAAAACAGTGGAGGGACAGTGGATGACATGTGGACCAACGATGAAAAATGGCGGAAGAACGCTGATGACACGAAAACTTCAAGGATTAACCTTTGGGTGAGTTACAAAGGGAAGACATAACAAAACAGCGAAGCAAAGGCTTAAGAGGTGGGACCCGAAGCGCATTTTGCAAAATCGCAAGAGGAGAAAATGCGATGGAAGAAGAAGGGGATAACCAAAATTCTGCGCTCTGCGCTATGCGATGGGCGTGGTCAGTCGAGCGCAGATCGCAAAAGTGAAAAATGCGATGGTGGGGGATAGCGCGCGCGAGAAACTGCGCTTTTGCGATGAGGCAGACATGCGATGGCGCGATTATGAGATCTGCGATAAACGCTCAAAGGGGCAGCGCTTGGTTATATGCAAAAGGAGGCGCGGAGCTAGGAGGAAAAGGGGCTAAACCTTACGTAATATTTCAAAGTGGACTTTAGCCCTTTTTCAATGTATTTCCGATGCGGGAAGGGGCAGCGGTGAAAGGAAAAAGAGACTATGGCCAAGATTCAAATGGAGGGGCTGATTTGTACAACATCAGCTCCAACTGGGGACGGCATGTTCGTCCTCGGGCATGCCGAGAACTTGCAGACCTCAGAACCCTTTGTATTTTCTTCAAAACTTATTAGCTTATTTACATTATTTACATTTCAAAATTGAAATCACACTTGCTTATATTATATACATAAATATACCAGGCCTGATCTGCCTGAGTCAGTACTGAAAGTAGTGTTTAAGGAATTGTCCATTCACGGGAGCGTCCAACAGATCACCCTGTAGATTTTCTAACATGAAAGTATTATTTCTCCCTAGGTTCACTATTTTGAATGGACCGAACCACAGCGGGTCAAACTTGGCATGCTTGCCTTTTTCTGCTCTGCGAACATCCCACCTGAGAACCAGGTCTCCTACTTGGAAATTCCTATCTTTTGCATGGCGATCAAAAATATCCTTCATTTTTTCCTGATACTCTATCAGTCTCTCATTCACCTGGTTACGCGTCTCTTCCAATTCTACCAGCTGATTAATTCTTCTGATCATGTCATCTGGTTCTTCCTGATTCTCTTGCATAAAACGTGCCACCGGCAATGCCAATTGCAGAGGAAACACAGCAGCTCGCCCATATACCAGCTCATAGGGTGACTTGCCTGTTGCTCTTTTGCTGGTTATCCTATTTTCCCATAGAGCAAACTTCAATTGAGAGTCCCAGTTTTTCTGATTTTCAGCTATTGTTTTCTTCAGAGCCCTTACCAGGGTTTTGTTAGAGGACTCTGCTAAACCATTCCCCTGTGGATAGTATGTTGTGGAGTGAGTCAATGTAATGTTATACCTTTGACAAAACTTTACAAACCTGGCAGACTTGAAAGCCTGCGCATTGTCAGTTACAATTCGGGCTGGACAGCCAAACCTGGATATGATATTTTCCTCTATAAACCTCATGATCACAGCATCTGTAGCGTTTCTTGTAGGTATTGCTTCCACCCATTTCGTGAAATAGTCCGTGGCTGTTAGTATCCATCTATGCTGGCCACTTGATGGGGGATGTATTTCTCCTATAAAATCTAGTCCCCATTTCTGAAACGGTTCATTTACATGGATGGGAATCAAGGGCATAGCTGCTAATTTCTGTCTCTCTGCAAATCTTTGGCACTTGTCGCATGCTCTGACTTGGGCAAAAGTATCTGAGTACAGTTTTGGCCAGTAAAAACCGGCCCTCAAGATTTTATGTGTTGTGGCCCTCCAACTGTAATGTCCTCCACAAATCCCTTCATGAAATTCTATTAATGCTTTTTGCGCTTCATCTTCTGTGAGGCATAACAATAATATACCTAGAGGGTCTCTCCAATAGATTTTTCCATTGGCAATTACATATTACTGTGATTTCATTCTCACAGCTCTATATTTTACTTTATCACAACCTGTAGGACAGCTAAGCGTTAAAAGATATTCAGCTATTTCTTTATACCAAGGACTAGTTAGATATTTCACATGTATCTTTTGCGTAGCCATCTCTAGTCCTTGCTGCTCCTCTTCTTTTTCTGATTCTTCATTTGCTAACATGGATAGATTAATGCCCAGAGCTTGATGATTTGATTCAGATAACATCTTGGCAAGTCCCTGTCCTTTGACCAACTTGGTAGGTCTTATATCCAAATCATATTCCTGGATTTTTGCAATCCATCTTCCTCTTCTACCCTCGCTGTCTCCCTGTACCAGAATGTCTTTTACAGCAGCTGTGGGGACGTATGCAGTAATATGAGATTGCAAAACATAAACTCTGAAAGCTTTAAGGGACTTTACCAGGGCATATGCCTGCTTCTCCAATATATTGTATTTCAATTCTGCATCATAAAGTACTTGACTGAAGAAAGCTATAGGCTGTTCATATCCCTCTTCATTTTTCTGAAATAACACCAACAATTGTGTGAGGGGAAGTAAATGAGAAAATCATAAATGGATTTTTGTAATCTGGCCCTGCTAGCACAGGAGCTTCAGCAAATGCCTGTTTTATCCTTGTGAATGCATCTCTAGACTCCTGGGACCATTTGACTTCACTATCCTTTTTCAACATATTAGTTATATGCCTAACTATCTCAGCATAGTTAGGAATAAACCTCCTTAGAAAATTAATTCGGCCCAAAACACCTGTACTTCCTTTTTATTCCTGGGCAGAGGAATGTTGTTTATTACTTCAACTCTTTTAGGGTCTATTTTCACACCATCTCTTGTTACAATGTGCCCTAAGAGTTTTCCCTCATCTAATGCAAATAAAGACTTTTGAGGATTGAGGGACAGGCCATACCTTCTACATTTCTCAAAAGTTCTTCTTAAATGCTCAATATGTGCATCATAATTCTTTGAAAACACAGTGATATCATCAAGATAAACTACCAAAAACTTGTCCTGTTCTCCCACAAAGGCTATGTCCATTGCCCTCTGAAAAGTAGCTCCTACATTAATTAATCCGAATGGCATCCTGGCATACATAAAGGTTCCCCATGGTGTAGTGAATGCAGTTTTCTTCTGGTCTTCTGGGAATACAGCTACCTGATTATAACCAGAAAATCCATCCATCATTGACATTCTGGATGCTCCCACCACTTTCTATAGGATGTGGTCCATCTTAGGCAGTGGATAATTATCTTTGAGAGATGCCCTATTCAAATTCCTGAAATCTACACATAGCCTTATTTCTTCATTCTTCTTTCGCACAGGAACAATATTTGCTATCCAGTCTGAGTACCTTAATGGCACAATTATCTTAGCTTCCAGTAATTTCTTAATTTATTTTTCAATGGAGGGAAGCAGCAGAGGATTGATCTGTCTGAGCTTCTGCTTATAAGGTTTTGCGTCTTCCCTCAGTGGAATCTTATGCTGCATTATATTTACATCAAAAGCTTTTAGGTCCTGATAGGACCAAGCAAAAACATCTTTTATAAGATTGAAATAACTTTAAATATTTTTCTTTATAATCTTCTGGGACTCTCTTAGATAATTTGATAATTTTAGGATCTGCATAAGTACCCAGATTCAAATCTCCCACTTGATCTTCTTCTGTTACTTTGCTGGGTTGCAATGGAATATCATCTTTGTTAAATAATATTTCTAGGGGCACCATCCCTCTAGGTATAACATTTCCTTTCAGCTGCAGCACTCTATTTCCTGCTATCTTTTCTTCCCATTTACTTTCTGCAATATTTTCAACTTCTTCCTCCTCGTTATCATCAATTTCTATATTTGTGAATTCTCCCACCGTCTCCATGAATCTCTTCATTTGTTCATCATCTTCAAACACCTGCCAATGCTTTACATTATCTGGAATGGATGGTCTGTAACGTACCTCCACTTCATACCTTAAAAGCGGGTTCTGAGGAGGACAGAATGTACTGGCAGCTACAGCAAGAGAATCTGCTATTCTGTTTTGCTCCCGGGGCATGAACTGTATATTAAATGCTGAGAAGAAATTTTCCATCATGTCCCATACTTCGTTTCTATATGCTTTGAGCCGAGGATGCTTAGTTTGGCATTGATTTTTGATCTGTCTCACTACTAGCTCAGAATCTCCCAGGACTTTTAAACATTGGATGCCCATGTTTCTAGCTGTTTGCAGTCCCAATAATAGTGCTTCCTATTCGGCTACGTTGTTGGTAGCCTCATATTCTAGTTTGAAGGACAGTGGCACCCATTTTCCTGTGGGAGAAATCAACAATACCCCAGCTCCATTACCTTCCCTTGAGTTTGCCCCATCAAAATGCAAAGTCCAAATTTCTGATTCCTAATCTCCTTTAGGCTGCTCAGCTTGAATTTGACCAAAAAGGGGTTCATGAGCATAATTTTGATTTTCTTCTAACATCAAACATGAAAAGTCTCCCTCTTTGTTATAAACTGGAGAGTTCTCTGAGCAGTCAGCCTTAGTTACCATTTTAACAAATCTAGTCTCCCTGTATAACCTCCTTTCTTGACCCCCAAAGACTGGGACAGTAGCATATGTTAAATCCAATTTAATCGACCCCCCAATCTTTGTACCCCAGGACCTTGACAGCAACATGCAAAAGCGGGCTGGGATATCAGCAACCACAATGTCCATGACCACACTTTTTGCTGGAATTTGGGCCAAATTGACCACTAAGTCTTTAATCATTCCCAAGCATTTAACTCTTTTAGAATCAAATGAATATAAATCTTTGTATGGTCTTGTAATTTGCAGTCCTAGTTGCTCCATGACAGACAAAGGCATAAGATTATGGGAAGCTCCAGAATCTAACATAAAATTGTGTAACAGCAGGTCATGGATGACTAGGGACACATAAAAGGGAGGAGTAGAAGGGTCTATCTCCTTGACATGTGGGCCAAAGACTACCATGGGTCTTTCTTCTTGAAGATTTAAACTATCAGGTACAATTGGTATTCCAGGAGGAATCATAAAGGAAGTAACTTGAGACTGATATACAGGCTGTTTCAATAATTCAGTCAGTGGGACAGGAATCTTAATTTTCTCAAGTTCTTTTTGTAAATTGAAAGCAGATGGGGGCTTTTCTATCGCTACTTCTTTTGACTCCTTATTCTCAACTAAAGACTTAACTTCTTTTGACACCGGCTCAGCATTAGGAGGACTGACTATTTTAGAAGAAGAGGGAATCTGATCATTAGGCTGCAAGGGGGTATTCAGAAGATTCTTACCTTTTTCCGCATTCTTCTTTGTTGCTGATTCCTTCTGAGCAGATGCTTCTTCTTGAGGTGGTTCTTCTTCTTGCTCCTGAGTTCTAGTCCTCTTCCTTGAGGATCTGAGATCATATTTTACATTGAATTGTGCTTCCATAAAATCAGCAAATTGCTTGCAGTAATGGTCAATCTCTGCTTCTTCATCTTCGTCTTGCAATGGGCATTCCATATCATCATTATTTGAAAAATCCATATTTGAATCTTCTAATCCATAAGCCGCATCTCCAGTGGAGTCATCTGCTGGTCCTTCCAAGTATAAGGGATGAGGTACCTGGTCTTGTTGTTCTTTCGTCTCTCTCGGAAATATCTGGAGAGGTGGCCTTCTATACTGGGGATTATATCCTCTGTTTGGAGCATTATAAAAATTCTTGGGAGCTGCATTTTTAGCTTCCAGTTCAAGCTTGACCATATTCTTTATCATTTTACTTATTTCATCCAATTTCTCTGGATCTTTTTCTTGACTTGAAGCGGAAACCTCTTCTTTGCCTCTCCTCCTAGTATCTTGTTCAGTTTTTCCCTTTAGTTTCCCGGTGGAGGCAAAGTTCGCTTCTAATTCCAGAGCATCTGATTGTGCATCATCTAAAGTGGCAGGTTTCCTTTCCCTCAAAGAGAAGCCAAAATCAAATTCAAAGGCTGCTATGAAAATTATCTTGGCAGCAGCTTCATGGGGCTTCATCTCAGGGGGCAGGCTCAGGTATAGTTTATTGAATCTTTTAATAAAGTCTGAAACTCCTTCATTCTGTTTCTTCTTCATGGTATTAAATTCAGTGAGACATTGACCGTGATCTTTCTTTTCGCCCCACTTCCTGAGAAAAGTATTTTCCATTTGGTCCCAGGTGGTCACAGAATTATTTCCCAACGTCTTAAACCATTTTCTGGCTTCCCCTTCCAAAGACTGCACAAATAATCTCAAGACCACATCCAGATGTTCAACATTTAAGTTCTCTGCAAAAGAGCAGAAGGTCTCGAGATGTTTCTGAGCATCAGCTCCATTTTCACCATTAAACCTTGGCAGAATATTTTTATAATCTTGTGGCATATCATTTAACACTTGGGGCAAGGCCAGTGGGGCATATTTGTTCAAAAGAAATGCAGGAACATTGGCCATTGGAGGAGGTGGGGGTTGTACAACAGTCTGAGATACAAAAGTAGGGAGAGGAGTAGGAGGAAGCAGAGTGTGAATAACAATGGGAATATATTGCATAGAAGCCTGAGGTGTGGATGGGAATAACTCACGGTTAACAGCAACTACTTCTGTGACTTCTTTAATTTCTTCAGCCTCGAAAGCAGGATGAGATTCTTCTTCAATTGAGGCACTTCCTCTACATGGAGTCTCCGAGTAAAACTCGGGATTTTCTGTTCTAACTTCTTGAGAAGAAGAGGGCGGGTAATCTTCAACGGAATATTCAGAGTTTTCAGCACGGGCTGACTTCCTCTCCTTCCAAACTCTTTTACGAATGATCTTCTCTGGGTCAGACACGTAGGGTGTCTTGAGCTGGGATGTATCTGACCTCAAATGTGGCTTACGAGGAGCCAGGACTACCAATAAAATTTATCAAATAATGACCAGTGGAGTCGCCAAGGTGAGAGATATGCAACTCTTCAACTCTCTGTGCTCACCTGATTAGAGAGTGAAAACAATTTGTCGAGACCCAGGGAAACTGATATTCTTGAATTTTTTCCCCGGCAACGGCGCCAGAAAGATGTTGTGGATGATTTTTTCACCCTCCTAGAGACAGTCTAGAGTTGCCATAGACCAGTGCCTAGGACATCTTAATATAGCAAGGAGCCCTTTATAGTTTGGGTTGTCAGTCCAAGAACTCACTTACTATCTCTTGTTTGAACAAGGAAATTAATTTTGAATGGGACCAATCTCTCTCAGAAGCTGGTACAAAGACAAGAACAATGTAGGGACATCAAGTAAAATTCCAATACAAAGGCATCAAACAGTTAAGAGACCGCTTACTGTAAAGAGGGCCAATTCAGATAATATATCACAGAAATCAGATATCAGATGATGAGTGCAGTGAAGAAACATAAAGAAAATATTAGCTGACATGAGATTGATACCCAGATACACAACAGAACCATATAAGGGCATACCAATTTATGAATCCTTATATGACAATGGCGTTTTAAAAGCACCCCCCTCAAAAAACTAATATAGCAGAAAATATGGATGAAGTGAACATGAAACATTATACCATGACTAGGCCTATTTAAAGCGCTTGACTAATTCCAGAAAGGGCATCAACAAGGATGAATCCTTACTGCAAACTAGTGAGCCACTCGCATTCTAGAACATGATACAAGAAGATAAATAGCATGAAAGAGATATTGTATTAACACATAAGAGAAATTACATACTGTGAGATACCAGAGACCAGAATCCTCATTACAGTTATAACCCCTCCTCACTGAGACCCTACGGGCTCTGAACCTTCATACAGAAAATATTACAAGATGTATACAAGAGCCTTTTCACTGCATAGTTTGCTGATAGAAATCTGGAACCCTTACAATGTCTTTTCTTTTTTCTTTTATATACGAGATAGAGAATTCTAGAGGAGGAGGTAGATAGAAAGCATTTAATAACTTATTTTGAAACAAGTGGCGGAAAACATTTGCGCCCACACTGTGAAATGACTGAACATAATTAACTGTACTTTACAATTTATTTCTGGAAATGAATACTGAAAATGAAAACTGTTTATATGCAAGATATAAATAATAAAATATGTAAACATTCGGTTGTTTTCTGGAGGAGGAAGATCTGCGGCAATAAAACCTTGAGGTGCCCGTCTTTGTGCATGGTACTTTCGATCTTCAGTTCTTGAATTTAAATTTAAAACCTCTTTCGAGCGGGACCCTGAATTTATTGCTTCTTCATTAATAATCTATTGCTGCATTAATGTTTTCATCCGCCCAAATACGTCCCCTTTGATTTTTCTCTGGAGGGTTCCATGGATCGAAGTACCTTTCTTTAATGGAGGTCACATCATAGTGACTTCCGGATCTTTTCCGCTAACTTTGTTCTCACCACAAGTTCCTGCAAAAACCAAAGCCTGTTGAATAAAACTAATGACAGAGATAGTGGACAAAATGAGACTAACAGAAGTGGTGGCATAGATATGAGAGGATGATGGAACGACGCGGGGTGGAGACTTCAAATCAAAACGTTGAAGCGTGACACATAACCGGAATATGAGAACAGTGAAGGAACAGTGGATGACATGTAGGCAACGATGAAAAATGGCGGGAGAACGCTGATGATGCGAAAACTTCAAGGATTAACTTTTGGGAGAGTTACAAAGGGAAGACATAACAAAGAAACGAAGCAAAGACTTAAGAGGTGGGACCCGGGGCGCATATCGAAAAATCGCAAGAGGAGAAAATGCGATGGAAGAAGAATGGAATAACCAAAATTCCGCGCTCTGCGCTATGCGATGGGCATGGTCAGTCGAGCGCAGATCGCAAAAATGAAAAATGCGATGGCGGGGGATAGCACGCACGAGAAACTGCGTTTTTGCAATGAGGCGGACATGTGATGGCGCGATTATGCGATCTGCGATAAACGCTCAAAGGGGCAGCGCTTGGTTACATGCAACAAAGGAGGCGCGGAGCTAGGAGGAAAAGGGGCTAAACCTTATATAACCCTTTAAAGTGGACTTTAGCCCTTTTTCAATGTATTTCCGATGCGGGAACGGGCAGCGGTAAAGGGGAAAGAAGAGACTATGGCCAAGATTCAAATGGAGGGGCTGATTTGTACAACAGTGACCTTACATACAGATTGTCATCCAAACATGGGCCTATATCTGTAGGCATGTCTACGTTTAGGCAACATTCCAATGTAGACGAATTTCTTAATTATGTACATGTTATTAGATTGTTTTATGTGTTGAACATGGGAATGCCTACCCTCAGCAATTATGATCAATAGAGGATATATCATGATGAAATGTATTGTAAGATTGATGCAAGTGACCATTTCGCTTCGTTTCTAGGCTCATCACAGTGTAGAGCATCTCAATCAAATGTTCTTATTATTTGGATGTCATGCTTTAGGGGGCAATTTTTATAGGTCAATTGGGGCACCATTCCCAATGACTTGGTTAACTAGGCATCATCTCCAGGACTGATGATGAAGGGTCTATCATTCCCTATCATTTCAGTTGCTACATGCCCTAAGACAAGAAACAAGACAAATCAAGCAAGACTTTCATCAAGCAAAGGTTTCCATGGTTTGAAGCTTATTGTATAGCATATGAGAGCTCACCAACGTAGGCTCTAAGGGGCCTAAGTGTGTTGCATATGTAGGTAGCCCCATGCAATCTGGCTGCTCTGCAAAGCAATTCCCGACATTCACAGGTGCGTTGGTCATATTGGGAGTGAAATTTTCATTTTTCTGGAATCTCCACTTGGCCAGTGCCTTTTAGAAGAGCTCACATGTGTCAAGCTTCAGATCCAAGTGTCCATTTTACATATACATGATTGGAAACATGTATTGCCTATTTTTGGAAAGCTATTAATTGAAAAACAACCTACAATTCATCTATAAATTGAACACGGATCTAAGTGTTTGAGGAGGAAGAATTTGAGTAGAGAAATACTAGAGAATTTTCAATTGAGAGCTTGGTTTGTAGAGCTACTGCTGGAGAGATTTATGCTGTGATGAGACTTGGAAACTTTGCTGGAAGGTCACTTCAAATTAGTCACTAGGTTGTAACCTCTCCTTCTATCATCAATAAAGAGTACTTCTTGTTTTTCCCTACATGCATCTATGTTAACTTTGATTTTCCATATTGTAAGATCTTGGTTGATGAATGTAGTTTATGCTTAACTGATTTAGCTAACTAGCTTGAATAGATATCTATATTATTGCATCTTCTGATGTTTCAGTGTTCTTTCTTGTAGGAAGCATTCAGCCAATGAACCGCTTGAATTTGAAGTTGTAGCAGAAGCGACAGAAGGAGTCATTTGGAAGCGACTGAAACAAGTAAGCCTCAAATCCTCTCTGTGTATCTGTTCTGAGTTAGGAGAAATGGTAGTATAGTCTTTCACCTGTTGTTCTAGACTAACACATGTCTAGGGAAGCATAATTTATCCATAGATTACAATTCTTGCCCAACACAATATCTAGGTGGGAATATTGACTCTCTTCTTGTTTTTTCACAAAGGAAAAATTCGTAATTTTATTAATGAAAATAAAACTACATGTTACATGTGCTAGTATGATCAGTCAAAGACAAGCTAGTATGCCACAAGTAATATACATAGGTAGAAAATTAAGATTTTCTCCCTTTTTTCTCTTCAACCTTTCTCCATCCATCCTGTGATGGCGTGGTCGTTGTAAGGGTGAGCTGGTTTTCTTTTGTGGTTACTCTAATGTCCTTGTCTAAGTCTGATGTATCTGAAGTGTGTAGCCTTTTATTCCCCCATTCTCCGGTGCCTCTGGTTCTGATACCAGCCGCACCATGGAGGTATTGTCAAATGAATCTTGCATTCCTTGGTCTTGTGCATTTGGTGCGGTTGTTGGCTGCTTACTCTCCTTTGGGATGGTGTCTTCCTCCTCTTTGTTTGTCTCTTGCTCTAAATCCTCTGAAGGGAATTGCCATCCTTTGGCAACTTTCCCTTGCTTCTTCTTTTTTATGTTGTCTTGCTTTGCCTCTGGGCATGTGTTTTGGAGATGTCCTGTATTTTTGCATATTCTGCATTGAAATGCTGTGTTTTCATAGTCCAAGTGCTGTGTCCATCTTTGTTGTTTGTGATTCAGCTGAATACTCTATGGTAGGCCTTTGCTAAGATCCACTTCCACATAGATTCGTGCAAAAGTGTATATACACTCCTCCAAACGATGGGTATCTGTTTTTATATATCTTCCAAGGGTGTTTCCAATGGCTGCTAGAACACTTTCATTCCAAAAATGAATCAGAAGATTGTATAGCCGGACCCAAACTGGCATTCTGGAAACCTCCATGGTGTTTGCATCAAATTCAGGAAACCATGGAGTGATTAAGAGCCCAGTGGATCCCCAGAACCATGGTCCCTCTAGCAATATGATATCCCTGGCTTTTGCAGATAAGAATTTGACAATGAAAAATCCTTTTGAGCACAGATGGATTTCACAATCCATTGTCCAATTGGTAAAGATCCAATTAAAAAGATCCATTGGTTTGGGCCAAAAGCAGTTGAATCTGCATATTATTGCTCGTGCTTCATAGGTGGTTCAATGATCGTCTATCTCTGGACTGTCTATATTCAATTCTGGCAAACTGTTTTGTTGCTCCACAATGTAAGGCTTGGGAGAACTCTCTGTTTGTGTTGTAGCTGTTGTTGCTCTGTTTTTTCCTTCGAGTGCATTTCTGTATGAGAAATCTTTTGGTTTTGTAGTATTGGAGGTGCTGGCTCCCTTGGTTGATCCTTGAGCTCTGTTTGGATCTGCTTTCCCCCCTCTCAGTCTCAGATTGAGGGTAATTGTAGAGTCCAAGCCAATGGGATAATCCTTGATATCTTTGGAATCTAATAAAGATTTTCCCCCGTGGATCAAAGACTGATGTTGATGAGGTTAACCAGCAACAGACTTGATATTTTCCTTAAGCTGAGTTACGATGTCTGTGTCCTGAATCCAAACAGTAAAGCTATTTCCCACAAGGGGCTTTATAAAAACTTGAAAATGGTCATAACTTACTTGAAATTCGCTTCCATCGATAGTTCTGTGGCTTCCTGTAGTCGCCTGTTTTAGTATCATGGGTGGGGTTCTGTACTGGTCAGCACGCTGAGATGCATACCTAGCTTCCAACGGTGGCACCAATCTCCATTTCTCGTCGCAAATCACCCGCGCAGGCTCTGTTCAACAATACCCAGCAAATCTGCATCGAAACGGTGAATATGGTTGCCATTTCCCATGGCATGTCTTCGGTGGGGGTAATGCCAAACCCTTCACATCCAACCCACATCGAAAGAGGGCCAGATGGATATATTTGGCCGCCATTGCCCATCTTGTAAGCAGAGCTTCCATCCAGAGATGATGCCAGTGGTCCAAGCATTCCTTAGTGAATATAAGTTCGGCCTACGAGAAGGAACGGGTAAAGCATCGCACTATAAACCACTCATTTGTCCCGGGGGTGAGGCCAAGGGCCTGCATAGCACAGGAAGTTGTCTCATCAGGTAATCCTCCATGAAAATCCGTCACCGCACTGTCCAACAGTTTAGATCTGAAAGAACTAGGGTAAACATCGACCTCCTTTGCGCTCCACATTTTCTCTCCTCCCAATGGATGATGACTCTCTTGTTGTTAATGGCCAATATTTAAAACAATATTTTCAATGATGGTCTAGGGTTGTGCCCTACCTTATGTACATAATTTTTTCTTTTTTCATTTGCTTGGTTTGGTCCTGTGTTATTGTTTCTTTCAGTTCATGTAAATAAAGTTTTTCATGTAATGTGATCTCTGGATTCATTACATGTGGCTAAATTTCAAAAGAGTCTTGTGACACTACAACATTTGGCTAACCCTCAGTCCTTCTTATCCATTTTGGTTACATATTTTGTTCAATGATGTTTTAATGGAAAATATGACTCTTGCATAAGGAGAGATTTTTTTTGAACCATGAAATCCGTGTCCATTATGGAAACCTCACGCCTGCAATTAATTATTTATGTTTCAGTGCTTTCCATGCTTATCCAATCGAGTAGATAAGGAGAAGGGGAAAATTTAAATAAGAAAACAAAAATCAGAAGTATTTATATGCTTCTTTGAAGGAAAAACCTATTTTGATCTCAATAGCTTGGGATCCCTCTTCCACCCATGAAATGAATAAGTGCCTATGCACAGTCCTATATAAAATACATAAATAAAGGGTGAAACAAGAGAAAGGATTCCTATGCAGAGAGGTGAAGCAAGAAATTCCGCGAGGATACTGTCCAAGCTCACTGACAGCGGAGCAATGTTTGCATTCCTGAAGTGAATCCACCGGTGTATTGTTTATGCCTGCTCGCAACAAAGAAACACCAAAGATAAAAACTATATTATGAAAATATAAAGCTCGCGAACAAAGCTACCCTTCCTTGATTCAAACATTGTGATGTTTCTGGTCTAATGTTTATGTTTAATCGAGAAATGGAAAAAGGGGAATAATTTTGTGCACGGGGTAAGTGGGGAAAAAAAAGAGTTTTGAATGATGAATCAATACTCCTTGAAGAACTAGACCTTGAAAAAAATAATCAACCAAGGCACACAGGCTGGAATTCTACTAGTGTGTCACCAAGTGTTGTCACTTCTACAACACTTTCCAAAATTTTGGCTTACACTCAAATTTTGGAGCCCAATTTGACTTTCATGTTGTCGTCACAAACATGAAGAGTCATTTCATGTGTTTTCTCTAAGTGTTTTGGTCTTGTTTGCGAGAAAATCAAAGTGTCATATTTTAGCATGTTATGTGTCGCATAGTGTACACAAGCTAGTTTTGGTGTGTTTAGGGAGTAATTCATGTGAAAATGAGTTGTTCTTATCATGTAAACATTTATCACACTCATTTTCAAATTTTCAATCATTGTCGCACAAGTGTTATCACGGTCCTCCAAAGTGTATCTTTGGTGTCGCACTTGCTGTCAATTGTCGCAAAGTTGTCACATTGAGGAAAGTATGTTATTCATATGTTCTAAGTGTTCCTTGTTGTGTCGACAAGTAATGTAAGTGTGTGATAATACTTGTTACACCAATTTTTGTTCATCTAACCTGTTACTATTAGTTGGACCAAAGTACACCATGTAAGACCAATTTTACCCTAGTAAAATTGCTTTCACTATGAAAAATAACTTATTAATCCATAATTTATTAAGTTTTTTTATGGCCTAAATAGGAAACCCCTTGAGGAATATTGAATAAATCCTCATGGGTTTCCTGTTTAAACCATAAAAAACTTAATAAATTATGGATTACTAAGTTATTTTTCATAGTGAAAGCAATTTTACTAGGGTAAAATTGGTCTTACATGGTGTAATTTGGTCCATATAATAGTAACATGTTAGATGAAAAAAAAATGGTGTAACAATACTCAGAGTCTTGTTCTATCCATTTTCATTATACTAATCCAACACTTTTTCAAAATTGGAAAAACTCCTCGACTGGGCTACTCGACCTCTTTCATCCAGCCTAAACTACACATTGCGCAGTATTGTCCCTCAAGCAAAAACCTAGTCTCTTAGCACCACTCAATGCACAATTTTTTCCTCCCAGAACTGTGCATTGCACAATTTGAGTGCTCAAACCCAACCCCTGAGCTCCAAAATTGTGAAAGTCTCTTTTCCTTCCAGGTATGAACTGCACATTATGCAGTCTAAGTCCTCAAGCCCAACCCTTGAGCTCCTGAATTATGAAATTGTGCAATCATCTGGATTCCATTCCCTTCTAGCACTGCACAATGGGAAATTTCAGTCCTCAAGCCCTCAACATGGCTTCTTGAATTACCCAACTGTGCAATATTAAAGGCCTGTCTAGCCTGAACTGCACATTTCATAGTCTCAAGGCTCAATCCTGACCATTGAATGCCTGAGTTACACAATTGCGTAGTTACTGAGCCTCTCTATCAACCTACCACCTAGTTCCAACTCAATTAGTGGATCATCGTGAAACACCTTAGCCTAGGGGTTTTATCGTACTGATGCCATATTTTCATGAGTGAATTTTAGGTGCAATTACTCTATCATGATATGACATGATGATGAAGAAGGAGATGTAGAAGGAGACCATGCTAGAAGTAGTTTCTTCGATTCTTATGCCCATTGGATAGGGACTCCACAACCTAGTGGTTCTGGATTTTTAATCTATAAATGGAATTTCTTCATTTGCATCAAATATTGTATTTTTGCAAGTGGTTTTCCCTTGTAAACATTAATTTGGGCTTATGAATTTTGTAATATTGATTTGGAATTATGAATTTTGTTGAAGAAAAAGCCTACATGTTGTTATTTATTATTTAAATTTGTTGAAGCAATACTCCTTATTGTGTAGAAAATGCAAAGAGTCTTTAATTGCCTTAGTAGATTTGATATTGGATTCATAACTTGAACTTCTTTCCAATCTTTGAAAATTGATACTTAGGCATATTTCTTTATGACAAACCTTACATATTGAAGTGATAAAATATCATATGTAAGTAGTTTACAAAATATTGAAAAACATATTGAAATGGTCTGAAGATCCTTGTAAAAAGAAAATATGAAATTTTATACTAAGTGAATTCCAAACTTCTATAGGTATATACAAATTCTAATGGTTTCTATATTATATTGAATTACAGGAACACAATTTCATTGATTATAAATTTTCTATGAACTTTTCCAGCCAATTTCTTGGTTTCTAGCAGAGTTTAGGTTTGATTATGCCAACGAATTAGTTTTTTCAATCAAAATTTTCTTTTATTTTCTTTGCTCACTAATTTTTTATGAACTCTGCCACACAATTCCCTAATTTTCAAGAATATTTCAAGTTTCGTTGTTCGAGAAAGCTGGTTTTCACAACTATGTTATTTACTAGTCCATTTCTTTTTTAGTTTTTATTTCTTTTTTTATATTTCTTTATTTTTGAAAAAACAAAGGAATGAATAGGGATAGAAGGAGCTATTCACTTGATAGGATCAAGGAATGAAATATGTAATTATTCGTGTTTTTATTTATTGATATCATGATCAAAACAAGGATGTGTAAAGACATCTACCTCTATGATCATATCTAGGCATACTATTTCAGGATCTTAAAGTTGAAGACGATTTTCTGTTGTCTTTGAATGAATAATGGTGTATGTTCAAGAGAGGCACATGCAAGGCCTTTTGGGTATGCTTTTGATAATGACCACATCATACTCTTAATTTTTTTTTTCCATGCTTAATCTCTTGGGGTACTTATTCCACCATGCTTTTGGATCTGATAGAGGGGAACTATTATAACCCTAACTTCTAGACTGGTGGGTATCAATGGTAAGTCAATGAATATTTTTTCATATATCCCAACCATAATATTTTCTTATGGCTCGATTATAAGTTCTTCATATTTCGCTACCAGTTTATCCTCTCGTGGTTCATCTACATAATATATTTGTGGCTCAACTGCAATCTCGACCATCTTACCTCTCCTAGTTGTCTTGGCCTTGAATATTTTTTTATAACAAATCCTTTATACTTCTGAAGGTTTGAATCCTCAACTATATTGGCAACAAAATTTTACTGAAATCCATTCCAAAACAAGAAATGGTTCTAGGTTTGTCTATGTTCAATTGTTCCATTAAGAGGAGTTTGATTAGCCCATGGTGACAAAAACTATGCTCAAGATTACTAGGGTTCTATTGCACATGAACTACCATTTCTATAAAATGTCTCATAGGAATAATGGAAGATTGAAGATTTTATTTTCTTGAAATTCAGGAGGAAGTCTATAATATATAGAATGTGATCCAATACCTTCACACGTTATGTGTTTTTTCATTCCAAAGAAGATGTCATTCCATTTATCTTGCAATCATAAATGAGGAATGCCTTTGTTCCAATCTGGGTTCCTCTATCATTATTGCAAGAATTGAGCTCACACCTTATTTCAAATATGCATGTATTAAAACCATTTCCCACTCTCTTGAGGTAATATGGTAGTGATTGCAATGTAATTCTTTGAAACTTGAAAATTTAAAATTTTCCTCCTGTACTATGTCCTCATCGAAAGTATCCACAAATGCTTTGGTGAATTCCTTGCTATATCCCTATAATCATTCACAAAGTGGAAGCCTACCGATTTGTTAAAATAACATTGACATTCAAGATAAGCCTTGAAAAAATCAATACTAAATGGCCCTTGTCAAACCACACCTTGCACTTCATGTTGCAATACTTGTTGCACTAAGAGGCTCTCTCTAGCTTGGTATGGTAGAGATGTTGTAATGTAATGTAATGTAATTTAAACATTTTAACTCAGTAAAAATAAAATTAAAACAAAAATAACAAAATTAAAATAACAATTACCCATGGTATCATTCACATGTCGACCTTGTTTTCAAACAAGCCACTTGCAAAACACCTATCGATAATCATAGAAAGCCCCAAAAAATAAAGAGGCGGATCCTTAATTCAAGGGCATGGAATTTTTATGACATTTCAGGAGACAAGAAATAAGATTCTAAGGAAAATAATCCAAATACAAAAGCACATAATCAACCTGGTAGCCAATCAGATGAAAGAGTGGGGGATTAGTTAGGAACATTGGCTCTTAGTGAAAAGGGTACTGATTCAATAAAGATCATGTAGAATATACAAAAAAATTTAATCTTCTAATATTAGAAATATGAAATACAATTTATTTTCATATAAACACAAAATTTATCTTCTAAAATTTGCAACATAATAGGAACAAAAACAAAATCACAATTACACAATTAAAAAACTCATAATTGTCTAGGGAAACCAAATGGGAAAACCCTTTGATTTTTATTGAGAATTTTATTGAAGAAGGATGATCAATGGATATTTTATAATTAAATAAAGTTTCATTAGAGAACAAATGTGTTCTCTCTGCTTACACTAAGCTGAAACACCCTTGCTTTCACCTTGATCCTCACTTCTTAACTCAAGGAATTCGTCCTTCTTCAAACTCCCAAAAGCCTCACCTAGGCTCGTTATCTTTCTCTCACAATATCCATGCACAAACTCATGCTTCCAATTTCTTGGTATTACAAACTCGTGCTTACCAAATAAATGATTAAACTTGTGCCTTATTTCCTCCTTTTAAAGGCAATTTGAACAGTTAAAATTAGTGAGTTTTCTAATAAAGGAATGATTTTGTGATTGATTGAGTTAGCATGAGTTAACTGCTCATGCATCTCATCCTATCTCTTGAGACTCAACCACAAATTATTTTTCACAATTAACTTGCACTAGAAAACCAAGAACTTGACTTTCAATTTCAACACATTAGTTAACTTCATCCTAACTCGTCCTAAATTTAATGGACTAATTACTAAATTATAGGAACTCGTCCTAATTTATATGGATTCTTATAATTTTGAGTCATTGTTGTGTAGATTAATCCGTCTTGCGGACAAGACCGATCTCTCTAGTACTAAAAGTAACTAGCAACAAACAACCAATTATACTATTCTCTCTCTAAGCATATAAGATTCATAAAACACTATATAGGTGTAAGGCCTACCTTATGTCCAACGCTTGCTTGATTTCGTTGGAGTCCTTCCCATGCATTGAAAGAATGTTCCTCGTGAATCTGCAGTCACAAACAAGCAAAAAGATTACGCAGCACCTGTATAGACATTATTATAAACCATACTTATCATAATGATCAAGGAATTTATGAAATAAACCATGAATCGACAGTTTAATGAGAGAAATGAGCATATTTGTATTAACTTCAAATAAAGAAAACCTTTACAACCTGTGCCTTGATGTTGTGCAGGTCCTCCTGGGGTCCGAAGCAGGAATCTCTTCTAATTTGACAAGCATTGCACTCTTTGAACCAAGACAGATAGAGATGAGTGATTTAACCTCACAGAAATTCTTAGTTAACTGAGTCTGAATCTCAACAGCATTTAACTTCAAATATCTTAATCTTGAACTCCCTTTGAGGCTACCCAAGGCCTCTTTTTATAGTGGAAAAGAGGAGGTTTTTCTTTTCCAAATATGAAGGGATAGAATCCTCCTTCAAAGGGATTAGCTCCTTACATCAAGGGGTTAGCTCCATCAAGTGAGGGATGCATGAACCTTCTCAAAGCGTATCCATTCCCGAAAATTCCCATCTAGAATCTTCTAGAATTCATCTGAAATCAACTTTTTATTTTTACTTTCTCGCCTTTTTGAGTTTTACAGAGGTCCGCACCCATAACACAAAGAACGTGCGGTATGGTTCCGCAGGCAAGCTGAACTTTAGGTGCGGGACCGCAGGCAATGAATAGAGAAAGTGCGATACCAATGTTTAGGGGATTTTTAGGAACTTTTCTCTGATTTTGAAAGCTTGACATGAGGAGTTGATATGTTAGACTTGCAAAAGGAGGAAGTATGAGTAATAATGAGCTCATACTCATAGTAAAATGTCAGGATGACAGTTTTTAGTGTAACAAATTCCCCCCAAGTCACAGTACGGAATAGATGAAGGCGTAATCGTCATATGAAGTGCGATGCTTTATCATTTCAAGGTGTCTATGGGCACGGTCGAACATGACAAAAACATTCAATGCAAAATATTCTGTGTATCCTTTGATGAGCATTCCCATACTCAGGATTAAAACCCACTATAAACTAAGCAAAATTGCGATACGAGGACGATTTTGAATACATCATAGTACGAGATGTATGTAGACACAGTATGGACGCAGCCATCTGTTTATAAATAGTCTACTGTATAGATGACAACAAAATTCCTCGCAGCCTGGATGGTGGAAACTAGATCCAGGGTCTTGATTTCCACATCTCGAACTAGTACGATTCTATCCATGTGAATAAATATGTTGAAGTCGAACATGGTAGAAACCACTTGATTACCAGTCAATGATGTGAAATGTTAACAAGTGTGAGAGAAACCACCAGTAATGTCAATGGCTCTCAAAGTACTCAGTACAATCCATGAAATGTGAATGAATGAGCTGAAGTCGAACATGTCACGGAATCATTCGATCGAAGGTCAATGATACAACCTGTCGTCGAAGGCGAGAAACCTGCCATTGAGGCATGCAGATTTCAAGGTACTGACGATTTCTGGATCAACTTCCTAGATAATGTGTTGGTATCGATAGAAAGTGATCTGTCATAGGCAAGCCCACAACACGAAATCATAGATCAAGTTTTGAAAATATATTGGCAAGGACTGACTCAGGGATGGTCAATAATGGATGACAGATATTTTGCAGTTGAATGGTTTATTTGAACTGTTTTCTTGAACACATAACGACACTGCAGATGGCTTGGTAACAATTGACCCAAAGCTAATACCCAGAAACCGGCTGAAGACTTTCAATGAGGTTTGATTAAATGTTAGGCAAAGGATTTCCCAACCCAGGTGAATGAAAGTGTAGTGTTCAAGAGTGGTTGACTAAATTTTCGAAAAATTTAAAATATAACAAACATGCCCATTTTTCTCTCTTTTTCCCCCACCATTTCTGGCAAGTACCTCTTTATTTTTGACAAGCTTGAGGAGGATAACATTTGCTTGATTATAAGCTCATCCTTCGGATGAGTCCAACTTAGTTTAAAATTCGAACCCTAAGAAGGAGTGGTTCGTTCTTGTTGAAAATTAAACAGGTCCTTTACTGTTAAGTTTTAACGAGTCCAGTATAGGAGAAACTCGGTGTTTTTCAGTTTTAGGGAGTCAGAAGAAAAACTTAATAAAACTCCATGGGTGTTCTTTTTCGTAAATTTAGTCTCTCGAGCCCGAAAAAGGATAAAATAATGCGGGAGAGAACTCTGTTGACCGTATTTAGTCAACGTATACCTTTTTCGTAAATAGTCCATTTCAGTCCGTAAAAGGGGTAAACTTATACTGAACGGACGACTGTTCATTTACTTTAACGAGTTCAAATAGTCAAGTACTCGGCAATCTTTTCATATTTAGAGAGTCTGAAAAGGGCTTAAAAGAGGACTCCAAGGTTTCGCTTTTTCGTAAAATTTTTGAAAGAGTCCGAAAAAGTGATAAAAGTATGCTCTTTGTTGAAAAACAATCATTTCACCTGAAAATCCTGTTTCTGTACAAAAACTCGAAACATTACACATACCTATTTAAGATAAGTAAAAATGCTTTCAAAAATACTCTTTTTAAAGTGAAAAATAAATAAATTAAAAATTCATTCATTCGAAAAAACTTATAAAAAGGACTTTTTCAATTTCATTTTTACCGTTCAGTTCCAGAGTGAAAAGTAAAAAGCTTTTGGATAAAAAAGTTCCCGTGAAGATTCTGGAAAATTCGTCCGTTGGAATAAAAAACCGTCAGTCCCAGGTAATCCACGACCTCCTTATCTTGTTTTTCATCCGTTTGAAATTCGTTTTTAGGCTTTAGTTTGATTTTTTAGGGCAAAAAATGGTTCAAAAATGCGCCCGCGGGGTCCGCATGTGGGACACAGGTTACCTGCGGACCCCGATTTTTTCCTAAAAGGAAAAAATCGTGGGTACTGCACCCGGCACACAGCCCGCGTGCGGACCTACACTCTATTTACAAAGAGCGGGTGTGGTACCCGCGCGGTTAATTTTAAAGCATGGTTTTCTCATTTATCTGCCAAAATTTTTCAAATAACTATTCTAATTTGCCTTCTTCTATATTGCAGGATTAACAAGATGCTTATCTGGCGAGAACGTGAACACGAGGAAGTAGATGAAGCCGTCATGCTCCATTTGCCCACACAAAGGGCATTAAAAGCATGTGGCTTATACAAATTTTGGGCTATCTCTGGCATGAGGGCACAAGTAGAGCTCTTAACATGGTTGGTAAACAGATGGAACGTGGAGGACCAGTGCTTCTTCATTGGTGGCCACCGGCTCGAAATTGAGCTGGAGGATATATACTTTTTGACTGGTTTGTCCAAGAGGGGCGAACAAGTATCCTTGTTTGGGACTAGGCCAGGTGGCCAGACTGTCGCTAGTCTTCAACTAGAATTTTGCAATGATCAGGAAAATCCTCGGGACAAACGGATTGACATAAAACACATCATCCGTCCTGAGTTGAAAGTTATAGCTTTTACTGTTACCAAACTGTGTGGGAGCACTGCGCTTCATGTAGCTACTGGTTCCCAAATGCGTGTTGCAGTGGACTGTTTTCGCAGCACCATCTTTAACTGGTGTGAAGCTGTGTTGGCCAATGTGAAAGGCCAACTAACCAGAGCAAAAAAAATGGGAAACTGAAAAACTTTGGATATGGATCCATCGTCGTTTCTTTCGCTCTAGAGAGGATCCCCTTATTAGCTCCACAGAGTATCGCTGTTGATGTCGGTCGACCTCGAGAACTGAGAATGGTTCGTTGGTCCGCGCTGATGGCCCATCATGCTATTGAGGGCACTGAGATTGTACGATTCCCTTCTTCATATTTTCGTTGGCTAGATCGCCAACTTTTTGTGATAGAGGATTTTCCGTATGCCGGGATAGATTTCCGCGGTGACAGAGAGATGACTCTCCCTGCAGGGGAACAATGGGATGATTCAGGTAAAAACATTTTTCAACGTTTACTAAATTCTAATTCTTTTTAGTTTTTTATCGTCTTTGAAAACTAATAATCAAAATTTTTTGAATATAGACGTGGGTCCACATCGACCAGCTCATCTCCAACCTTTCGAGAGGAGACAACCAGTTGCGCCCGCACCAGCCCCAGCAGGCCAATCAGTAGAGATTTTGACTGATTTGGAGCATCATCTAGAGCGTTTGACTCTAGATATTCCAGAGACCAGTATAGACGACATTCCTCTCAGGCTACAGAGATATGTGATTGGAGTCCCAGGACCTTTCAGGAGGTTCCTATGCAGGGTGGCCCGGGCAGTTGTTTCTTATCGAGATCATCATCAGTGATGGGATGATCGTGTAGACTCATTTTTTGACTTTTGTATTATCATTTTTGCCGATCATAAGGTGTTTCCAACCTATGATCGAAGACGATGTATATTTTTTGAACACACTCCTATACTACGATATATCACTATTTTGACGGCTATCTGTGTACATATATGAATGTTGTTTGTTTTACTGCTTTTGATTATTGCAAATGTCTATTTATCATACTAGAAGCAATCGAATCTGCTAATGTATTCAAATGTCTTGGAATATGCTGATATTAAATGTAATCAAACTCACGTTCCAAGAGACGAACTCTTAAAAACAACCTTAATAACACTGGATTTCTAATGGTATAAACCCTGTTAAGCTGTAATACAACAAGTTCAGAATCCAACCTTACAATCAAACTCCGAATTCCAAATGATATGGACTCAGACAATAACTCAATCATTGCACTATACTCGGCAATGTTATTTGTTGTTTGACCAAGGCTTACCCCATGCATGGATACTAACTCGTCAGAGGGTGAATAGATAACCCAAGCTGCGGAAGAAATGTTCCGTGTACTACGACAAGCACCATCAGCAAAACCAATGTAGGTTTGAAGAGACGTCGACATCTACAATATCAAGAGTTAAACTCAAATAAGCAGGAATAGTGACAAAAACACACTTCTAAACTAGGCACACTTTTCTAATCTAAAACACACCAGCAGTAAAGAAATCTAAACTAACAAAAATCTCCACACCTCGTTTAAGCATAATATCGCTTTAGATAAAGCCCATTTCTGGGTTTATCCAAAGGGACACCGTCAAAATCTATCAACTCATAGGCCCCTTTTGCTAAATTTCGTTTCACAATGTAGGGACCATGCCACATAGGCACGAATTTCCCAGCTCCTAGCTTGTTGTTAGCTTGATCATAAAGTAAAACTAGGTCTCCTTCTGAAAAATTTCGAGGGGTCACATTTCTATCATACTGAGCTTTTATCCTTTTAACATTAGCCTCGTTTGCTATTGCAGCATTTCGTCGGTTCTCATCTAATTGGGCTAAGTACAAGAAACGTTTCTCCTCTTCAGAAGTAGCTGGAAGTAATTCTACGGCTAATTTTAATGACGGTATTTCGCATTCAATCGGCAACACAGCTTCCAAACCGTAAACCAGTTGAAAAGGAGTGAAACCCGTTGATATTTTGACTGAGGTTCGATATGCCCAAAGCGCTGAAAATAACATGGAATGCCAATTTTTCGTATGAATACCAATGATTCGTTTGATCATGGTGACTAAAACTTTGTTAATGGCTTCAACTAGACCATTGGCTTGTGGATAGTACGGAGTGGAACTATCGTGGCGTAGGCCAAGTTGTTCTGTTAGTTCAGTCATCATGACATTCCGAAAATGACTTCCATGATCCGTAATAATAGCTTGAGGAACACCGAACCTAGAAATTATGTGATTAAATACGAATGTTGCAGCAGTCTTGCCGTCAGCTAAATATGTAGGCATTGCCTCAGCCCATTTTGTAAAATAATCTACTGCGAGAATAATATAGGCATGCCCCCCAGCCGAGTGAGGGTTACATGTGATAAAATCGATACCCCATTTCGCGAAAGGACCAACAGCAATTATAGGGTGAAGAGGAGCAGGTGGCGCGCGCATTTTCCGATCAAAAATTTGACAGTTGTGGCATTTCCGAACCGCATAAATGCAATCTTTGAACAACGTTGGCCAGAAATAACCTGCACGCAATATCTTTTGGGCTATGGCATACCCAGATATATGACCGCCACATGCTCCAGAATGACATTCATTTAACACCTTTTCATCTTCTTCATGAGTTAGACAACATCGGAAAACAGAATCCGCTCCACGTCGATAAAGTGTATCACCAATGATATTATACTGTTGGGATTGGAAGCGTATTTTCCGTCGCTGAGTTCGTGAAATGTCAGGCTGAAAAGATTGGGTTTGGAGATACAAAATAATATCCCCATACCATGGATCAAGTGTACTGATAAGAAACAAAGATTCGTCCGCAATGGACTTTTCTGCCACTGTTTCAGTATCAGTAGAGGGGAAATCACACATCAGTTCCGCAAATACCAAAGATTTCTTTGCCTTGGATTTCTCAAATTCCAAGTCAAATTCCTACAGGATAACTATCCATTTGGAATATTTGCCCCCTAGGAATTGTTTGGTCAAAATATACATCATAGGGTTGCAATTAGAAATCACTGTGGTTTTACGTAACAAGATGTAATGTCTAAAACGTTGGACAGCTTGAACAACTGCCAAGGCCAATTTCTCCACATGTGTGTATTTGATTTCAGTCGGATGCAGATTTCGACTAAGATAATAAATCACATGTTCATTGTGAGATTCATCTTCCTGAACTAGTACCATCCCAATGGTGGAATGAGAAGCGGCGAGGTACAAAATGTAATCTTGGTTGTAGTTGGGAGGATGCAATAACGGTGCATGGGTCAACGCGTGTTTAAGTGCATCAAAAGATCGATCAGCGATCTCGTCCCAAAAGAACGGAATGTCCTGTTTCAACAACCGGGTAAAACCCTTTGTAAGCTCGGCGTAGTTAGGAGTAAATCTACGTAAAAAGTTTGCTTTCCCCTGCAAACTCTGGAGTTGGCGCAAAGTCGAAGGAGGAGGCAATTTAACAATAGCTTCGACCTTCGATGGATCTACACGAATGCCTGCTCTTGAGACAAAAAATCCCAGTAATCGACCTGATTCTACGCAGAAAACACATTTGTGCGGATTCAGCCTTATCTGATAATGCCTACATCTCATAAAAATTGCTCGTAAATGAATGGGATGATCGGCCCTACGTAATGAATGAGCAGGTAAATCATCGAGATATGGCTGGACAATGTGCTTAATGTCATGAAATGCATAAGACATAGCCCGTTGAAAATTTGCTCCAGCGTTCTTTAGTCCAAAAGGTAGTTTACAATAAGCAAACGTTCCCCATGGACAAATGAAAGTTGTTTTAGGTTGATCTGCAGGGAGTATGTTTATTTGATTGTAGCCGGAAAAACCATCCATGAAGGAAAATAGTTCACTACCAGCACAATCGTCGATTATCTGATCGATATAGGGAGTTGGATAATTGTCTTTTGGACATGCTCGATTAATATCCCTATAATCGATACATACTCTTATCGTTCCTTGTTTTTTAGTCACAGGAACAATATTCGATACCCAATCCGTTAAGGGAATTGGATAAATGAATCCTGCTCGAAGTAATTTCTCAACTTCAGTTTTTATAGCAGCAGCTTTTCTAGGATGAATTTGACGTAATCGTTGACGAACAGGTTTAGCATCTGGGTAAGTCTTAATTTCATGAACCACGATTGATGGATCAATTCCTGGCATTTCTTCATAAGACCAGGCAAACACGTCACGGAATTCTTGAAATAGGGCTTTATAAGTCTGAATTTCTTCATCTGTACAACAAGCACCTATATGAATGTTTTCAATTATTCCAGGTTTTACTGAAATGTCAATTGGAACCGTTCTAGATATATTTTCCAAATTTAACTCAGAATCAGGATTTTGCAATGGATTCTGAGGTTCCTTGGCATATTCAGCAGTAAAAATTGAAGCGAAATCATTTTCAAAATGATCTAATTCAGGTAAAAATGAAGACCGGTGATGTATATCTTCCCATGGTAAATCATCAATAGACAAAAACTCACGAAGTTGTTCATCTGTATGAACAAGTTCAGGAAATGTTGTTGTAACTGAACTAGATATAGAAAGTGATTCCTCTTGGATCCCATTCATTGGATCAATTTCGGTTGAAGAGGGGTCGGAAAAAGACTGTACAGCCTGGTACGCAATTTCAAATGGACTCAAAGGCATCACGCCATCTAATGAATCTATCTCAGATTCTGAAGGTATAATCCAAGGATCATCAAACATAAGAGTGTCTGACGAAATCATATGAATATTTGCAGTAGAAGGCGATACGTTAGGAGGAGGAAAGGAAAAAGTTCCTAGTAAACCAGAATATTTAATCAAACCTACTCCAACATCCTTATAAGGGATAGCCGTTTTACCAACATGCTGGATTGTTTCTGTAGAGGCTGGGTCGGAAGAAAAATAAGTTAACAGATCTATTGTCACGATCTTTCCTTGATATGGAAATTTTATGAGTCGAAAGACCGAAGAGACAACATCAGTCATAGCATAGGACCAACTACGACCTAGTAGAAGGTTGTAATCTAGAGGGGCATCAACCACTTCCACATCTAGATTAACGATTTTACCTTCGACCCCTATGGGTAAATCCTGCAAAATACCATAAGGTTGAAAACCTCGACCATCAAAAGCCTTTAGAATCGTCGGAGATTGGTTAAGTGTAGGAGAACCAAGAGATTTCCAACACTAAATCGACATAATACACGTTGAAGCTCCCTCATCAACCACAGTCCGAAAAATAGGTCTGTTTTTGACTAACACTGGAATCTGGAAAGCCATTTGGTGAGGAAGACGTGGTGTACTATTTTCTAAATCGAAGATTATAAGGTTAGAATCCTGAACATCAACAGCTCCTATGGCAGACAATAATAATTTACGCTGTGCTGGACACGACTGCAGCACTTCCAAAGCCGACATTGCTGAAGGAGAAACAACTAAGTCTTCAACAATGTTGTAATTCTGAGCAGCTCTCGCATGTGGATTGAAAGCTGATTTACGAAGAACACCTTTAGCAAGCGGTTTGATTATCAAGTCTGGATTTTGTTTCTCGATCTGTAGAGGACCAGAAACAAGAGGAGTTGTATTTGATGTATTCGCATTAGAAGATTCTGCTTCTTTGTCATCAACGGGATTCTTAGAACCGTAATCTTGCGATCGCGTCGCAACCCTTACATGAGACATCATCATAATAGGCTCTTCTAAAGTAGTCGAGGAAGAACCAATCATCTTACTATCTTGAATTGGAAAAGGATCCTTCAAGACAGCAGGTTGTTGCAATCCTTTAACGAGTTTTGTAACTTCATCTCGATATGGACATTCTTTCGTGAAATGATCTTGTTCACAAATGAAACAAGGATAACGAGGTTTACATTTTTCGTCATTGGATTCATCTTTATCTGTTTTCTCTTTCGAATTCTTTTTGTTTTTGTTCCTCCCCTTCTTTTTACCACCAGATTTTGATTTTGTCGTAGATGTTTCAACAACATGAATGTCGGCAGAAACTTCGGGAGAGGCTTCTCCTTTCGGGGAATCAGGTAAAGTTATAATTGGAGAAGAATTCTTTGAGGATTTCTTTTTACTTTTAGAACTAACTGTACCAATCATACCGTCAGCGGCATGAGACCCTGAAGGAGCGGCAGCTATTTGACCTTGTTTTGGAAGATCGGGAATTTTCTCATGTAGAGTACCTGACTGCGTATAGACGAGGTCCAGGTACTGAGCCTGAGCAATTACTTGCTCTTCAGTAACAACACCAGCCTTAGCTACATCTTCAGTGATCTTGGGTAATAATGATTTAACAAACCATTCTACCAAAATTTGATCCGGAATATAAACTTTCACCAAACGTCGTCTACGTCGCCATTCATGAATATGATCAGAAATATACGTGGACGTAGATTGTTTTAGCGAAGTTAATAATTCTGTGTCGTTGTCGTATCTGACAGGCAACTAAAAATGAGTCAAGAAAGTTGTTGCTAACTGACTGAAATTATGAAACGAGCTGCGTGGTAACTCAATGTACCATTTGGAAGCAAGACCTATAAGGGTTCTTTGGAAAAGACGTAAGCGAATCGAATCATCAATGATTGAATTAGATGCACACCAAAGGTGATAAGTCATAACATGATTTGATGGATCCTCTCCTGACTTACCTTCAAATTTTGGTATATCACTGGGCAACTTATGAGGCATTGGCGGCCAATTCTGATAATAAAAAATAGGATAATTTGTAAGGCGCGTCAAATCAGGTAAGTCCAAAGTTGCGATGAACGGTAGTTGACAGTTAGGGTCACGAAAAACTTGAGAAGCCAAAGCAAATCCAGGAGGCGGATACCCAGGATAACTAGGAATCAGATTAGCATTAGGTATTGTGTAACCTCCCAGAAAACCAGCATCAACCGGACCATACTGAGGTTGTTGATAAGTATAACCAGGGTACGGTTGATACTGATAGCTTGTATTCTGAACACAGGGACCGAATTGCGGTTGTCCCTGGTACGGTTGATACATAAATTGAGGTTGACTTGTAACAACTGTACTTGTACCGGTTTGTCCTGCAGACATCTGAACTGTAGTCTGAATGGAAGGTCCTGACTGAGGTACAGAGACTTGAGGGATTTGCACGGATACAGAGATAGCCGAACTCGGAGCTACAGACACTCGAGAAACAGGTGTGACAGGTTGAACAGACGTTGCAGCAGTTGCAACAGTTTGAGGCAGAGTCTGAGGTGTACTAGGCCCACCAAGCTGAACTGAACTAGGTGCAGGAGTTTGAATAGCTGGCTGAACAGGTTGCTGAGTTGAACCAAAAACCAATGGCTGGCCAGATTGATAAGGTAACTGCACATTAGGCTGCAAAGGCTGTTGATATTGGGATGAATCCCACACCATCATTCTGGGGTATTGTCCCGTAGAAGGTTGAACGTAAGGACCAAAACCTGGTTGAACGTAGGGTTGATAATTAAAAGGTAAATTTCCGGCTCCTTGAACAGATGGTTGACCAGAAGGCTGTTGGTAACCTTGCATTGGGTACTGCCCTTGAGGTTGATAACCTTGAGGCACGTACTGAATTTGGGGTTGTTGAGGACCCTGAGGAGCATATTGAGTTTGGGGTTGACCTTGAGGAATGTACTGTCCTTGAGGTTGGTAACCTTGAGGTATGTACTATCCTTGGGGTTGCCCCCCAAAATAATATTGATCCACAGTTTGTCCTGGGAAAAAGCTACCTTGAGGTTGAGCCCCGGGTGGTAACTGACTACCTTGGGGTTGCCCCCCAGGCGGTAATTGACTACCCTGAGGTTGCCCCCCAGGCGGTAACTAAGTTCCCTGAGGTTGACCCCCAGAAGGAAACTGACTGCCTTGTGCTTGAGGATTAGGAATGTTACCAGACATCATATAAACTTGCTCTGCGTTCGACGTTTCAATTTTAAGTCCACCAAGACCAGATGATAACACGTTTTCGATAGGTTGAGGAGTTGCCCCCGAGAAAGTACCAGACAAAGACTGATATCCCGAAGGAACAGAAGGACCACCATGTAAAAATGATTTAGGCGTTTGAGAAAACATGGATGACTCACCAGCCATAATAGATGACGGATAATAACCTCTGGGCGTAGGATGAAATGGAACTCGAGGTGGATAAAAAGCAAGACCCGGATTTTCTAAAAAATCAGTTAAAGAAAGATACCAGGGATTAGTTCGAATAGGGCTGTAGAAAATAGATTCACGCTCCCTAAGATTTAATGATTGAGGGGAGTTGGGAAGAGATATGTCTTCGTCTGGATTAGTAAGTTCTTCAATAGAAATAAGTCCAGAGGGAAGATTTTCTGTAATGATATTTCTTACCCTAGGTGAACCTGGATCGCTAGAAGTTGGTGTAACAAATCCTGAAGATGTTTCTAACACAAAAGATTCAGTTTCAGGCTCGGAGATTTCAGGTTCGTCAGATAATTCACCAGAAGGAGAAATATTTTCAGTAACTTCAGAAACTGAAATCGGTTCTTGAATGTATTCTGTTGTAGGTATTTGATGATCAGGATGTATAACTATAGCTGAGCTTTCAACTTCTGTTGACCTAATTCTACGGCTACTATGTGGTATCAGAGCTCGAAGCCCTTCAAGTTGACTTGGTGAATATTCAGGGGGTTTCCCTTGTATTCTCCAGGATTGTCTCGGCAATTCCACCACGATTAAAAATTATCTAATCACACGCAAACAAAGAAAAATTTCAATGAAAACACCTAAAGTATCTAAGAAACAAACAATTGAATCATTCGCTTAAAAATCTAAGAGTTCAAACCACATACAAACAGGTAACTTTCCGTACTAAAATCACTAGTTGGTGATGAAATCCAACTTAGTAGAATTTTAACACGAAAAGGGCGGTTGGAACAGTTACCCCGACAACCTGCTTAATGAAACAGACTGGCACAAGTTTCTTCACAAAACCATCTCAAGTGAAGAGAACCCCCCAGAGAGTCCAAGTGAGTCTAGTCGACGTCTGTTCCAGGTACAGTGGGATCTTCCCTCCACCGTCACCTTAGGAAAGAATCCTAAAGATTATGGCCTCTAAGGTTACCAAGTGAAACAAATATACCTGGGGGAACAGTCTACGATCCGACACACACGCAAGGGCAGAGTAACAAAGCTCAATCCCCTTGAAGGCTCCTTGAAAGAATCCAAGGTTTACCGACAAGTGACCCCTGGCTCCTCGACAATGGTCTATCCGAGGTTTATCGTTTTTAATACGTGTATATCTTCTATCGTTCCCAATGAGGAAGGATTGATTACCCCACTGGTTCAGATATGATCTCGTGCTTAACTCCTTTAAGAGGAGCTTCCCAAAACATACATGCAACAACTGGAATTCTTCCTACCGCAATATTTGTCTACTTGTTTGTTTTAGCTATCTTGGAGAGTTAATTACTCCCTACTCCAAGATACTAGCCTAAGCTTTGTTGGTGGTAAGAGCCCTACAAATAAAAAGATTTACTAGATGAATTTTAGTTAAGCGTTACTTTTAAGAGCTGTTTCTTAAGTCAATGGGTGCGGAAATGAAACTTTGGATGATGTGAAGACTCGACTTCCAAAAACACTAAAATGCACCTATGATGATATTCAATTCTTTTTCTTTCAATGAACTTTCTATCTAAAGAAAGAGTTAGAGAATGCGATCTTTTAAATTCCTTCTTTAAACATGAAAAATGATTGAAAGAAAATATTTTGTCTTTTCAATAAACTATCAAAGCTCACAAGAAAAATCCTTTTCTTTTCCAAACAAGAAGCTACAAAACAATTGTCCTTTGAAAGAAAGCTAGAAAACTAAAACTACTCAAAACTACAAAATCTAATCTTGAGATCTAAAATCTAAATTGAGTAAAAGCTTTTAAGATTTTTTATGAATGTTTTCCTTAGTTGTTCAGCAAACTAAGAATCTATTCGTTCAGATAACAAACAGATCAAAAACACTCAAAATATGTTTTTATAAAAATGAAATTCAAAACTTTCAACCAAGTTTTTTCGAAGATTTGCAAAGAAACAAAAGGCTTAATTTCTCAATATAGGATGTTTTCACAATCAGGTCGGATTCAAAAGACAAAAAGAGATCAATGTAATCTAAGATACTGCAAATTGTCAAAAGTTTGAATCACTACAAAGACCAAGCGGAAAAACAATCCAATCGGCAAAATCTTCTAGAAAATCATCAAAACATTAACACTGTTGGAGTTCATTCAAAAAGAATTCTTGATAGACACAATAATCAGTCTGGGCAGAAACCAAAGATCTAAAAATAAACTAGAAAAAGAAACCTAGAGATTTTCTAAAATTTTTACAGGGTCTGCAGGTAACCAGTATTGACAGGTGCGGTCCCGCACTGTATTCTCTAGAGAAAGTGCGAACCTGCCCGCACTGTCAAAGTTAGGCAGAGTGTGGTCCTAGGAAAAATTATAGAAAAACTTAAAATACTTGTAAATTTTCAAAAACAGGGAAAATCTAAATTACCCAGACAGATGTGTATCAATCAAAAACCAGGAAAAAATGTTTCCTCAAATCAAAAATAAAAGAGAACCAAAAACAACAAGTTCTTTCCCTAGTGGAGTCGCCATTTTGTTGTGTAGATTAATCCGTCTTGCGGACAAGACCGATCTCTCTAGTACTAAAAGTAACTAGCAACAAACAGCCAATTATACTAATCTCTTTCTAAGCATATAAGATTCATAAAACACTATATAGGTGTAAGGCCTACCTTATGTCCAACGCTTGCTTGATTTCGTTGGAGTCCTTCCCGTTCACTGAAAGAATGTTCCTCGTGAATCTGCAGTCACAAACAAGCAAAAAGATTACGCAGCACTTGTATAGACATTATTATAAACCATACTTATCATAATGATCAAGGAATTTATGAAATAAACCATGAATCGACAGTTTAATGAGAGAAATGAGTATATTTGTATTAACTTCAAATAAAGAAAACCTTTACAACCTGTGCCTTGATGTCGTGCAGGTCCTCCTGGGGTCCGAAGCAGGAATCTCTTCTACTTTGACAAGCATTGCACTCTTTGAACCAAGACGGATAGAGATGAGTGATTTAACCTCACAGAAAGTCTTAGTTAACTGAGTCTGAATCTCAACAGCATTTAACTTCAAATATCTTAAGCTTGAACTCCCTTTGAGGCTACCCAAGGCCTCTTTTTATAGTGGAAAAAAGGAGTTTTCTTGTTCCAAATATGAAGGGATAGAATCCTCCTTCAAAGGGATTAGCTCCTTCCATCAAGGGGTTAGCTCCATCAAGTGAGGGATGCATGAACCTTCTCAAAGCGTATCCATTCCCGAAAATTCCCATCTAGAATCTTCTAGAATTCATCTGAAATTCACTTTTTATCTTTACTTTCTCGCCTTTTTATGTTTTACAGAGGTCCGCACCCACAACACAAGGAACGTGCGGTATGGTTCCGCATGTAGGCTGAACTTTAGGTGCGGGACCGCAGGGAATGAATAGAGAAAGTGCGATACCAAGGTTTAGGGGATTTTAGGAACTTTTCTCTGATTTTGAAAGCTTGACATGAGGAGCTGATATGTTAGACTTGCAAAAGGAGGAAGTATGAGTAATAATGAGTTCATACTCATAGTAAAATGTCAGGATGACAGATTTTAGTGTAACAGTCATGCACAAGAAGAGACTCATTTTGGCTCCTATGCTTAAGGCACAAATCAAGGAACACTTTTCTAGCTAATATTTTCAACACTCCCTATTTACGAGGAAGTTGTTCTTTGAAGAACCTCGCGCACCTAGATATGCCTTCAAGTCTACTAAGTTGTCTGCTACTATAACTACTCCCTCTGAACTAGAATAGTTCCCTAATTTATTCTATAGAACTTGATCTAAAGGCCTATTCTTTCCCATAATACTCTGTGAGTCCACCACTTTAGTCATAAGTGCCATGTACCCTTTGTACTTTGGTGTCTGCTTCTTGATGTTGGAAGACTCAATTCTCTTATGATCTCCTTTAACCAAATCCTCTTCCTAGTTGGCTCGAAATTTCCCTATACTAGAAGCCCTTGAATGAGTGGCTGATCTGAATGGAATGTATTAGTTTTTTTGTGCTAAGTATCCAAAGAGTAATTAAATTGTGTGCATAAGGTTCTCTGAAGTTTGCAGGTGAAACAAATGGTTTTAAATTAGTTAAATAGATTTCTGTGTGAGGTTAAAGCATGTAAATTGCTTGTATAACAATGTACAACAGTAAATAATAGATAAATAAACATAAAATGTAACAATTCTCAACAAATTTGATGAAGCATTTCACCCCTCCTGGGCTACATCTGCTGGTCTAGCTCCCAATGGCATGTCCCTCATATATTATTGCTAAAAAATGGTAAGTACATGTGAATAAAAGCCTCAAATGGCTGTGATATCTGCAAAAAAATCTTCAAAATGCTTGAATTATTCAGGAATGACTATTCATTTGTAGAAAACAAAGAATGGATGCTCAATACACTGAAAACACCCTAGTGGCCCTGGTGGCTCCTTGACCTCTCCTAAAGCTAAAATTGCACAATATGACCTCTGATTGCTTTGAAACATCTTCCAATGTGTTCAGCATGTCGATAATACCCAAAATTAACTATTCATTCATATAAAAATGGTCGAATATCCAAGGGGTTATGGCCAAAACAAGAAATTGCCCAATGTCCCCTAGGAAAGCTCCTCCAAAAATGGAGGAGCTCTAGTTAGTGCCAACAAAACTGGCATTGACCGCCGAATTTTGGGGTCCTCCATCATCTCCGCCAACTAAACTACAAGAACTTGCAGTGGCAATAAATGTCAACGTCCGCATGTGAACGTAGAATCCGCTAGAGTAAACGGTTTAACGTCTAACCGCCAGGTTAATCACACAATAAACGTTACGGATAGGCATGTGACCGTGTCCTGTGCTGTCCGTCGAAATGATCGCCAAATGCTAGAATAACCGCTGAGTTAGCCCATGGTTTAGAGTGCAGGGTCTTATGAAGTGGGGGTTGGCCCCCTTTTGCTACCGACGGAAACCATTTCAAACCATAAGTAAAACTTCTGCTCGCTAATATTTAAGAACCATCTGGTAGCCTGAGTGGTTAGGCACATGTAGTGCATGCGGGCAGGTCCCGAGTTCGAACCCCATTGACTCCAATTTTTTTTTAATGTTCCTTTGATCTCCGGCCTGGGTCCACGTGGTAGCTTTCGGGCAGGCCACGTGGCACCCCCTCATTGGGCATAAAAACTATATAATAAAAATAATTTTTCAAATATATATATATATATATATATATATATATATATATTTTTATTTTTTATTTTTTTGAAATTTTTTATACATAGTCAAATTGGGTCAGAGTCATTTTTTTGGAGTTTACTAGGCCTTTCAAACCTTAATAACTTTTGCATACGACCTCTGTTTTGTGAACCATTTGCGGTGCCAGAATCACAATGACGAGACCTTTCCGATCGCTCAAGTTGAAAAAAATTTTGAACACTTTCATTTTTGAGAATTTTTGAACAATGGGCATGATCTCCTAATCAATGGTTGCCTCCACTCGCCCTAGGATATGGTCCCCATCATCATCATCTTGTTGGTCATCCTGAATGCCAACAATATTAGCTTGAAAATGAGATACTAGTTCAGGCTCCATCTTTAGAGCTCCATCTTGCTCTCACTCAACCACCACTTCTCTACTATGAGTTCTTCCTGCCTTGTTGCTCAAGGTTGCATCTGTCTCTACCAAAAAATTGTATATATTCTTCACCCTTACACCTATCTGCTTCTAACATCCAAAAGCTAAGTGTTGGAGGTAATCCTTACCTTTGCTAAAGATGACATCATAACCCTTGTCCTCAAGGGTAGCCATCGAAAAAATATTTCCTCTCTTATTAGTCTTGTAGTCCTTCACAAGGACTGAACTTAGGGCTGAATATGCACCTTATAAAAACCTTCCAATGTTCTCTTAAGCTCAACTAGTATACTTCTTCCACTCTTCCTAGGTCATGATTTTGGGCGTTACTCTGAGATTACTCAACCTTTGATTAGTGCGCCTGAACATAATGCACCATTCCTCCAAAACTCAACCTCTAAACATCCACAAAAGCCTGTGTAACCCTCCCTTTATAATCCTTATTCATAAGTTTTCCTAAACGAATGTTCCAGCCAATTTTTAGGCCTTTGAGCCCTCTAATACTGAGACTACACATGCTCAAATCTCCTTCTAAGGCACACATAAAATATCAGCCTCATACACAAATAATTACACACACGAAAAACAAATATTTTCCCTCAAGCTCAACCAAAAACTACCCTAAAGCTCAACCAAAAAATACCCTCAAGCTCAAACTGTACCAAATCATAGAAAGACACAATAAAACTCGGCTCCTTCTCACCTGATAAGGATCCTAGAGGATGGAATCTCTTGGAAAGTTATTCTCCTATGATTCTTGCATCAACTTGTGTTGGTCTTGATTCTATTCATTGCTCTAATACCATGTAGAAAATCCATGAAATTTTGGTCTGCTAATACGAGAAATCTAAAATATAAGTTCCTTTTCATAGAAACACAAAATTTCTCTACTAAAAATTGCAATGGAATAGGGACATAAATAAAAGCATAATTACACATTTCAACAACATAGAATTGTCTAGGGAACCCAACTAGAAAAAATCAATGTTTGTTATTGAGAATTTTATTGAAGAATGTTGAACAATGGATATCTTACAATCAATAAAGTTTCATTAGATAACAACCATGTTCTCTCTGCTTACACTAAGCTAAAACACCATTTCTTGCACCTTGATCCTTGCTTCCTAACCCAAGGAACTTGTCCTTCTTCAAACTCCCACAAGCCTCACCCATGCTCATTCTCTTTCTTTCATAATCTACACACACAAACTTATGATTTCTATTGCTTGGTCTCACCAATTCGTTCTTACCAAAACAATCATTAAAATTGTGCCTTCTTTCCTCCTTATCATAGTATCGGAACAACAAAAAGAAAAAACACCCACTAAAAAGGCATCGATGGCATGAAGATCCCATGTATCTGAGAACTTGGACTCAAACAAAGAAGTCCCATTGAAGGTAGATGACAACCAACTAGCAATAGCAACAATCGGACCCAATCAAGAAGCCCAACAAAAGGAGGAGAAAAATAAAAGAGAAAAGGGGAAGCTAAGTGATTTTTATCACACTTAACTTTGGTAAAATTATGTAATTCTTTATAGTTTATTTCTTATTATTGTGGATCAATCGACATGCTGACATGATCGAATAAATTTGAGCATCTCCATAATGTAATTTTGTTCCTTGTTTTCAAGTAGAATAAAATTAAGCTTTTTTACTTGAAAAAAAAGACCTATGGTATCGTGAACCCATGGTATTCATGTGGAATATAACATATTTAAAGTGGGAAATTGAACGAGACTAGATCCTTCTTAGCTCTTGATCTACCAAGTGTTGAGAGGGATCAAATATCTTTTCATGCAATCCTATTTTAGGGTGAAAAGAGATTTGATTCTTCTTGGTGTTTGGTAGATCTAGAGTAAATATGGATTTAGGTTGGTTTGTAATGGCTTTGTTAAAACCTCGAGTTTTTTTCTCAATACTTAGGAAATGATAATATGAATATTTTGGTAATTAGAAAGGGTTTATAAAGGAAAGGAATGTTTGGATAGGATAACCATGTGATTATATTATGAGTCCTTTTCAATGATTAAAATTTAAATTGTGGTAATCATACTAAGAGGTTGGGAAGATTACATTTCAACTGGTAATTTCCATTTGAGGGGGCACAATGTATGATAGAAAAAATGTAATAACACTTAAAATAAGATATTTATGCATGGTAAAGTAAAATGATAGGAATGATTTTTATGAATATAATGGAGCATACATCATTAAGAGTTCTTAAATTTTCATTCATTCAATTCCCAAGTCATCATAAATAATTAGAAATAGAAAATTCTTACCACGACCACATTTGGATGATGATGAAAACATTAGATTTAGCAAAAGTGAATTTGAGAGCAAAGGAGTGTACACTTTGAAACCTGAATGTTGGATAAAGAAGCTCTCATTGATAATGTTGGAACTAGATCTAAGTATCAAGGTACCTAACCAGATCTTCTTTGCTAGAAAGGAGGCTCCTTGAGTACTTATGGTAGCTTAGGAAATATAAGTGAACCGACAACAAAGAGTTAAATCTTTATTGGTAACTAGGGCTAGATCTTCTTGGTAAAAAAACTCGAAAGTGTGTTGAATGTTACAGGAATTCTGTGATCACTGGAAATTATTTGAAAGCAAAATTTTCTAGATTTACTACCATACTACCTATAAAAATTGAACGCTTTGAAGAAGAATACACTAATCACAAGTTTTGAATCATGTTGTATTATCCAGTGCATTCCTATTAAAAAATAGAAAATAAAATGTATAACTAAATCCTTTGTAGCTTGTTATTGCTAGGATAGATATATTGAATTCTATTGCTAAAAAAATGATGACACTAAAATACTGAAAACATTATTTGATGCATCTGGATATTGCAGGAAGAACTAAATTAGGAAGCAAAGTAGATAGCCCCATTGTCCCTTGGATAAATGGAGGTCCCGGTTGTAGCAGTGATGTGGCTATCTTCAATGAATTGAATTGAATTGAAGGAATTTTAATGATGTCAACAAGACCAAGCGCTCTAAATACATAGAGCTCCGAACAAAAAAAATATACTCTTTCCATGTTTTGTTACAACCATTTTATAAAAAAAGGTTAGTTCCAACCCTGTTACAACTCTCTTTTTGAATATTGATCGAGAAGTTTTCTGTTTTGTGAAGCTTTTCTTTGTTGTTTGTTCAAACTGTCCACATTCAGATTTCTTTCAAACTAATTAGAAATATCCTCATAAGCCGAAAATTCCATGTTAGAAATATAATTTCGTTTCAAAATTACATTGCATGATGAAGTGCAATTATTTTTCAAAATTACAGATAATTTATCTCTGGCCTGGAATGAGTATTTAAATGTGACAAAGGAATTTTATCTTTTTTTTCTAGTTTCGTGTTTTTTTTTCCCATATACCTTTTATGTATTTATTTATTCTGATGTTTGAAACTTTTTTTTTTGTAGATAAATAAACAAATTATATTGCATTACGAAAACACAATTACAAGGTTACATATAATAACATGAGGATAACGTGGGATTTCTTGCTAACTGAAAACACCCATAAAATTCCAGTACATAATTGCTCAGACTACTTTGTTTAGCCACATGGAAACTAAAATTTGGAACCATTACACAATTACATGACCATCCAAAAATTAAAAAAACAAAAAATTAGGACAACAACCATGCATCCAACAACAACAAAAGATACTAAGCATGAAAAATGACCATAATCCTTTATTACAAAAAACTGAACATTAAACACATCAACCAAAGACACATGCACTGGAGACCACAACTCCTTGTGCATTAGTATTCCCAAAACCAGCATAAGAAATGAGCCTGACGCACACTGCCATTACATTAGGAGAGATTCATTCATACGTCAACTAATCTTACATTGGAATATATGGTTATAAGAGCTATAAAAAGGTGTTGTATTGGGATATCCTGGAGGGTCCGTAAGGTCCCTATAATCAAAATTCGATAACAAATCTCTCTCTACAAGAGACAAACGACCATAGTCATTTAACTTAAACCTGATATTTTTAGATTCCTCTTGATTTCCTCGATGTCAGTGAAAAAATTGTAGTTAGTTACCTGGTTATTCGTCATAACTAGATGAAGTAAAGCATCCATCTATAACCGTGCATCCAAAGAGTGTAGAAAAAATAACCACTTTATTACGCATCTTACTAGGGTTTGGAAAACATTTTAAGTTTTCTTTAAGGATGTTCTTCGGATTCCATAGCACTCAGGAATAAAGTGTCCCAACACACCTAGAGTGGAAATTCATTGAGGGAGGATGAAAAGGAGTTACCTACGGAACAATGACTCCCTCGTCGTCCAACAGAACTACTACCACCCCGACGACCCATGATTTTAGAGACCAAAAAAACCAAAAGAAAATAAGTAGAAAAATGATACTTTAAGACAATGATCCAGGAGTCCTTGAACAAATTTGGATTAACAAAGACTATAGTATCATCCCCAACAAACAAGAGAAGAAGAATATAAAACGAATCCAACCACATGCATAGAAATTTAGGTTTGTAAAAAAACTAGGTGATAGTTGAAGGGTGTCAAAGAGAAGAGTTGTTGTGAAATGAACCCCAATACAGTTCCAATGTTCTAAAAACCCATTATATGACCTGAAGGCAAGAACAATATGAAAATTTGACCAGGACAAGTAATTGAGAAAGTTAATACTTGATGCTACAATGGAAAAGTCAAGTAACAAGGGCGGAAAATACAACCAAACATTACATGAAACCCAACTTATATAATGTAATTACACCCATTTCATAAATAGAGACCAATCTTCATAGCCAAATAGAGAAATGACCAGAATAAAAAAAAAATGTAAGCCAATACTAGGCATGAGTAAGAAATAACTAAGAATTCGGACTCCACCAAAGTCAAATTCGACAATATAGCCACCAGTTAAAAAACCAACCCCTGTTTTTTTGAAATAGAATTACATCACCCGATGCAATGAGTGCTGAGTGGACTAATTAAAAATCATGAGAAATTAGTCAGTTATGATAACCTCTCATGGAAATGGTTATAGATGAATGACTTACTTAACACAATTGAATCCCAGAAAATGATATCTAATATAATGCACTACGGAAACCCCTCATACTTAAAATACAAAGAGTAAAGGGAGCTCTACTTGAATGGTTCATGAGGCACAATACTTGCTAAGGTTTTGCAAATGGGGTAGCAAGCTAAGTGGGCTTGATTATGGGGAAAAAATCCATAGTTAAGCGCGCTTGAGCCAGAGGAGTTCTAGGATGGGTGATCTCCCGGGAAGTCTTGGTTACCAGGTGCGAGCCACGGAAGTGATGATTGACGCTATGTGATTCATTTCACTAGTTTCAATCCCACTTCTTCACCCCTGTGAGCATCACTCGATGCAATGAGTGCTCAATGGACTATTCAAAAATCATGAGAAATTAGTCAGTTATGACTACCTCTCATGGAAATGGTCATAGATGAATGACTTTCTTAACATAATTGAATCCAAAAAAAATGATATATAATAGAATTACATGTTTTAAATGTTTTTCTATCATTTATATATTCTTATGTTAGAAAAAGAATTACAAGTTTTAAATTTTTTTGTGCAATAGATCAATTTTGTGTTGAGCCTGCTAGTCATGGTTTCTTACAAGTTAATGAGTATATAGTTTTTTTTGATGTATTTGAAATTAATTCTTAAAATAATGTTTTTATTAGTGGTTTAAAAGTATATAGCAGTTATTGATATTATTTACATTGTCCAAATAAATCATCATTCCCTGCATATATTTCCTCTTTTATCTCAATATAATGTATATTTTTATATATATAAAGGGATTGAGAGCTAGCCATGGGATCCAAACCACTGGAGAAAAAATCAAAAAATGGTAGTCACCCTGAAACTTTATATGTAGAGAATTGACCCTGGAAATCACTAAGTAAATCATCATAACTTGCTCTTTTCTCCACCTCTTATCTTTTCTTTACTTTCACATCAGACTCTTGCAACCTGTTTCCATTCTCTGCAATCTAGTGCAACTTTTATTCAATTTTAGTGATTATTTTTCTTTCATGTTGCATGAATTAGAAGGTATTTGATTGGTGTTTAATAACCTCTGCAAATTTTTTCTTTTGTTCATTTTTGAATTAAAAATATGTAAATTTAGCAAGGAAAAATTCCTTGAAAACATGTTAAAAATATCAAACATTGTGATGTATTCAATGCCTATGGACAAGATAGAAAGATAAAATTTATGACTTTTCACAAGCTATAAAGATTGATTTTTGGGAAGGGCCCAATGAATTTATGACATCTTAAAAATATTAAATTTTAGATATTATTTGATGTGAATATGACATGGTATAAAGATCAAATTCTTTGAAGATCCTAATGCATTTCAGGTGCATTAAAAACACAAATTTTCAAAGCCCATGGAAAAAATATGTGAGGAAGTTGCTCAACAGAACTTTTAGGGAGTAAAATAGTAATCAATATGACACTAAGTTGGTCGTGAAAAATTTTCAAGATCAAGGAGACAATGTTATAAGGACCGAACCAGAGCGATCGGTATAGACCAGTCCAACCATTTTGAGGCAAAAATCAGTTGGTGACTTGAACTGTTTTCATCCAGTTCGGTATGGTAAATCCATGTAGAACACAATAATTGGGTTCTTTTTCGCTTTTTTTATTTTAATGTTTGTCTTATCTGGGTACTAGACCATAATAAGTGCCTAATATTCAAGCATATGGCACTACTATTTCTATGAATTTCATGGTAATGTTTAAGAATTAAAGTATTTACTTAAATTTTAACATTACCATGAAATGACTCAGGATGTTTGAGAGTGGTTTTGACCTCATTGGATTTCATATGGGAAAGTAGAATTTTAGATGTCACTCAAAATCCAACAGGCTTAACTGTTTTCCAGAATTTCAGGATTGGGGGGCTTGAAACACTACATTAGAATTTCTCATGTACGAGGGTATGGAACTAGTATTTAATCAAGAGCACCAAGCCCTGTGTTAGCACTGCAATTTTTTCAAAGTCTGATCACCGTTGCATTTGTGTCTTTGATCTTCTCTTGTCCCTTTAGTCTGTGGTTGAAGGTCATGGAGGGTTAAAAAATGTGTCAAATTTTTTATTATTTTTAACAAAAGCCAAAAAAAAAGTTGAGTCAAATAGTTTTTTTTGTGTCTTAGAGTAATTAGGGTTAATTTTCTTCTAAATAAGTCTTTTAATTACCTTGAGTAGTTAAGGCCATGGATTTAGTCTGAGAAGTATTATTTATTCATAATGATATATTATATCCAAGGCTAAGGATAAACTGTCAGAGTTATCAGCTATTTTAGGAATAATAGGAAATTGCTACCTTTTCTGAAAAGTAGCAATTTTTCCAGAAAATTTGGTTTCACAAGCAACACAGAATTAGCTACCTTTTCTAAAAAGTAGTTATTTTCTTCAGAATTTGTATAAGGAGGTGAAAAGGCATTACTAAGGTGAAAATACACTACCCTTTGGAATAATTGAAGATCTACTAAACAAGAAGTATTTCCCTTTTGAAAGGTGGTTATTTCTAATTGGAGGTTTATTAAAAGGGGGTTGGGTATTCTGTTTGTTAAGGCCATTTAATCTAACGCTACTCATTAAAGGTGAAGTAGATCAAAATCAAAGTACGAGTAGTAGTTAGTTAATTATTCGATGGAGTGAAATATTTGGTGGAGTGAGTTTTCACCTAAATTCAAATCATTTGATTTCGTGTCACTTAACCTCATTGTGATTAAGGGCATGCAGATCACTGTTTCCCATTTACCTCGAGAAATCTACAACAAACAATTTGTTATCTTCATGGAAGCAGTTGGGTCTTCGTGGCTTGTTGCAGTTCATAGTTTTACAGGTGTTCATTAGCAGTTGAGTTAGCTTTTATTAAAACGGAATGGGTAAGAGTGGTAAGGTAAACCACTCAGAACCAACTAACACACGGTTTGTTGATCACAGTGCAAAGGCACAGTTCCAAGCAGATGGATGGTATTCATTTTTGAAGAAGCTCTCAAGGGAGAACGTTGCAATTGCTCAAGAATTTTCTGAGTCTTTCAATGGAGAGTAGGTCAAGCTGGAGTTTCTTACTTTCAAAATCTCAGAGACCATCATAGCACAAGCTACCAAACTGTCAGCTACATGTGAGTCATGGTATAAAACAAAAAATTTATTTAGAGAGGATTTAAATGAATATCTTAAACCTGAGCATGAAAATGTAGATTGGACCCCTACTTTCCATATTTCTTATTTTAAGCCTGAATGGAAAGGAGTTATCACCACAGTGCAACATTATATCACCTATGAAGGCAGGTTTTCCATAGTGTATCAATATCAGATGAGGCTTTTATCTCATATTTCAGGCTCTAGACCTGTGAACCTCCCATTATTCCTCTACAAATCTCTATCTAAAATGTCTCAAAAGATACAATAAACCCCACATTATTCACTCCATAATATTTATCACTGGGGGTTAATCAAAGTACTGGTGGTGTATCATTTGAAGAAGAACAGAACCACATGGAACAAGTTCCTAGCAGATGGGGGTTTCAATAGTGTTAATTTGAGGAGAAAAGTACGAAGGCCTTCAAAGCAGAAGACCCATGAGAAAGAGTCAAGCCTTGCACCTATATTGACCCCTTATACGCAGTTCAATATTCTTCACCATCAAGCAGACAAACAAGAAGCTCAACCAGAAGAGCTAGAGTTGAAAAAACTATTCCTATACCTATGATGCAACCAACAAAAGAATTTTATACCAGAAGGATACCTAAGGAACCAAAAAACTTGGAGTCTTTCAGGAAATAACATGCACACAAATTTAAACAAAAGGTCACTCTACTTGACAAGAATGTTATTTCTAAAGACAAGGAAGAGGTAGCTTCCTCTTCAAGAAATAAACATAGAAGAAGACTCATTCTGTCAGAAGGATCTTCAATGGAAGCTAGTAGTGTGGATAAGGCCACCCCTGAAACATTAGTACCAAGCCATGTTCTAGATACTAGATAAGAGATAGAATAAGTAAATGTGACTCTAGGAACAAAGGAACCAAAACTGTCAATGGTTTATTCCTCTCTCAAAACATCAACTAAGGGAAAGAGTAAAGTTTCAGGCAATACAACAGAGGAACCAACAATAGCACAAATTTATTCACCTCTGATTTCATTAGCTAAGGGAAAGAGGAAAGTAAAAATCCACTCATACTCATAATTTGAGGAAGAGAGTAGTGAAACAAAGTTTATTGAAACATATTTTATTGAAACTGAGTTTGAAGAGGAGCAGCAAAGAAAAGTCATCCAAGGAAGAAGGAGGCCTTCATATATTCCTAATCCATATATTCAAAGGCCTCATACTAGACCAAAAAATAAACTCAGGCTAGCTAGAAACCTCATAGCTAATCCTGCTCTCAGAGATGAGATAATAAACATAGATGAAAGTCTAGAAAATGATCCAGGGAAGAAGAAGGCTCAGAAGAAGAAACAAGCACAAAAGAGAAAACCAAATAAGAAGGTCACTAAGGAAAAAGCTCTTAGGTTGTTGGACTTTGTGCTAGATTTTTAATGATTGAATATCTAAAACAAGGAAAATATTAAGAATCATATCATTTTGGGCCTATTTATGTAGTTATCAGAAATAACTACCTTTTATGAAAATGAGCCATTTTCTTCAAAATTTGTATAAGAAGATAAAAAGGTAGCTATTTGTTTTGGTTTCGAGGAATGACACTAAATGGTGATAAATTATATGCTGCCTCAGTGGTAATGGTTTTTCTTGCCAAGTGTTATCCAATGAAGTTGTCTTCCAGGTGTCATTTTCAGTTGGTTATTGCTGTGCTTTTGTGGATAAAGATCTAGTTGTCATTTTCAGTTGGCTGTTGCACTTTTTGAGGAAATCTATTTTCAAGGAAATGAGGAGCAGTTAGTTAGCCAGCTCAGCTCAACCATTTCGATTTCCATATTATCAAGTTCTATCTTTATGCATGTGTAAACCAAATATTGTATATCATACCACCTTCATGTTATTTTAAAGATAAGATTTGCTATATTTAGAAGGTTGTAATAAAGTTCCTACAACAAACTTCCACTTTTGGAGGATCTTTAATAGATTACCTTTTTGTATATATTTTATGAAAATAAATTAGGAAATGGTTCGTGATTTGTTCATCTCATTGCACCCTGTGTTGTATAATTTTTGAGCTTATAATATCCAAATACACTCTTGAGGATTTATGAATGATTTTATGTGTGTATTGTCTAATTTCCTTATGTGTTTCCATATCTTACAGTTTCATTTCAAAGATTATGATCTATATATGTTGTCTCATGTTTTTGTTAGTCTTATGATATAGCTGTACATGATTATTTATTTTTATCAGTCTTGTTTCACGATATTTCTGGATAAGATGTGTATGGTAAGCCTATTCATAAGCTTTCCCTGTGACAAAAGTATTTAAAATGTATGATGATATTCTTGTAAGCCTTGAAGAAGATTTCTTTCATCAATACATCATAGGTATGAAATATTTTGTCTTCTTTTCTTCTTAACAGTGGACTTCTATCATATAGACCTACTGTTATTTTCATATTCTCCTAACCATTAGAATACAAACTTATCCTTTCTACCACATCAAACACTAGTACCCTCATATGTGTGAGTGATTTATCAGTTTGAAATCCTTTTATTTTACAGTGTGTGAGAAATTCAACCACCTTTAAAATCATAATCCAACTATAAGAAAATCCCTTGAGCTTAAGATGTGTCTGGTCAGAGACTTGTTACAATCCAAGTGTTGATTCCAACGTTAACATCTTTTGGTGCGTCCACTGGGAGACGAATATTCTAAACTCAGTATTCTCGTAAGTTTCTAGCATGAATGCATAGTACTAGTTTTTAAGGGTGAATAAAAACTAGTCACTCTTTCTTATTGAAATTAGTTCACCTGGCGACTCCATAACAAAGACGAGGGGTTTCAAGACCACCTACTACAAGAAGAAATTAGAGATCACCTCCTATGATTCCATTATTTGATCTAGAAAATATCATAAAGGATACAAGAGGGAAACATAAAACATTTGAAGCTACATCACATTCAGTGAAAAAGGTGCATTCAGAGTATATTCCAAAAGAAAAGGTACCATCATCTATCTTAAAATCTAATGAATTTTCAGTTTCAAAGTATTCTACTAAAATATTCAAGTTGAAACTACTATAAAAGATGAAGTAGATGATGTTAGCCTAGATGCAGCTAAAAAAAACCCTCAATCATCATTTAGTAAATAAGAGATAAGTATTACTCCAGTGAAAGAAGAAAAATTAGAGGTTTTAGGTGTCATTGAAGAGAACCAGGAATCATAAGCCTTTGTGTTGACAAAAGGGAATTAGAATAGTTATTAGGGTTTGCAAACTTCTTAGATAGGGATATTTTAACTGAAGAAGATATTAAAACAACTCTAAGCTTTCTTCATACTCATCCTGAATATCAATCCTCTCATAGTCCACAATAGGAGTATTCTCACCTGTTTCAAAACCCAACTATTGGCTCCTCCTCTTCTCATCAAAGAGAAGGGATCTTCCTGAAAATTTGACCTTTAATCTCTCTGACTTTTTAGCTCAACAAAACAAAATTGAAGTTGCCCGAATCCTTCAAGAATCTACATTTGAATCTGATTCTCCTAGAGCGGTTGAAACAAAATCCTCTTGTGTTCATCTATTTGATATTCCTTTGTTCACAACTCAAAAGCCTGAAGAACCAGCCCAAGAACTTCAATCTTCTGCTATTCCGAAACAAATACAAACTCCATAGACTACAATTTCAAGTACTCAAACATCTGTATTAGCAATTCTTTCGCTAATTGTACCTTATCAAGTCATGGCTCAGCCTCCTCTACAAGGATGCAACAGATTTTTGCAGCAAGATATGCACCACTTGCTCTCCCTCAACCTTTGCATCCCCTTCCCCAAGGGAACTATCTGAAATATCTGCTCAAATATACAGGGGAGGGAGAAGGTGTATCTGCTGAAGAACACTTATTTTCCTTTTATAGTTATGCTACTAACCAAAACATTGAACATAAATATGTTTGGTCAAGAATATTTGTTTAAGGCTTAGATGGAGAAGCTCATAAGTGGTTCAAAAATTTGCCACCAAATTCAATAACATGAATATATGCTTTGGAGGAAGTGTTTGTAAAATAATGGGGTGACCATAAAGATTACTTGTATTACCTTATGGAGTTTGGAGCTTTAAAGAAGAAGACGGATGAGTCACTGACAAACTTTACAAAGAGATTCAACAAATTTTATCAAAATAATCTTGTAGAGGTCAAAACTCCTAAAACCACAACCATGATAGCCTTTGCCAATGCCTTAGACTCCAAGTTTGCATTGTGGTTGAGAGATAAGAAGCCACAAACATTGGTAGTTATGCAGGAGGATGCTATTGGAGTGCAGTCCAATCTTATGGCCTCAAATAAAATGAAAATAGAAGAGGGGAAGGGAGCAAAGGATAAAAAAAAACATGAAAGAGGAGAAACCATATTATTCCTCTAAAAATTTCACAAGTGAAGAAAATCTTGATCAAATGTCCAATTTGATTAAATATCTTGCTTCCAAAATGTCAAAATTGGAGTTACAAAATAGGTCTGATGTTAGGCCCATTCAAAATGAAGGAAATATAAATCAGGCTCCTTTTAGGAGACCCTTTCAGCCTCAACAAATTTTACAACCCCCAAGAAGAAATCATGATGATCAAAATGTTTAGCCTCCACTGAAAATAAAATCAACAAGAACAAGAAGAGGAAGATGAAGATATAAATCTAGTTGGGGAGACATCACAGTCAACTTGTTTGACTCTGCAAGAGTATGAAGATCAGTCTACTATAAATCTCTTTTAAGATGACGAAGATGCTCATATTCATGTCCAAAATGAGAAAAAGAAGGATGAAAATCAGACAAGATTATAATATGAGATCTAAAGGGGCTGTCCAACAGCCCCAACAAAAACAAGATTCTGAAAAACATGCTGCAAAACAAAAGGAAAAAGTTAATGATATTCCTCCATTGCCTAACCTTGCCACAATCATGAAAAATGCTGCATAAAATAAGGATTTGGCTCCTCTCAATTTCAGTTTCAAGTCGGAATTAAATAAGATCAATATTTTGGTTCCGCTCCTTGAATTGTTGAAAAATATAGCCTATAGAGAATGATTTAAAAGTTTGTTACAACCATCTCTTGATACTAACTCAGTCAATCTAGAGGATGAAAATCCTACCATCTACTTGGGTAGCCATGTCCAAGATCAGAATGATGATAATTCTCCACTTTTTTATCTTTTGCTCAATATTCACAACAAGCTACTACATAACTACTTATTAGATTTTGGGGCCTCTCACAATCTAATGCCTAAGAAAGTGATGGATGAACTGGGACTGGAAATCACTAAGAAATACCATGATCTTTACACATTCGATTCTAAAAGAATTAAGTGTTTTGGAGTGATCAAATATTTGGTAATTTCCCTTACCCAACTCCCCATGAAAATTCTAGTGATGGACATAGTGGTTGCAGACATACCATCTAGATTTGGAATGCTTCTTTCCAGATCTTGGTCCAAAAAATTGGGAGGCACTCTTTAAATGGATATGACCTATGCCACTATCCTAGTCTTTGGAGAAGAATTTAGGATATTGTATAGGGAAACACAAATGGATTATATAATAAGTGATCATAAAAATCCCTTGAATCATCCTATATATGTAGAGGAGAAGGAGTTAGGGTCATCTACATTACACCTTGCTGTTGATGACAAAAATTATTAGCCTGAAATTAGAAAAAAATAGAATTCACAGGTCATAAATGAGCAGGATTTAGAAGTAGGGCAGATCGGGAAATTATGTTTTGATGGAGCTTCATCATGAGAGGGATCAGGGGCCAGTGTAGTTCTTATTTCTCCTACTCAGCAAGTAGTGACCCTACCATAAAAATTACAATTTTTCACTGCCAATAACACTATTGAGAACGAAGCCCTTATTTTGGGTATGAAAGAAACAAAAGATTTGGGAGCTGAACAATTGGTTATTTTTTGTGATTTAGAATTGGTGGTACAATAGGTGAGAGATAATTATCAAGTGAAAAATTCAAAATTAAAAAACTATAGAAATGAAGTATGGGATTTAATTGAACATTATTTTTCAGTGTTCAATTTGAATTATGTTTCCAGAGAAGAGAATGAAATGGCAGATTTACTTGCCATCGTTGCTAGTAATTTTAAGGTTCTTCTTGATGTTAAATCAACATACGATGTCGAGATAGAAAAACACATTCCATTCCTGAAAATATCAAATAATAGAAAGTATTTGAAGATGATAAAGAAATTAAAAAATTCTTGGAATGTGTAGAGGATTTTTCAGACATTTAGATTGATAATGAGCAAGACACAGTTGAAAGTTAGAACAACAAGCCATTTAAAAAGACTATAGCTGGGAAAGACATTATTAAAACAAAAGACTTGGGAGAATACTTCGTTTCAAGGCCTTCCTCTCCCGGAAGACGCACCAAAAGATGTTAGCGTTGGAATCAACACTTGGATTGTGACAAGCGCCTGAACAGACACATCCTGAGCTCAAGGTATTTTCTTATGACTTGATTGATTTTTTTGGAAAGTGGTTGGAAATCACACACACTAAAAGTGGCTTTGAACAAATAATAATTTTTCGCACATATGAGGGCACTAGTGCATAATGTGGTAGCAAGATTAGGTTTGTAGATTTATGGTTAGAAAATTGGAGATAACAATAGCTGTGTAAAAAAGAGGTCCACTGTTAAGAGGAAATGATGATACAAATTCTAGACTTGAAATGTATAGTGAAAGAAAGCTTTAAAAAGACTTACAAAAGTGTCATTCTACATTTAAAGGATCCCATTCCATAGAATGCTTCCAACTAACATGACTAAATCAATCAAGAATGCTTGAAACATCAAGATTGACAAAAACATATTAATCATGTATGCTAGTTCAAAATACTTATAAGATTATGAAACATGATTCAATACAATCTCAAGGAATGATTATGAAATAACTTCAGTTAATACTAAATATGGAATTTTGTATAACAAGACTTACAAAAACAAACTAATATTGCATGAAGGTTCACAATAATGATAGTAACATGAGGCAGAAGTGTGAAAATCATAATATGGAATGAAATAGTGAATGCTAGAAAAACATAAGAAGATGAAAAATACACACACCATACAAATTGTGAGTCATCAATAGTGCTTCTGGACATATCATATATTCAAAAATTTACAATACAATATGCCATAAAGTAGAAAACCAACGAACCCTTTCCTCTTTGCATTAAATATTACATATATATATATAAAGGAGTTATGTAAAAGCCTCCATAAAAAGTGCAATTATGTTTTTTGAGACTTTAATACAATCCTCTACATATAGTAGAGCTTATCTTTAAACGTAAAAATTAAACTGAAATAGAAATGAAGACAAAACATGGCAGCATGGAGCTCGAAGTGGATGAGTTGAGGTGGCTGAATGCTCCTTGTTTCTTGGAAAAAGCGCCTCCACAAAAAGTGTAATCTGCCAACTGAATAGAACACCAGCACCCTTATCTGAAAAAGTGTAGGAGTAGCTAACTGAAAGGAGTAACCAACTGGAATACACCTTGATTAGATGACACATGGCAAAACATCATCATCATTGAGGTTGCATTCACTTTATCATCTTTTAGTGTCATTATTTTGAGAATATAACCAAAAAACATCCTTTTCTCCTCCTTATACAAAATCTGAAAATAATAGCTACTTTTTTTTAAAAGGGTAGCTATATCCAAAAATACTGTGTATTAGCCAAAAATGAAAATTTTCTTCATATTTTCAAGGTTTTGTATATTCATTCATCATAGATCTAGGATAGAAGCAAAAATCCTAATAGCTTCAGCCTCGGTTATCCTTTTGTCTGAACTTCTCTTATGTGCTTGCTTCTTTGGCCTGGTGTGAGGCCTTTGAATGTATGGGTTTGGAATATATAAATGCCTCTTTCTACCATGTATGACTCTTCTTGAATTTCCTTCTTCAAACTCTGACTCGCTGAACTCTGCCTCACTACTATCCTCCTCAAAAGATGAATATGGATGAATTATAGTTTTCTTCTTCCCCTTGGCTAAAGAACTAATAGATGAGTAAATTTGAGCTATAGTAGGTTATTCTACTATAATAGTCTCTGAAACTTTGTTTTTCCCCTTTTTGAGTGAGGGAAAGTCATGTGCAAGTGTAGGCTCCTCTAGCTCTAAAATGGCATTATTTTGTTGATTCTCCTGTATAGATTCTAGAACAGGGCTTGGCATCAAGGTTTCAGGGCTAACTTCCACTGACTATCCCTATGTCATAATGGGTTTTCTCCTATGTTTACCCTTTAAAGAGGAAGTAGCCTCTTCCTTGTTCTTAGACATAATGTTTTTTTCAGGAAGGGTAGAATTTTGTTTGAGTTTGTGTTTATACTCTTGCATGAAAGACCTCAAGGTCTGTTGTTCCTTGGATGAACTGCTAGTGTAGACCTCCTTGGCTGGTTGCACTATTGGTATGCGAGTGATGATTGTTGTAGAAGTGGTGGTTTGAACTTTAGCTTTCCTAGTCGAGTTCCTAGTCTGTCTGATAGATGACATTAAATATGGACCAACTTGTGAAGGAGTGAGTGTAGGTGTAGGTGTAGGAATTGACTGCTGCTCTTGGGTTTTTAGATTTCTAGGCATTCCTAATTTTATCCTTGAGTGAATACTGATAAATCCCTCATCTGCTAAAAACTTCTCCCATGCATTTCTTTTCTTTCTCAGGTGATAAACCACCAGTATCTTAAAAAAAACTCTGTGATAGTGATTATAGAGAGAATAGCCTAGGGTTTTTTGTATCTTTTAGGACATTGACAACAGAGATATGTGAAGGAAAAATGGTAGATTCATAGGTTTGGAGCTAGAGATATGAGCTAGAAACCTCATCTGTTATTTATGGACAGTTGAAAACCCACCCTCACAGGTTATGTAATGTTGTACAGTGGTAATGACATGCTGCCACTCACGTCTAAAATATGAAATATGAATGGTAGGAGTCCAACCAATATGTTCATGCTCTTTCTTTAAATATATATTTGAATCAGCTTTAAGCAGATTTTTTTTATTCTTGTGCTAGGACTCACCTGTAGTTGAAGTTTGAGTTTCCCTTGCAATGATGGTTTCGGTGATCTTGAATGTTTGAGACCCAAACATGAACTTTTCTCCATTAAATGTCTCAGCAAATGCTTGAGCCACTGCCACATTTTCAGCTGAAAATTTCCTTAAAAACTAATACCACCATGCTGCTTTGAACTCAGACTTATCACGATGGTCAACAAAATGGGTGTTTACCAGCTCTGAACGGTTCACGTTACCACCCTTTCCCATCTTGATAAAAACTAACCTAGGCATCAATGTATAGTTGTAAAATGAAGAACAAGTCCCCTCCATGAAGCCCTAACTGTTGTCACTTGTTAACAGATTGTTTTGAATTGGAGGATAAGAACATTTTGTTGTAGTTGTCAAAAGGATGAACGGAGGCAGACATATGCATGCCCTAAAACTCGGTGAGAGGGAATGGAACGAAAACAAAAATTATTTAAACATGTTTCCAACTCATTTTACTTAACTCCATCACATTTTTTTAATAATTGCTACTCGTATTGCACTTTAATAAATTTATCCTTTAGTGAGTAGCAATAGATTTTTGTAGCCATAGAAAATAAATAATCAACCCTTTTGAAATATCCTCCAATGAAAATTAACCAAATTTCAGGTGAGTAACACCTCTTGTTTTAGCAGACTTTCACTATTCAAGGAGGAGTGTTTTTTTCATTTGAGTAATGCTTCTTTCGTCTCCTTGTACCAATTTTATAGGTAATTGCTACTTTTTTGAGAAAGACAACTATTCCTGTGTTATTCTTAACAAAATTGATGACTTTGAAATTTTGTCTTTAACCTTCGATATAAAAATCATGGTGAATGAATAAGACCTCTCAAGTTAAACCCATGACGTTAACTATTGAAAACAGTTAAAAGAATTATTAAAAGAGACGTTACCCTAATAACTCTATGACACAAACAAACTATTGGACTCTGAATTATTTTGGATTTTGTTAAGAAGTGATAAAAAATAATACATTTTAACCCTATAGGGCTCTCTACCATAGGTTAGGAGACAAGAGAGGATCAAAGACACAACATACAATGATGACCAGACTTTGATTTTATTTTTTTAAATTGCAGTGCTAACACCATTAATGGTTTAGGAGGACTAAGTATTCGAGGTTGGTTTTTTGATGCTCTAATGTTCATCTAAATGACTTTGTTGGAGGACTACAATAAGCAGTATCTGGGACATGCTATTGACAACAATAACATATTTTCTGGGCTAAAAGGCCAAGAATAATGTATATTTTTTATTTCCTCCTATAAATATCAAACCTAAAAATTTTCCCATGGAAAAAAAACTATATTTTTCCAAGACAATATCCATTCATAACATAAAAACACCAAATAAAGGAAATAAGACTCCTAACTTGTGAATTTGTAGGCCAGCACAAGATGAAGGTTTTTGTAATTTCATATTTTATTGGTTTGTTGGAAGTTCTTTGAGAAATACATTCCAAGGTCAAGGGTTGCACTGTATAGCTGAAAATTCCTCCAGCTTGCCTGGGGTTTGCATCCAATCTCATTCCTTTGGGATTCATGCCATCTAGTTGGTTCATACCACAAGGATAATGAAACTATGGTGTATGAAATAATATTATGTAGGCTTTATTAAAATTTTCAGACCATGGTAGGCAGAGTCTGCAATCAGAAAACCCAAGAAGCTAAAACATAGAACTTTAAGTGCTATCAAAACTACAAATTCTGTATATGTAATCTATTAACACATCATATTGAAAATATAGGACAAAGTGTACAAAACTGAACTTCCAAAACTACAATATTTTCTTTATTCAATCTCGAAAAATGACACACTGCTACAGCTCAAAAGTACTATCACAATCACTAGCACAACTCAATCTCATTCTAGTAGTTGGTGATTTTGATATTGATTTTTTTAGAGATGCTTCCTTAATACTACATTGTCAAGAATCTGCCACCTATTTAGTTATGTGGCATACACTGTAAAACCACTTGGTTTGACTAAATAATCCTTTGGGTAGATCAATGGTCCCTTTATAGGTGGTGCATTGGCCATTTCTTTTGATTATTTAACCTTGGTGTGGTTCTCAACAATGATTGCTTTCACTGACCTTGCTTGCCTTTCATGATTGATATTGTAATTTTTGGTCATGAACTATTTGATGATAGAGTTGATTATTTTGGTCATTGGTGATGAATCCCGTTAGTTGTACCTTGTGAGGTTATGTGTGTGTCAAGGATCTCATGACTCTTGAGTGGTCTAGTTGTATAAGGAACTAGATACTATTATTGCCTAAATTAATTGAAGGCTTTTTTATTTGAATTATGAGATGTTGGCTCTTATTTTTTTATAGTATATACAATATCATCCTTAAATCAAACTTTTATTTTTTGTGGGTAAACCTCGGGTTATGAAATTTCATGCCTATTCAAGGATCATATACCAAAGACACTCCCACAAAGGCTAATGGTATTTCATTATTGTTTGATTGGAGTTGTGATTTAGGAGTTGACTAAAAATTATATCTGATAGCCTACCCTTTTATCAATAATTATAGAAGACATCCAATAAGCCACTAGCATAGACCTTCCCATATTTATTAATGTGAATTTTCTGTAATTTAGATTTTGTAGTGGTGGATAACCCTTTTGATGTGTTTGTAATTCTTCCTTAATTAGGGCCTTGAAACCAATTTTCTACATTCTAGGACAGCCATATAAGGGTGTTGTAATTTAATCATTTAGATTTTTATTTTCCCTCATTGCACAAGAAATATCTCATTAAAACACTAACGCATAGACCCCATCTACCCAATAAAAATTCTAGGCTCTAATCTCACTTCCCAACCACATAAAAACCATAAAATAAACTTATAGTATTATATATCACAATCTATATTTGTAGATAAGTATAATAAAACTCACTTATTTCCACCATCTTTATTAGATTTATTTATGTTTGGTAGATATGAAATTTATTTCAATATTTTATAGTAAAAAAACATATCTAACCTAACTCAAATTAACCATTCCTTACATATACATTTGCTAGACTTAGATAATGCTAAGGATTCCCCCTTTGAGTTGGAGAAGAGCCAACTTAAAGAGTGGGAGAAGAGTATTAAGGTGACATTGGAAATCCCCTCCAAGTTGCCATTAGGTCTTCATATTTTGAATTGGGATTGTAATACCATGGGTTAGGGTTAGAGAAGTGTTAGAAAATTAAATATTACAGAGCAATGCAACACATAAAATATGTGGAAAATAAAAGCACACAAAACACATAAAATTAGAGAGACACATATATATGTGGTTCACCCAGTTTGGGTTACGTCCACCTCGAACAGCCAGTCCTTCCTTTCTATTATCCAGCAAAAAAGGAAGAGACAAAACCTACAGCAGATCCGCTGTAATATCCTCTGTTCTCTCTCACAGTCTCCCTCTTTGTTTCTCGCTCCGAGAATACACATACACTACACAGCCACAATACAATACCCTCATAAAAGCGAGGGGTTGCCTTCTAGGGAAAAAAACCCTAAACTAAACATAACTTCTACCGTCAGATCATTTTCCTAATGAATGGCCCAGATTGACTAGAAATTACTATACTTTTACAAGGCAATTTTACATCTATTTTTAGCTTTGGGGGCGCTGCCCTCGAAAGCCCCTGCTAGGGGGGGGCCTCTGAAAAGCCCACGAAAGCGATTAATTACGAGCGGCGTTGTCACCCCTTTGAATTTATAGGGGTCCAATGATGTGATACAAAGTAAACAAGATAATCAGGCTCCATACCCAACAAGAAGTAAAAAAAAGCTTTGGAGAGAAGGAATGCATCATAAGATACATCCCTCCAAAAAGTTGAACAAGAGCCAAAAACTGCTATTAGTGCCAATCAATCAAGAAGAGTGATGAGAAATGTACAATGGAAATTACACGAAATACATTGATATGGAGTCCTTGAAAAGATGTTCAAATTTTTCCATGAACGATCATTAAAGCCACAAGAAACCCTAGTAGCTAATACTAGCAACTGACTTGACAACTTCTCAAAAATTGCATTAGTGGATTTGAAAGTCATGTTTAGAGTTCTTACAAAGTTTGCAAATGATGGAGGGAGACTTTCTAAATTACAACCTTTCCTTATTCATGTACTTGTCTTCTTACAACCAATATTTGATCCCTAACATCTTTCAACTTCATGAAATGTTATGAAATTGACTCTCCTTTCTCCATTTTCATTGAAAAAGACATGCTTTTAAGGAAAATTTCATGTCTATTTTTGTGTCGTTCAGACATCCAAGCTTCATTTAGAGCCTCTTCCCCACTACCTTGGATGTTAGGAGCATTGGGAATCCTTGTTGTTGTGCCCCCCTAGGATGATATAGCCAAGTGGTATCATACCCAAACTCTCCATAAAGGATATAATCTGCCAGTGCATTGGTCATTTCACAGTTATGGATGGCTTTGATTAGGATCCTCAATTAGGTTGTGGCCACCCTCATTAGTAATTGACAATGAGTTTAAGCTATAGTAGGCCCGAAAATAAAATTTTCTATTCAACACTAATAATTACCACTTTCTAGTGTCTCTCTTGCACTTTCACTTTATTTTATATATTTTCTTAGGCAGACATTTAACTTCTAGCTAGACACTTGTTTCTTTATATTTTCCTACTTTCAATATCATTCCAAGAGTTTTTTTCACATTCTGACTTTTCACTTATATTGGATTTACCATTTTATTCCCATTGACCTACTTTTTTGGTCTTTGTTGGACATTAGTAAAATCATCTTATCTTATCTACCTTTATCTGGAAGTCCATGCATTTCCCCTAGCCACCTTAATATTATGCATGCAACTTCCCCATCCTACTATTCTAACATTATTGTTTTACCTGATATTTTTATCAATATCAATGCTTATGTGTTTCTGCAGTCATATTTGTCTTGTTCAATGGCTACTTGGTTTGACTGTATTTAAAATTGATCAATATCATCTTGTTCTCATGCCACCTTCTAGGTTGCCTTTCTCAGTGGACACATGAATGAGAAAACAAGGATCATATGTTGTTTCCATTTGGTTAAATTATGGCCATTAAATTTATGATCAGGCTTCAACATAAAATTCAAGAGTTTTTCCATTTTTTCCATGAAAGAAATAACTATCAGGCTCTGATATAGTAAAAATACATTTCAAATAAAGATATAAATACAACAACCTCCAAACTCTTCTATCACCTAAAATTTGTTATGTTGGCACATCCCAAAGAATTTTAATTTTCTTCTATACTAAAAAGTAAAAATTTATGGGATCTTTATCTCTAAACTCCAAAAAATTTCTTGTCGGCTGTAGGTGACCATCTTGATTTTCATACTCATATTCATATGGTCATAATTTTTCAATTTTGACACATGATATTTTTGTTTGTGCCTATATTACGGTCTGCCCATGCCCGTTGTGCACATGTGGTCTGTCACATATTGTATTTATTGTGTTCCCATAAGGTATTCCAACACTAAATAATGTGCATTAATTATTTTCATGGCCTCAAGATGTGCACTTATCATGCACTTTTTTGGAACTCTTCCTCGTTGATTTTTTACTCCTGTATGCACATGGTTTCAAGAACCATTCCCCCTGGTCTAGAGGCTATAATTTCACATCCCAACCACATAAAAACCATAAAATAAAATTATAGTCTTATATATCACTATCTAGATTTGTAGATAAGTCTAAAAAAACTCACTTAAGTCCACCATATTTATTAGATTTATTTCCGTTCGGTAGATATGACATTTATTTCAATAATTAATATTAAAAAATCAGATCTAACCTAACCCAAAGTAACCATTCCACACATAAAAATTTGCTAGACTTAGATAATGCTAGGGATCCCCCCTTTGAGTTGGAGAAGAACCAATTTCATAAAGAATGGGAGTATAATATTGAGGTGACATTTGAAATCCCCTCCAAGTTACCATTGGGTCTTCATCTTGTGAATTGGGACTATAACACCTTTGGTTAGGGTTAGAGAAGTAAGAAGAGGCTTTGGAGAGAAGGAATAAATCATGCGATACATCCCTCCTGAAAGTTGAACAAGAGCCAAAAACTGCTATTAATGTCAATCAATCAAGAAGTGTTGATATTCAATAAGATGATGAGCTTAGTGAAAATGAGTCACCTTCACTAAGTGGGCCCGCAGGCTATTTTTAGGTGCAAGTCTATTTTTAGACATGGTGATCATATTTCAGAAGTTGCAGGATGCTATTTGTGGATGGTTGGTCAAGTTGGAAAAATAGATGAAATTTTATTTTTAGAAGATTGGGCGAAGTCTATTTATAGATCGTCGATTTAAAAATAGAAGTGTCGATTATTATTAGCCCTTAATAATAATCCATAATAAACAACAATCATTCTTACACTTAATTTCCTGCTGCACTACTTGTCAAATCAGTTGAAGGAATTACGAATTCCTAGGTTTACTAGTGGTTCATGCATGGAGGACTCAGTTAGAACTGAAGTGGCAAAGTTATGACAGAGTTGGAAGAGTAGCTCATGGAGTTGTTATTCAATTTAACTCAGTTAGTGGAGTTAAACTCAATTGAGCTAGTTGTATCTAGTCTAATTGAATGATACACTAGTGAAAGTGGAGTGAATTAATTAGTTAATTAATTCAAAATAATAACTCATTAATCAACTGAACAAATACAAGGTTAATCAAGGGGGAAGGTACAAGCTACTCAGTGAGACCTGAAGGAGAGATAGGTGAAAGGGCAAGATGGACTATCCACAGGACTATGTTGATGCACATCATGAAGATTGCCACATCGAGTTTCCAATGAGGATTGCACAGTCAAGGCAAGGGTAATTAAAATTCATTCAGAGATATTCTTTAGTAGGGATTGCGTAGTGGAGGCAGGCTATTAGGTGGCAAGAAATCTGTGCATGGATTTGCAGATTCGAATTTTCTTCATAAAATTCTTGGTGTGACAGTTGAGTATACATTGAAATGTCTTTCAATGGGTTGTGATTGGAGTATGCCCTTGAAGGGAGCTCAAATTACATAGCCTGGAAGGATAGGATGGAGGTGGTGCTAGAGGATAATGGACTGAAGGAGTTCATCGATAGCGATGTTCCTAAGTCGAGATCTAGCAATGCTGCATTACTTGACGCATGGAAAAAGAAGATATGAAAGACAAGAAGAATTCGGTTGGAAGGTGTGAAGGACCATATTGTGTCTAGCCTTCACAGGAAAGACACTCCATTTGCAATGTGGAAGGCTTTGACAGATTTGTTCCAAAGCAGCAGCGACCAGAGAAAGTTAGCATTGAAAGATAAGCTCAAAAAAATAAAAATGGAGAGGGGCTACAGTATTCCAAAATATCTCATGAAGTTTTTCCACTGTAGGGATGAACTGGGAAGTGTGGGGATTAATGTTGATGATGAAGACTTGGTGAGCTTGGCTCTCCTTGGGCTTCCGAAGAGTTGGCATAGCTAGGAATACTTTGTCAATGGATGGGAGAAACTGTTGGGATGGTAGCGACTTTGGTCGGATCTTGTGCAGGAGGAGATAAGGGGAAGTACCAGGGATGGCTCTTCATCGAAGAATGAAGATGAAGAGAATTGCGCTTTGGATGCCAAAGAAAGCAAAGGGAAGGGGAAGAAATTTCCTTCAAAATCTGAAGCTAAAGGCAAGAAGCAGGATTTGTCTAAGGTGAAGTGTTTTCACTGTCACGAACATGGGCATTTTGCCACTAACTGCACATAGAAGAAGAAGAAGAAGAAGAAGGCTGCTGGAGCTATAGCTGGAGAGGCCTTAGCCTCGTAATTTGAACTTTATTTCTCTTTGATCACATGCTTGGTTTCAAGCTATATGGGATCAGTGTGGTATCTTGATAGTGGTGCGTCTTTCCATATGACGGGAGACAAGGAGTTGTTTAGTGAGTTGGAGGAGAAAGACCTTCAAATGCATACAGAGATGGGAAAATATGGTCGATACAGTGCGACCAGCATTGGTACCATTACCTTTGAGAGGGAGCCAGGTAATCCATTTATGTTGAAAGATGTTATGCATGTTCCAGTTCTGAAGAAGAACTTGGTCTCGGTCGCAATGTTGTAAGACGAAGGTTATGACGTTGTTTTCAGTGAGGGAAAAGATTTCCTTCGACATAAAACAACAGGTCAAACCAAGAGGATAGGGATTCGAGTTAATAATCTCTACAAGCTGGAGGTAGATTGCTGCGATAAAATGGTGGGAAAAGCAGAAGAAGTGGTGAGCTAGGATGAGGGCGAATTATGTCACAAGAGATTGGGCCATCTTCACCATGGCGCTTTGAAGATTTTACAATAGATTTCTACTGGAATTCCCAAGGGTACTCTTGCTCAGTCATATTAGTGAAAGGTATGTACTATGGGTAAGTTTGTGAAGACCACCTTTCATGAGAAGGAGAATCATGCTTCAGTGATCCTAGAGAGAATTCACACAGACGTGTGTGGACCTTTCTCGGTTGCTTCAACAAAAAAACACAGGTATTATGTTATTTTTGTTGATGAATATTCTCGTAGATGCTAGATATTCTTCATGTAGAATAAGAGCGAAATATTCTCAAAGTTCTATGACTTTAAAGCATTGGTGGAGAAGGAGTTGGGGAAGTAAGTGAAAGCTCTACGAAGTGATAATGGTGGTGAATACATCTCGGGCGAATTAAAAAAATTCTATATAAAAGAAGGAATTCGAAGAGAAATCATAGCGCCTCATAACCCACAACAGAATGGGGTCATTGAGAGGAAGAACAGAATGATCGTGGGTGCTTCACAAGCGATGCTGCATGACTACGACCTACCAATGAACTTGTGGGCGGAAGCATGCAACACTGTGGTTTATGTGCAAAACCGTTGTCCTCATAGAGTACTTGCAGGCATGAGTACACCTGAAGAAGATTTTAATGGTAAGAAGCCTGATATTTCTCATTTAAATATTTTTCTCACCTGTTTACATTCATGTGAAAAAGGACTCCAGGAAGGAGCTGGAGCTAACTGCAGAAGTTGGGATATTTTTGGGGTACACAGAAACACCCCATACTTATCCTGTGTATTTTCCAAACAGTCGGATGACTGTGGTGCAACAGGATATAAAATTCAATGAGGTGAAAGCGATGAAGTTTTCGCTTGAGATGCAGCTACACTTGCATGCAGAGGAGGAAATTATTGTTCCCAAAGATGAACCTTTAGTTGTGGATCAGCCACAGGAAGAGATTCATGGAGTGGAGGAGTCCACTCATGCAGAACCAAAAATCAGACAAGGCATAAAGCGTACCACAGAAGCTGAGAGACTGAAGCTTGATGCGGCACAGTATGTAGGAGTCCATACATCACAGTGCAGACAGAGACATTCACCTGATCGATTTACTGGATACATGGATCTGCTGAGCAAGTGTATCGTGATAGAGCCATATTATTTTGAAGAAGCAGTGCAGGAGCCCACATGGGTAGATGCCATGGTGGAGGATTATGACTCCATTGTCAGAAACAGTGCTTGGGAGATTGTTCCAAGGCCGGTGGGAAAATCAGTTGTAGGATCAAGATGGATCTACAAGGTAAAGCAAGCTATGATGAGCATCGAGAAGTATAAGGCAAGACGGTGCCGTGACTTCTCGCGTAATTTAGGGATAGATTATGAAGAAACCTTTGGCACCTGTCACACGTATCTTTTCCATAAGGACCATCCTTGCTCTCTCAAATATAAAAGTGGTCACACATTCTTTAGATGGATGTGAAGACTGGTTTTAATGGACCATGAGGGAAGAGGTGTACATTGAGAAACCTAAAGGATTTGAGATCTTCAGCAGCAAGTTGCATGTGTGCAGACTCAAAAGAGTGTTGTATGGGCTGAAGCAAGAACCACGTGCTTGGTACACTCGGATCGACAACTATTTCACCGGACTTGGTTTCACCAAGAGTGAGGCGGATGCAAACCTATACCAAATTGTGGTGGAGGGTAAGCTTTTAATAATTTTCTTTATGTTGACGATTTAATACTAATAGGTGATGAGAAGTTGACACACTCATGCAAGGAATATCTTGCAGAGGAGTTTGAGATGAAGGATTTTGGCCTCCTTCATTATTTCCTTGGATTGGAAATATGGCAGCGGAAAGGTGAATTGTTTGTGTCTCAAGGCAAGTATGCTCGGGAGATACTTGAGAAGTTTCACATGCAAGGCTACAAGCCTATCGACACTCCTCTTCCAGGAAATTGGAGGAAAGAGTATGCTACATCGACAGAGGTAGTGGATGCCACTGTTTATCGACAGTTGGTGGATTCGCTCATGTATTTAGTTAATACATGACCAGACATATGCTATGCGATGAACCAGCTTTCACAAGCGATGGTTAAGCCTACCAAGCTCTTTTTGAAGGCAGGAAAGCATGTATTGGGATATCTTAGGGGCACATCTGAGTATGGATTATGGTATAGACAGACGGATGAGGTGAATTTGCATGGCTTCACGGATGCAGATTGGGCAGGCAGCCCAACAGACAAAAAGAGCACATCAGGAGGGATTTTTAGTATCGGATCTACATCAGTTTCTTGGTACAGTAGGAAAAAAATATCCATGGCACTCAGTTCAGTGGAAGCAAAATACATGGCAGCAAGTCAAGCTGCATGTGAGGCTATTTGGATGAGGAAGATCCTGGTTGGTTTGTTCGGTTCACATTTAGATCCTATAGTGATACATTGTGATAGTCAGATTTGCATTAAACTCTCGATTAATCCTATGTTTCATGATAGATCTAAACATATTGATATCTGGTATCATCATATCAGAGATTGTGTGCAGTGGAAGATCATGTTGCTTCAGTACATTCTCAGCCAAGATCAGATGCGGAGAGCTCATTTCAAGAAGAAGCCACTTGTGAGAAAATTCGAATACCATAGAGGCAGATTGGGATGAAGCATAATCCCTATCTCTGCTGAGAGGGAGTTGCTGAGATCTGGAAATATGATGAGCTAGTGAAAAGAGTTTCCTTCACTGCTTGCCTCGCAGTTATTTTTTAGGTGCAATTTATTTTTAGACTATGTCTATTTTTAGACATGGTGATCATATTTTAGAAGCTGGGCAGATGCTATTTGTGGATGGTTGGTCAAGTTGGAAAAATAGATGAAATTATATTTTTAGAATATTGGGAAAAGTATATTTATATATCGTCAATCTAAAAATAGAAGTGTCGATTATTATTAGCTCTTAATAACAATCCGAAAATAAACATTAACTTATTCTCTTGGAGCACTTAATTTTAGTGTACATATTTGGAAAATCAGTGGGCTGAAGGAATTACATAATTCCTAGGGTTTACTAGTGGTTCATGGATGGAGGACTTAGTTAGAACTGAAGTGGAAAAGTTATGACAGAGTTGGAAGAGTAGTTCATGGAGTTGTTATTCAGTTTAACTCAGTTAATGGAGTTAAACTCAGTTGAGCTAGTTGTATCTAGTCTAACTGAATGATACACTAGTGAGAGTGGAGTGAATCAATTAGTTAATTAATTCAAAAATAATAACTCATTAATAAACTGAACAATACATCACTTAAATACAGTGCATGTCAGTTCCAGTGGAGACCCAGTGGAGAGATAGGTGCCAGGGAAAAATGGACTATCCATTGTGACTATAGTGATTCATTGATTGCACCACACACACATTGGAGTTACCAATTAGGATTGCACACTCAAGGCAAGGGTAATTAAAATTCATTCAAAGCTATTCTTCAACAGGGATTGCACAGTGGAGGCAGGCTATCAGGTGGCAAGAAATCGGTGCATGGATTTACAGATTTCTTCTGATTAGTGTGTGACGATTGATTTTACTGAGAGCTTAATGTAATAAGCTTTGTATGAGATTGTTACATGATCTCCATGATACATAATATATGATAGTTTGGGTTTTCAGATTCAGGATTTCCCATTAAACAACTGTGTTATGTGCGATTGTTTTTATTTTCTTCATGTGTTTGTAATTGATTTTAATTTCAGCAAAAGATTAATAGTGGAAGGATTTTTTATTTAGCAAGAAGATAAATATTGTTAGATCAGGATAATTTGGATATATACATGCATATTGTATATAATTTCTACAAAAGAGTGATGAGCACTTTATGAATGGAAATTGGAAGAAATACTTTGATACGGAGTCTTTAAACAAATGCTCAATTGTTTCCATGACTGATCATCAATGCCCAAAGAAACCCTAGTTACCTAATACTAGCAACTGACTTGAAAACTTTGTATTAGTGGGTTTGAAAGTTATGTTTAGAGTTTTTTCAAAGTTTTCAAATGATGGAGGGAGACTATCTAAATTACAACCTTTCCTTCTTCATGTACTTGTCTTCTTACAACTAATATTTGATCCTTAATCTCTTTAAACTTCATGAAATGTTTTGAAATTGACTCTCCTTCCTCCATTTGCATTGAAAATACATGCTTTTAAGGAAAAAATAATCTCTATTTCTATGTCGTTCAAGCAAGAAAGCTTCATTTAGAGCCTCTTCCCCACAACTGTAATATTCTCAAATCGGAAAAGCAGGAATATAGTGCAAAACCATGGAAATAGCAGTGTAAACATTAGATCAAAACATGAGGCCAATATGGAGGAATTCCACTCATCATAACAGTAGCATATATATGTAAAATAATGGGCCACATAATGTACACCAAGATATAACAAGCCTCCAATAGACAAAACCCTCAAAAGAGGTGTTGCTACTATATATCAAAATGTCGAAAGACTGCCACAGCGTAGTCATAAAGTGAACTTCTAAAAAAAATGAAAATAAAAATATCATGGGCTGATATATGCCTCAATATATACAACAAGTACAAATCTAGGCTCTATACAACCTCCAATGAAGAACCCCCAAAGGGTTTTCAACAATACACCAATGTACAAGATTTGAATCAAAGCCCTAGGGCTGGAGATTCACTGCCAAATATAAACTGGAGATATGTGGCTGATCTAATATGCCAAAGAATATAGCCTCCTCCAATAGAATCTCTAGATTAAATTCTTATCCCTTCTCGATAAAACCTCCTCCCCAAATGGTGTACTGAAAACACCCTACAACTCCTCCCTGAAAATAATGCAGTCCAAGACAGAAACTGCACTGTAAGGGAAAATAAATAAGTGCCTTGATGCAAAATGATGCAATAAGGCTCAGGGGCCTTCCTTAATGTCCTCCCACTGGAAAATAACCATTCTCCACTGAAAATAAGCACTGAACTAACCCAAATATGTTCTCCACTGCTGCAACCTGCAACACAACTCAACCCTCAACAGGATCTACGTTGTAGATGAAAGATGAAGCTTGGCCAAATGCCTGAATGTGGAAGTAAAGTGAAATGATATTCCAATAGGCCTCTCAAGGAAAGAGGTGGGATTCCCGATCAGGAACACCCTATGCTAAACAACACTTTTAATCTTAGCTAAACATCCAAAGAAAGCTATATGTCTAAACAGACCATATATCAAAACATAAACATATATCAACATAATGAAATATGGCTGCCATCCTCTCCCTTATATAAAAAATGAGCTTTATAAACCCAAGCCCCAACCATTAATGACATTAATTCCATGCAAAGAGTCTCCATCTAAAACTGTGTTGTCCCTCATTGAATGCCAATACTCCATGATAGCGTTGTTGACTTGGTCAAAGTTGACCCAGTCAAGGTGTTCCAGCCCCTTTTCACACCTAAGGGTGCTCAATTAAGCTTCCAAGATTTCCTCCTTTGACATTGGCATTGATTTTATTAATATTAAGGATATTTATGGATCTCCATTATCCTCTTATTCATTAAACAAGAAATAAGAACAAAATTTAATATTCCAACTAGTTCATGGCTAATTGGGAATATTACAGTCCTCCCCTCCCAAATTTTCTTGTCCTCAAGAAACTGACAAGGTGAGTGCTGCAACTCTTCTCCTCCACCATTGGTGACACCTCCATGTGATAAGATTCCCTCATAAGCTAAGTGTCTCCCAATCCATCCCTCCATGACATGCTCCTGCCAAGTTCTCATGAGATGCAAATGACTCATCCCACAAGGAAGCAATAGATCCAAAGAAACTATCATGGTTTTCCAAATGTCTTCCCTGAAACATGTAGCATAATGAACATGGAGAATATCTCTCCCAAAGGGCACATTAAGTCCTCCCATCCTCCCTCCAATCATTACCATAAAAGGGACAAGTACATCATCAATGTATGGGATCAAAACCAAGTACATGCAAACAACAATATGCAAAAAAGGAGGCCGTTCATAGTCCCAGATGTGGAACCAGCGTAGTAAATATCCTGAGTGCATCAGATAGTGATATGGTAAGTGGTTTCCCCACCATTTACTTTCTACCATAGTTTTCTCACAAGTTTTTAAAAAGCGAGAAATGTTTGGTGCCTTTGGAGTGTACCTAGAGTGGTACAACATCTCCCTATATCCTCCTAGGAAGTGGCCATGTTCAGAAATGTTTATGGCCCAAATTTGGCCATGAAGTTTATAAGGAAGAATGCTCCTCCTTGGAGAAATGGACTGCATATACATGGTAAAGGAATGCAAATAATCATCAAGTGAAACATCATGCACATAAACATATTCCCTACCATAATTTCTGCTCATACAAATGGAGTGGTCCATAGATAGATCCCCTCTCATTCCAAAAGAGGAAAAGGTGGTTGTGCTAACTCCTCCATAGATTTATGTATCTCTCCCATCTCTGCATGATGCATGCATATTTTCAAATGTTGATATATATCCTCCTTAAAGCCTTCCCAAGTGTATCCCTCCATGATAGTGTTGTAGGCTCTCATGGAATAAGTATGGTTGAAGAGAAAATATTCATGTGCTCTTTGTAGTAACTTCTCCTTGAGCTTGGAAGCTCTAGATAAGAATACCCTACCATGATAATAGATGACTTCATCCTGGACTTAATAGCCCTCCTCTTGAATCTGGTCATCAAGTATCATGCATGTAAAACGATCCTTAGAATAATCCACCGAAAACTGGGATTTCCAATAAGGATCTATCCTCCATAGTGACAACACTCATGATCTATTACAAAGAACATTTTTCATATGGTTTTCCTCCTCTTTGACATCTCCCATGCCAAAGGTACATGTTGGAAGGCTACTATCCTCCCCATGTTGCTCCTTCCTTAGCGCAAAACTTGAAATGTGAGTGGGAAATGATGATGTTGGGAGAATTTCTCCCTCCTCCTTGAGTCTACCCAAGACTCTTAGTGTTGTACCATGACCTCCCAATGCTCCCATTCCTCCTAGATCAATGAATTGTGCATCATGATGTGAGACATGCTTCACCAAATCTGGATCAGGTGGTTTTCCACAAAATAATAATGTCCCATGGGCCAAAGTCATGTGCATAATATATGGGACTGTTAAGTCCTTGCTTCCACTGCACAAATCAAACTTTGTTTTATGTGTGGAAGCTTCGTGATAATCGGGTACCACTCTCATTGATGCAAGAGTCCCTCTAATTGGAGAAATTTCTCCATCCTCACTTCTTGGTGGTGGTGGATCATCTCCTGCTATTGCAGCATTGTGACCCCTTTCTGTTTCTTCTTCTTCTTCCTCCTCATCATCTGAGAAGACCTCTATGTAGTGTGACTTTCCTGCTACACATCTATGTTCGGGTTCCCATGATTCTTGGAATGTGAATCAAAGATTCCTTCTCCTCAAATCTCTTCGGACATCATCACTAGGAGGTTTTTTTCTTTGAATCTCTTTTGAGAAAGGAGCGTTCTCATATTTTCCCTTTGATGGAAAAGATGGCTTTTGCTGAAATGTTTCCTTTGCTTTTGGCAAGGCATCTTCTAGATCTCTAGCCCTTTCAATGACATCTTGAAGGGTAGTGGGCTTGGTAGACTTAACCAACCCATGAAGAGGTTCTTCTAACCGATCAATGAACATATAGACCCTTATTGTTGCAGATAAATCATGAACCATAACAGAAAGTTTTAGAAATTCACAAATATAAGTTTCTGGATTACTTGATTGTTTGAGCTTTGCTAGCCCCATGAATGGTGCCTCGAGATATCTTCTATCAAACCTCTCCACCAACCTCCTTGTGAACTATGAATATGCAGTCACATTGGCATGACCAAATGTAGACAAGCCATGGAACCACCAATCATGTGCTTCACCCTCAAGGTGTAGCGCTGCTATCTTTATGGCCTCCATCTCTAGTACTTTGTTCATCTGGAAGTAGATGTCAAGCTTCTCTACCCATGATTTGGTAATGCATTTAGATGACCCATCAAGGTTGGGTAAGAAAAATATGCCCATAGTTCGGTGTATATCATGATTCTTAATGAATCCTCCACCTTTATTGTGATGCCAGGGTCTCCTATTGTCCTTTATCTGAAAAAATTCTTGAAAACTCAAGAGATCCTTGAATATCTGAGATTGAGACTCGTACTCCATGAAATATTTTTCAAGAGTTTCTTGTTCTTGAAACCCTTCATTTCCCACTGCTAAGGATGTAAGCATTGTAGAGCATTGGGAAACTTGCTATTGCTTCACTGGTTGATCACTCCAATGATGAGAAATGTTAGAGCCTTCACCATGCAGAAATCCTTTAGGGGATTCCTTGTATCTATCCATCCTTATCTCCTTTATTTCTATAGAAATGTCTTGCATAGTTTTTAGAAGTAGCTTGGGATACTCCTTCTCTTCATATTCTCCTGATAAAGGGGTTTTACCCTTGTCTTCTTTATCATATGTATAGTCAAACTTCGGGTGTCTTCTTCTGAGATACCTCTTCTCTCTATCTATGAGAGGATCTCCTTCTTCTGATGAAATATTGGATTTTCAAGATGCACAAGCTGAGCCAAGATTATGCTCTGATACCACTGTAATATTCCCAAATGGGAAAATCAAGAATATAGTGCAAAACCATGGAAATAGTAGTGCAAACATTAGATCAAAATATAAGGCCAATATGGAGACCTTCCATTCATTATAACAATATCATATATATGTAAAATAATGGGCCACACAATGTACAACAAGATATAACAAGCCTCCAATATACAAAAACCTCAAAAGAGGTGTTGCTACTATATATCAAAATGCTGGAAGACTGCTATAACGCAGTCATAAAGTAAATTATTACAGAAAATGAACATAAAAATATCATGGGCTGATATATGCCTCAATAGATACAACAAGTACATATCTAGGTTCTATACAACCTCCAATGACGAACCCCCAAAGGGTTTTCAGCAATACACCAATGTACAAGATCTAAATCAAAGCCCTGGGGTTGAAGATTCACTGCAACATATAAACTGGAAAGATGTGGCTGATCTGATATGCCAAAGAATATAGCCTCCTCCAATAGACTCTCTAGATGAAAGGCTGATCCCTTCTCTAGAAAACCTCCTCCCCAAATGGTGTACTGAAAACACCCTCCAACTCTTCCCTGAAAATAACGCAGTCCAAGACATAAACTATGTTGTAGGGGTAAATAAATAAGTGGCCTGATGTAAAATGTTGAAATAAGGCTCAGGGGCCTTCCTTACTATCCTCCCCATGGAAAGGAACCTGACGCAATGAAGCCGAAAGTCAGCCCAAATGGAGGGATGGTCAACAACTACGTGGCTCAGTCAACATTTCCCCTTAGACAACCCAGTTCTTTGCCCCTCGTGGTCTTCTTCCTTTCCTCTGGATTTATTTGTCAATTTCAAAGAAATTGACAAACAAACATATATTCTCGACTTTTGAATCTTATATTATAGCTTTCGGCTTAATATTTCACCGCCACCCTTATAACCAAAGTTATAACTTCATATCAATACGCTACGCCTTTTAAAACAAATACTTTGTAACAGACTTTTGGTTCAGGCCCACATACATAAGCGATCGTCCAATCAACTGCTCGTGTCATACCTTAGTTAACCTTTGGGCTATTTTATTAGACTTCGCATATCTTCTGCAACCATTCACCGTCAGATGGCCTTCTTCCAAATCGACGGCTCTCCGTGATTTCGCCAGGCGTCCACTGTTGGAGGTTAACGTGCGAAGGCGCACTTTAAAGGGTAGTTTTGAAACTTCGCCTAAGCCACGTGTTGTACAATGAATGCAATCGCTCCTCGTCTGGGGAATACCACTTAGCCCCGAAAGGTGGTGCAGAATGGGCAACCCACTTTTGTGATTCCGCTAGTGGTTTTTCTACAGGGCTTGACCACGGTTGCAAGTCTAGTTTATAACATTTGTTTATCTGCTCCGGTTGCTAACTCAGGGTTTAGTCTCGGTTCCGACCTTCAATTGGCAATAAACGAATTCATCTCTTTATTAAACGAGATTCACCACTATTGACAGATTTCTCCTCCATACGGATTTCTTCACAGGATTTATCCAACCAATTTCAGGGAAATATACAGGGAATTTCGGAATCGATACAATGGTTCGACTCGGGAGTTATATATGCACAGAATTCAATCACTTCACAATCAAACGGATTTCCTCACAATTAATGACCCAAGACAATTAGATAGTTAACAGAACTGAATTCATTTAACTGGAAGCAATCGACAACACACGGAGTTTTATTGCAAAAATCTCCTCTCCTCTGTTCCTCCTCTTCTTCTCCCCCTCTATTTATCCGAGGGATTACAATTTATATACAGAACATATGACTCTTCGGTTCCTCTGAGAGGAATGTTCAGGAAAATCAAACGCCTAAGTACAATTATTCAATTTACAGAACTGTTCGACTTCTACAACTCTATCTGCTCTAATAATACAATCAGCTAAGGTATTGACACCTAGCTGTAGCAATTCAAATGCTTTCAAACCCTCCTAGCCACAACATGTGGAAAAAACCTCCTACACTGCTGGCTAGTGTCTAATGCTCCTGCATCAGACTCCCGAGGGCAATCTTCTTCATGGGCTCCTATCCATGAGCTCTTCCACTGATCTGCCTATCTTCTGCAACATCTCTCAGTCATCCAAGTGGCATCCTCCTCTGGGTTGTCCCTCCATTTGATCAAGTACTAAAATTACTCTTGTCCTCTGGTCCTTCTGAACACTCTCTTGTCCAATATCTTCTCTGGCTGCAATGGCTGTGCTGGAGGTAGCTGTTCTTTCCACTCAATATGTTCCTTGTCTGCTGATCTTTCTTCTACACCATCATCTTCATACTTGTACAAATCTGCAACATTAAAAATGGGAGATATTCCAACATCAGGTAGCAATTCAATCTCATAAGCATTTGCAAAAAACTTTCTAAGTATCTTGCATGGCCCAATATTTTTGAACTTCAACTTGTTATACTGCTTCTTTAGGAATATCTCCTTTCTCAAGTGTGCCAAAACTAGATCTCCTACTTCAAAATGAACTTCTTTTCTGCTCAAGTCTGCTCTGTTTTTTTATTTGATGCTGCTGCCTTGTAATTTTTGTTTCACTTGTTCATGTATGGCCTGGATCTCTGAAGCAAATTCTTCACCATCTGCACTCCTTAGCTCTGCTCTTCCCATATTTCTTAACTCTAATATTCCTCTGGGGTGCATTCCATAAACAATATGAAATGGACTCCGCCCTGTGCTCCTGTTTGGTGAGTCATTATATGCATACTCCGCCTGGGGAAAAATATGATCCCACTGCTTGGGATGCTCTCCTGCAAGACTTCTCAACAAATTTCCCAAACTCCTATTCACCACTTCAGTCTGTCCATCAGTCTGGGGATGATAAGCTGAGCCGAAACTTAGTTTGGTGCCAAGTTTCTTCCACAGTGTCCTCCAAAAGTGACTCACAAATCTGGTGTCTCTATCTGAAACAATACTCTTGGGCAACCCATGCAATCTAACAACTTCTTTGAAAAAAAAGTTAGAAACATGGGTGGCATCACTAGTTTTATAACATGGAATAAAATGTGCCATTTTGGAGAATCTGTCCACCACAAAAAAGACTGCATCATTCCCTTTCTGAGTCTTGGGAAATCCTAGAACAAAATCCATACTCACCATGTCCCAAGGCCTATCTGGGATAGGCAAGGGAGTGTACAATCTTGCATTCTGGCTCCTTCCTTTAGCATACTGACAGAATTTTCAATTCTTCACGAACTTGTCCACTTCTGTTCTCATCCTGGGCCAGAAATAAAAGTGACTCAGCTGCTCATAAGTCTTATTAGTACCAAAGTGTCCAGCAAGTCCACCACTATGCTTTTCTTTGATCAAATTTTCTCTCATGGAACATTTTGGTACACACAGTTGGTTCTTTCTGAATAACAAGTCTTCCTGCAGAAAATAATCCAGCCACTGGCTTCTATCTGTTAAGACAGGGTTACTACATGCCTCAAATGCTTCTTTAAAATCAGGATCTGTTTTATACAATTCTTTGAGAAAATCAAATCCTACAACCTCAAAATTATTTTCTTGAACAAGCAAGTGTCTCCTACTCAAAGCATCGGCTACTTTATTGGCTTGGCCACTTATATGTTTCAAAACAAAATTAAAACCTTGGAGATACTCAACCCATTTAGCATGCTTATGTTTCAACTTGGGCTGCTGTACAATATACTGCAAAGCATGATTGTCAGAATATAATACAAATTCCCTGGACATCAAGTAATGTCTCCACTTCTTCAGTGTCTGAACAATTGCATAGAATTCCTTCTCATAAGAGGAATACATTCTTCTGGTGTCATTCAAATTTTCACTGAAATATGCTACAGGCCTATCATCCTGACTCAACACAGCTCCAATGGCTTCCCCACTGGCATCACATTTTACTTGAAATGGTTTAGTAAAATCAGGCAGAATCAAAACAGGCTTCTCTGTTATCTTTTGCTTCAATAGTTTAAAACTTCTTTCTGCTTCAGTAGTCCACTTAAATGGTTGTTTTATCTTCTTTATGGTCTCAATTATGGGTGCATTAATCTTACTGAAGCTTCTTATAAGCTTTCTATAAAAACTAGCAAGTCCATGGAAACTTCTTACCTCAAAAATACTCCTGGGCGAAGGCCACTCCACAATTGCCTTAACCTTTTCTGGGTCCATCTTCAATCCTTCTGCAGAAACAACAAACCCAAAATACACCAACTCTTCCTTCATGAATGAGCATTTCTTCAAATTTATCAGCAGTTTCTCTTGGTGCGGCTTCTTCAAGAGATGATTAAGATGCCTTAAATGTTCTTCTTTAGTTCTGCTGAAAACTAATATATCATCCAAATACACTATCACAAATTTACCAATGAATTCTTTCAACACTTCATTCATAAGTCTCATAAAAGTGCTAGGTGCATTTGACAACCCAAAAGGCATTACCATCCATTCATATAACCCTTCATTTGTTTTAAAGGCAGTTTTCCACTCATCACCCTCTCTTATTCTAATCTAATGGTATCCACTTTTTAAATCTATCTTTGAGAAATATTTAGCACCACTTAAACAATCCATTAAATCCTCAATTCTAGGAAAAGGGAATCTGTACCTGATTGTGATCTTATTAATTTCTCTGGAATCAGTACACATCCTCCAACCCCCATCTTTCTTTGGGCTCAAAACTTCTGGTACTGCACATGGACTCAGACTTTCTCTGATCAGTCCTTTGTCCACCAACTCCTGCACTTGTCTCCTGATTTCCTCATTTTCCTTGGGAGTCATTCTGTAGGCTTCCTTATTTGGCTTATTTGAACCAGGGATAAAATCTATCTGATGGCTGATCTTCCTCACAGGTGGCAGCTCATCAGGTAAATCATCCACAACAATGTCACAGTAATCATCTAACATCTCTTGTATCTCTACTGGTAAATCAGAAATCTTTGTAGAAGTAAGAACTACTTTAGGCTTGCAAACTAAAGCAAAGCTTACCTCTTCTTCTTCTATCTACTGTAGATATTCCTTCCCGCTCAGCAACAAGGTCTTTGGATCAATCACTCTGCTGGATGGCTCTCCTTATTCAATGGGTATCAATGTATGACGTACCCCATATTTGAAGAACTTGTAAGTGTTCTTCTTGCCATCATGTACTACTGCTCTGTCAAACTGCCAAGGTCTACCCAGCAGTATATGACACACATCCATGGGCACTACATCACACAGGACCTTATCTTTGTATTTTCCCATTTGCAGCTCTATCTCACATTGTTCTTTTACAACCAGCTGGTGCCCTTTATGCAGCCACGACACCCTGTAGGGAGTTGGATGCTCCCTTGTCTTCAGCTTCAAATTTTCTATTACCTCAGTGGAAACCAGATTGTCTATGCTGCCACTATCAATGACTAGCTGGCAGCATTTCCCTTGGACCTTGCATATGCTCCTAAACAAAGTCTTTCTTTGTGCAGGCTCAGTGACCTCTTTGGCTTGCTTCAACAAGACCTTATTCACCACCAAGTATTCTCCCCTCTCTGGAAGAATTTCTTCTTCAATCTCTGCCTCTTCTCCAGCCTGGGCAACAACAGTATTCCTTGGACCAGCACCCACATTCTCTGGACATTCATAGTGATTGTGTCCCACTTGCTGACATCTATAACACCTCAATTATCTACCTCTGCCTCTGTCTCCTCTTCCTCTTCCTCTGTAAGAACCCCTTCTGCCCCTTGCATCATCCTCTATAGATGCATTCTGAGGTGAGCTACTGTCAGCTCCATTCTTGGGTGTAGGCTTTCCTCTACCACCCTGACTTCCCTTCCCACGGAAAGTACCTCTCTTCTTGGCAGACTGTTTCCTCAGGAGTTTCTCCTCTGCTTTCAAGGCCATCTGATAGGCCTCTTCCACTGTCTTAGGAGATAGGAGACCAATATCATCTTGGATCTCTAGCTTGAGACCATTCACATATATAGTAGTCTTCTCTAGTGTGTCCTGGAATTGCCCAACCCTTATGCTTACTCTGTAGAATTCCTCTGTGTATTCCTTTACTGTCAGCAACCTCTGTCTCAGGTTCTGCATTTGCTTATATAATGTTAGCTGGTAATCACTAGGCAAGAATTTACCTTTTAATTTAGCCATCATTCTGGTCTAGCTCTTGATAGGTTGCTTGCCAACTCTCCTCCTTTCTGCCTGCACTCCATCCCACCAAAGTGCAGCATGTCCTTTCAGCTTTGTCACTGCAAACTTGACCTTCTTATCTTCACTTATTTCTTCATAATCGAAGCACTTTTTCATTTCATTAATCTAGTCCACCAGCTCCTCTGGATTCAGTCCCCCTGCATAGCTTGACACTTCAATTCTGGGCTTAATTGCAGACCCCAGAACAATTCTAAGGAGCCTCATGTTAGGAGGAATTTCAACATTTTCTTCTTCTTCTTCTATCTCAGGTTCACTGATGTCTTCAGGATCTCCGGTCTGTCTTCGCTCCACAGCATCCATCCTGGCCTCGACCCTCTGCAACATCTCCAACACCTCTGCATTGGCTACAGGTCTCCTTCTGCCAGCACCTCTACCAACTCGGATTTCCATGTCAGCAAAACAACTTTAAACTTGGCTTTGATACCACAAATGACGCAACGAAGACGAAAGTCAGCCCAAATGGAGGGATGGTCAACAACTACATGGCTCGGTCAGCATTTCCCCTTGGACAACCCAGTTCTTTGCCCCTCGTGGTCTTCTTCCTTTCCTCTGGATTTATTTTTCAATTTTAGAGAAATTGACAAACAAACATATATTCTCGACTTTCGAATCTTATATTATAGCTTTCGGCTTAATATTTCACCGCCACCCTTATAACCAAAGTTATAACTTCATATCAATACGCTACGCCTTTTAAAACAAATAATTTATAACAGACGTTTGGTTCGGGCCCAAATACATAAGCGATCGTCCAATCAACTGACCGCGTCGTACCTTTATTAGACTTTGCATATCTTCCGCAACCATTCACCGTCAAATGGCCTTCTTCCAAATCGACGGCTCTCCGTGATTTCGCCAGGCATCCACTGTTGGAGGTTAACGCGCGAAGGCGCACTTTAAAGGGCGGTTTTGAAACTTCTCCTAAGCCATGTGTTGTACAATGAATGGAATCGCTCCTCGTCTGGGGAATACCACTTAGCCCTGAAAGGTGGTGCGAAATGGGCAACCCAGTTTTGTGATTCCGCTAGTGGTTTTTCTACAGGGCTTGACCATGGTTGCAAGTCTGGTTTATAACATTCGTTTATCTGCTCCGGTTGCTAACTCAGGGTTTAGTCTCGGTTCTGACCTTCAATTGGCAATAAACGAATTCATCTCTTTATTAAACGAGATTCACCACTATTGACAGATTTCTCCTCCATACGGATTTCTTCACGGGATTTATCCAACCAATTTCAGGGAAATATACGGGGAATTGCGGAATCGATACAATGGTTAGACTCAGGAGTTATATATGCACAGAATTCAATCACTTCACAATCAAATGAATTTCCTTACAATTAATGACCCAAGACAATTAGATAGTTAACAGAACTGAATTCATTTAACTGGAAGCAATCGACAACACACAGAGTTTTATTGCAGAAATATCCTCTCCTCTGTTCCTCCTCTTCTTCTCCCCCTCTATTTATCCGAGGGATTACAATTTATATACAGAACATATGACTCTTCGATTCCTTTGAGAGGACCATTCAGGAAAATCAAACGCCTAAGTACAATTATTCAATTTACAGAACTGTTCAACTTCTACAACTCTATCTGCTCTAATAATGCAATCAGCTAAGGTATTGACACCTAGCTGTAACAATTCAAATGCTTTCAAACCCTCCTAGCCACAACATGTGGACAAAACCTCCTACATTGTTGGCTAGTGTCTAATTCTCCTGCATCAGAACCCTTATCCACTGAAAATAAGCACTGAAGTAACCCAAAGATGTTCTCCACTGTTGCAACCTGCAACACAACTCAACCCTCAACATGTTCTGCGCTGTAGTTGAAAGATGAAGCTTGGAAAAATGCCTAAATGTGGAAGTAAAGTGCAATGCTCTTCCAAGAGACCTCTCAAGGAAAGAGGTGGGGTTCTTGATTAGGAACACCCTGTGCTAAACAACACTTGCAATCTTAGTTAAACAACCAAAGAAAGCTATATGTCTAAACAAGCAATATATCAAAACATTAACATATATGAACATAATGAAATATGGTTTCCATCCTCTCCCTTATATAAGAAATGAGCTTTCTAACTCTTAGCCCCATCTATTAATGACACTACTTCCATGCAAAGAGTCTCCATATAAAACTGCGTTGTCCCTCATCGAATGCCACTACCCCATGACAACATTGTTGATTTGGTTAAAGTTGACCCAGTCAAGGTGTTCCAACCTCTTTTCACACCTAAGGGTGCTCAATTAAGCTTCCAATATGTCCTTTCACATTGGCATTGATTATATTCATATTAAGGAGATTTGTGGATCTCCATTATCCTCTTATTCATTAAACAAGAAAGAAAAACAAAATTTAAAATTCCAACTAGCTCATGGCTAATTGGGAATATTATAACTACCTAGATGTTAGGAGCATTGAGCTTCCTTGTTGTTGTGCTCCCCTTAGGATGATAGAGTCAACTGGTCTCATCCTCGGACTCTCCAAAAAGGATATAATCTACCAGTGCATTGGTCCTTTCACAGCTATGGATGGCTCTAATTAGGATCCTCTATTAGGGGCTTGACCCCCCTCATTTTTCATTGAATATGAGTTTTAGTTACATTAGGCCTGAACATCCACTTTTCTGTTCAACAATGAGACTTACCAATTCCTAGTGTCTCTCTTGCACTTGCACTTTATTTTATATCTTTTCTTAGGCATAAATTGAACTTCTATTTAGACACTTGTTTCTTTATATTTTCTTGCTTTCAATATGATTCTAGGACTTTATTTTACACTTTGACTTTGCAGTTATACTAAATTTACCATTTTAGTCTCACTAACCTAATTTTGTAGCCTTTTTTGGAAATTAGTAAAATCATCTTATCTTATCTACCTTTATCTGATAGTTGTTGGAAATATGATGCAATATGTTGTCCTTGATGGCAACCTACTCTATGAGTTGTTCTCATTGAGCTGAAGATGTGAAAATGATGTATCTGCAGGTGAGTTCAGATGTGTTAGTATCAGAGAAATGATAAATGGAACATATCACAATGTATACGTAGGTTTGATTAAGAGAAGTCACATATACACGATGGTGTGATGAAGATGAGATCGTATGCCTTTTGCACTCTAAATTTATAATACCGGGGGTCATTACCATGGTATTAGCCCAAAATATTGAGTGTTGTGTCATCAAGTTTATTTTGTCCAAGAATACCATCGACAATTGTGTGGTATTAGCTCATGGTATTAGGAGAGGTTCAAACTATATAAGGAGAAGAAGATTATTATGCAAAGTGTGCATGTGTTTTGGTATTGAATGAATACTTCACTTTGAAGTATATCTGCATGGAATGGGTTATAGTTTATTGATAGATCTGAAATAATAATAATACACCTATGAATACAATGATGGATCAAGATCTCTAGACCTAAAATGACTATGTATTTGCTAGATCTATTTATGAAATGTTTAGATCTGTGATCTCGTGAATGTTTGCTGAAGTGAAGCATAAGATCTGAGCTAATTATCTATTCTGAAGAGTTACGCATTCCTGTCGTGTTTGTATATCTATACACAGATTCATCTCTATAAAATTTTGTATATATGGCGTAGGTTCTGTTAAGAAAAAGCGCGTATGGAACATAGGGATTTTCTAAACTGCACATAAGGAAATTTATAATCTATTTTGCTATATTACTACTATCTGTGAATAATGTAGTCATAAAGATCTAGGTTGTTTGAATATTGATTATGTTTCTAGATGAATGTGATTAAATATTAGTGTTTGGTTGGTTGATTGATGATTCAGTGAATGATTTTTTATGGTTATGAGCTTCAGTTTGATGTATCTTCTTTGAGCTTAAAAGTGTGGAGTGGGTCCAATCTGAAAATATGTTGAAAAGAGGCCTACAATTTGTGTTGTGTTGAAGTTGTTGGATCCAGTGTCAAAATTGATGGAATGTAGTCTGTGGTGGTGTTGAGGTTTGCAGCATTTAGTGATGGGGTCGTAGCTCCCTTCCAGTGGTGGCTCGTAAACGAGATCAGGGGGCAGTAGCTCCCTTCCAGGAGTGACTGGTAAATGAGAAGGAGGGGGTCGTAAGTCCCTTCTAGTGGTAGCTGGTAAACAAGATCAAGTGGTTGGAGCTCCCTTCTAGTAGTAGCTAGAGAATGAGAGAAGGTTGCAGCCTTCTGTATGTGGGTGCCTATGTTCTGGTATGATTTTGCGCTAGTACAAGATTGTAAGTAGTTTTATTTATAATAAATGTTGAAGATAGAGACGACAACAGTGGTGGTTTTCTCCCGACTTGGGTTTCCACCTTAAATCTTGGTGTTCATGTGTGTTTCTTATGTGTGATGATTTATTATTTTATTACTACACATGCTTACTGCTTATTAAACATCTGATGATGCACTGATCTTGGTAAAGATTTATCTGCATAATGATATCTCTGGACATACGCAAGTTTCATTGAAGATAGCTGCGTGTATACGATAGTTGAGTTCATTAAAGCCGCATATAGAAATCAGTAAAGAAAAGTAAAATTTTATAGTGAGTTATAAATATTGATTCACCCCCCTCGCTCTCTATATTTTTCCCAACAATTGGTATCAAAGCAGGTCCTTCAGAAGAAGCCTAATCGCTAGAAGGAGATTTGTCGCAATGGGAAGTCATGAAGGAGTATTTTCTATCAAGCCACGACTGTTTAATGGAAGTAATCTATTATTCTAGAAGATATGAACAAGAGCTTATTTGCAAAGTCTTGTAGAAAACGTATGGGGAATCATGGAAGGAAGTTACAAGTATCCAGCAAGTGTTCCTACAGATGTAGTAGAAAGGAAAAGATATGAACTCAATGCAAAATCTTTCAATGCTTTATTAGGAAGTCTGTCAGAAACAAAATTTGTCAAAGTTATGCATCTAAATTTAGCAAAGGAAATATGGGACAAGATCATTCAGAGCTATGAAGGTGATGAAAAGGTAAAAAGTGCCAAACTTCAAACTCTTAGAATGCAATATGAAAAATTCAGAATGCATGATGATGAAAGTATTGGAAGTTTATTCCTAATATTAGATGATATTATGAATTCTATGAGGAATATGGGTGAAGATATTAAAGACTCAACTTTAGTAGAAATGATATTGAGATCTCTAACTCCAAAGTTTGAGTCAAAAGTGTCAGCTATTGAAGAAAATCAGGATTTGCAAACTCTTACTGTTATTGAACTCCATGGTATCCTGACTGCTTTTGAAATGAGAAGAGGAGGTCTCTCACAAGTCAGATAAGTTTCTTTTAAGGCTTGTGCAAAAGGAAAAGAAAAGGAAGTACTCAAAGAATCAAGTTATATGTATCAGAAGAAGAAGAAGCAAATTTTGTGAGAAGACATCAAGCAGGTACTGGAAGATTCAAAGGTAAGATTACCTTCAAGTGTTTTTCTTGTGGTAGAGTTGGTCATTATGTTGCTAAATGTCCTTATAAATAAAATCATGATAAAGGGAAACAATTTGAAAAAGGAAGGAGTTATTATACAAATGAAGATAATGATGGATTGTGAAAAGAAGAAGAAGATTCTAATCAAGATTTGCAAGTACTCATAGCATGTACCATGGATGATGATGATTCCTTAAAAGAAAATGATCTGGTTATTGAATAATTGCATAGATAAGGATGCTTTTAGGATTTTTTTCCTATTGTAACTCATTTGGGCATAAGGCCACTGATTGTACGTCAAGTATAATGAATAAATCTGATAAAATGAAGAAGTTCCTGCACACAATAAGAAATTACAAGAAAATCTAGAAAAAGAAGAAGCACCAGTAAAAAAATGTAGGGAATATTAACCCTACTATAGTCATCCGTGTTGGGAAAAATACTGAGAGGGGGGGGGGGGGTGAATCAATATTTATAACTCACTGTAAAGTTTTAATTTTCCTTTACTGATTTCTATACACGACTTTAATGATTCCAACTAGCGTATACATGCAACTATCTTTAAATAAAATTACATATGTCTAGAGATCCTATTATGCAGATAATTCTTTACTTAGATCAGTGCATAATTCATTCATCAGATATTTAGTAAGAAGTAAGCATGTGTAGTAAGAACAGAAGAAATCATCACACATAAGAAACAAACATGAACACCAAGATTTAAGGTGGAAACCCAAGTCAGGAGAAAACCACTGCTGTTGTCGTCTCTGTCTTCAATATTTATTATAAAGAAAATTTCTTACAATCTTGTACTAGAGTAGAATTATACCAGCACGCAGGCACCCACCTGCAGAAGGCTGCAACCTTCTCTCGTTCTCCAACTACTACTGGAAGGGAGCTCCAAACCCCTGATCTCGTTTACCAGCTACCACTGGAATGGAGCTATGACCCCCTACTTCTCGTTTACCAACCACTCCTAGAAGGAGATACTACCCACTGATATTGTTTACTAGCAACCACTGGAAGGGAGCTACGACCCCCTTACTGAAGGTTTCGACCCTTAGTACCACCGTGGACCATGTTTCATCAATTTTTACACTGGATCCAAATAGCTTCAACACAAAACAACTTGTAGGCCTCTTTTCATCAGATTTTCAGACTACACCCACTCCACACATTTAATCTCATATAACATTATCAAACTGAAACTTGTAACCACATCAACTCATTCACTAAATCATCAATCAACCAACCAACCACTAATCTTTAATCATATTCAACTAGAAGCATAATTAGTATTCAAACAACCCAAATATGTATGAAGACATCATTGACAGACAACAGTAAAACATCAAAAAAGATCAGAAATTTCCTTTCGCACACTTCAACAAAACCCTAGATCCCATATGTGATTTTTCTTAACTGAACCTGCGTATATATGTTCTTTTACAAAGATGAAACCACGTATAGATCTACAAAAATTACAGGACTACGCAACTCTTTAGAACAAATAAAAAACTCATATCTTACCCTTCACTTCAGCAAACATTCGCCAAATCACAGATCTAAACATTCTATAAACAAATCTAGAGAATACATAGTCATTTCAGGTCTAGAGATCCTGAACCATCATTGTATTCATAGGTGCATTATTATTTCAGAACTAACAATAAACTTTAACCCATTCAATGTAGATATACTTCAGAGTGAAGTATTCATTAATACCCAGACACATGCACACCTTTGCACTATGATCTTCCTCTCCTTATATAGGTTTATCCTTTACCAATACCATGAGCCAAAACCACACAAGTGTTGATGGTATTCTTGGATGGAATCAAATAGAGGAAAAAATGCTCAATATTGTGGGCTAACACCATGGTAATGCCCCTTGGTATCATAATTTTAGAGTGCAAAAGGTATACGCGACTTGGCTTCTTCATACCCGTGTGTATACACGAATTTTCTTCATAAAAACTGTGTATAAGTTGTGACATATTATGTTTATCATTTTCCACATATGAACTGACCTGTAGCTACATCATTTTCACATCTTCTGCTTATAAAGGGAAACTCATTAAGTAGGTTTCCATCAAGGATAACTTCATCAAGTAGGTTGCCATGAAGGACAACATATTACATCATAATGCCAACAATCTCCCCCTTTGGACTTGATGGCAACCATGATGGTGTTTGATCAGCACAAAAAATAGATACATTAATCATAACCATTAATCAAACACCAAGATACTCTCCCCCTTTGACATCAAGGGAAAAGGGCGGATCAATACCAACCCATGGTTTCTCTTCCCTTGTAGAAATAAAAGCTCTGTAGATATGATGTGCACTGAATTTACCATGCTCCCCCTAAGTTCATGCTGAATTTTCAGATATATTTTTCAATGAAGTACATAACTCTATAACTCAAATGAGTATGACCATTCCTATCACTAAGGACTCATACTTACATTAATGATCCAACCAAGTGGAATTACATATTTGACTCAACTACCCAACCAAGTGGGTTTTCAAATTTGAACAAGTCCTTACATGACAGAATATAACAAATTTACATCATTGGTCTCAACATGACCTTTTCATCAAATAGCAGATAATACTTTGTATAACCAAGACCAAAATATCTTAAGAGAGAGATCATAATTCAACAACCAACATAATGCCAACAATGCATTACTCTTAGCAAGGCTAATGCTCCCCCTGAAACTGTGCTCATGTTCTTGAGCTGTCTCACTCTTTTCCTTATCAGTGAAAAGCATACGCAACTACCACCATTGGAACTTGCGTGTATATGTGGATTTAGTTCATGAAACCCACATACATAAAGTGAAATACTAAAAATTTCACAGCTCCATCTCCTCCTAGATTTATTCATTCTATACCTACCTTATGTTGTCACATTAGATGCACTGTTAGAAATAAACACAACCAAAATTACCAAACCAACCATGGGAATCACCATATATTTCTCCCCCTGTGATGATACATTACTGATTCCTATAATGTATCTCACATCACTCCTGTATTCATTATGAGAAGTAAACTTTAGAAACAAATGACTGCAGTAGGATCAATATTTCTTACCTTTTTGACTGGTGCTTCTTCTTTTTCCAACTTTGCTTGAAATTCCTTATTGTGTGCTGGAACTTCTCTAATTTCTGAGATATGTTCATCATACTTAACCTGCAATCAGTGGACTTATGCCCAAATGAGTTACAATAGAAAAAACATCCATGAAAGCGTCCTTTCTTTCTTGATCTATGCAATTCTTCAATAACCTGATCCCTTTCTTTTGGGAAATTATCATCATCCATGGTATATGCTATGAGAACTTGCAGATCTTGATCAAAACCTTCTTCTTCCTCATTTGAAAATCCATTGTTATCTTCATTTGTAGAATAACTCCTTACTTTTTCAAATTGTTTCCCTTTTTCATGATTTTCTCTATAAGGACATTTAGCGGCATAATGACCAACTCTACCACAAGCAAAACACTTGAAGGGAATATTACCTCTGAATCTTCCAGTACCTGGTTGAAGTCTTATCACAAAATTTACTTCTTCTTCTTCTGATATATATATTGATTCCTTGAGAACTTCCTTTTCTTTTTCTTTAGCACAGGCCTTAAAAGTAGCTTCTCTGACTTGTGAGGGACCTTCTCTTCTCAGTTTAAAAATAGTTAGGATACCATGTAGTTGAAATATAACAATAAGAGTTTGTAGATCTTGCTTTTCTTCAATAGCCCACACTTTTGACTCGAACTTTGTAGTTAGATATCTAAATATCTTTTCTACTAAAGTTGAGTTTTTTATATCTTCACCCATATTCCTCATAGAATTCACAATCTCATCTAGTCTTAGGAATAAAATTGCAATACTTTCATCATCATGCATTCTTAAATTTTCATATTGAATTCCAAGAGTTTGAAGTTTGGCACTTTTCAACTTTTCATCACCTTCATAGCTTTGAATGATCTTGTAACATATTTCCTTTGCTGAATTGAGCTGCATAAATTTGACAAATTCTGTTTTTGACAGGCTTCCTAATAAAGCATTAACAACTTTTGCATTGATTTCATATCTCTTTCTTTCTGTTGCATCTATAAGAACACTTGCTGGATACTAGCAACCTCCTTCCACGATTCCCCATACGTCTGCTTCAAGACTTTGCAAATAAGCTCTAGTTCATATCTTCCAGAATAATATATTGCTTCCATTGAAACTAGTGGCTTGATAGAAAATTCTCCTTCATGACTTCCCATTGTGATGGATATCCTTCAAGCGATCAAGCTTCTTCAGAAGGACCTGCTTTTATTCCAACTGTTGGGAAAAATACTGAGAGGGGGGGGGGTGAATCAATATTTATAACTCACTGTAAACTATTACTTTTTATTTACTCATTTCTATACACAACTTTAATGAGCCCAAATAGCGTATACATGCGGCTATATTTAAATAAACTTGCGTATGTCCAGAGATCCTATTATGAAGATAATTATTTACTTAGATCAGTGCATCATTAATTCATCAGATATTTAGTAAGCAGTAAGCATGTGCAATAAGAACAGAATAAATCATCACACATAAGCAACACAAATGAACACCGAGATTTAAGGTGAAAACCCAAGTTGGGAGAAAACCACCGCTGCTATCGTCTCTATCTTCAATATTTATTATAAAGAAATCTGCTTGCAATCTTGTACTGAAGCAGACTCATACCAGCACACAGGCACCCATTACCACCGTGGACCATGTTTCATCAATTTTCACACTGGATCCAAAAAAAATCAACACAACACAACTTGTAGGCCTTTTTTCATTAGATTTTCAGACTGGACCCACTCCACACATTTTAGCTCAAAGAACATTCATCAAACTGAAACTTATAACCACATCAACTCATTCACTGAATCATTAATCAACCAACCAACCACTGACCTTTAATCAACTAGAAGCATAATCAATATTCCAACAAATCCAGATCTGTATGAAGACATCATTGATAGACAACATTAAAACAACAAAACATATCGGACATTTCCTTCTGCACACATCACCAAAACCCTAGATCCCATGCGCGCTTTTTCTTAACTGAACCTGCGTATATATGTAATTTTACAGAGAAAAACCTACGTAAAGATATGAAAAAATTACAGGACTACACAACTCTTCAGAAAAAATAAAAAGCTCAGATCTTACCCTTCACTTCAACAACCATTCGCCAAATCACAGATCTAAACATTCCATAAGCATATCTAGAAAATACATAGTCATTTCAGGTCTAGAGATCCTGATCCATCATTGTATTCATAGGTGCATTATTATTTTAGATCTAACAATAAATTGTAACCCATTCCATGTAGATATACTTCAAAGTGAAGTATTCATTAATACCTAGACACATGCACACCTTTGCACTATGATATTCCTATCCTTATATAGGTTTAGCCTTTACCAATACCATGAGCCAAAACCACACAAGTGCCAATGGTATTCTTGGACGGAATAAAATAGACGACACAATGCTCAATATTGTGGGCTAATACCATGGTAATGCCCCCTAGAATCATAATGTTAGAGGGAAAAAGGTATACGTGACTTGGCTTCTTCATAGCCGCATGTATACACGACTTTTCTTCATAAAAAATGTGTATACATTGTGACATATTATGTTTATCATTTGCCACATATGAAATGACCTGTAGATACATCATTTTCACATCTTCTGTTTATCAAGGGCAACTCATTAAGTATGTTTCCATCAAGGACAACTTCATCAAGTAGGTTGCGATCAAGGACAACATATTACATCATAATTCCAACAATCTGTTTCTAAAGTTTACTTCTCATAATGACTGCAAGAGTTACGAGAGATACATTATAGGAATCATTAATGTATCATCACAAGGGGAGGAATATATGGTGATTCCCATGGTTGGTTTGGTAATTTTGGTTGTGTTTATTTCTAACAGTGCATCTGATGTGAAAACAGAAGATAGGTACATAATGTATAAGTTCAGGGGGATATGGAGATAAAGCTGTGAAATTTTCAGTCTTTCATTTTCTGTATGCGGGTTGCATGAACTAAAGCCGCATATGCACGTGAGTTCCATTGAATACAGTTGCGTATGTTTTTATATGATAAGAAAATCCATGAGACAGACTCAAGAAAAATTTTATGATATGCTACTGACAGTTACAATTTTTCTTGATCTGATGGTTATATCTGCTGACATGATATTAAGTTTTGATTATCTACTTGATGAATATGCTTTGATTAATTTGTTGGTGAAGGTGTCCAGGATGCACAGGTTTAGGGGGAGCATTTGCCTTGCTAAGACGAATGCATTGTTGGTATCATGGTGATTGTTGAATTCTTATCTCTCTCTTGAGGTATTTTGGTCGTGGTTATACAAAGTCATATCTGTTATTGGATGAAAAGGTCATGTTAAGACCTAGGATGTAAAATTTCTATATTCAGTCATGTAAGGACTTGTTCAAATTTGTAAACCCACTTGGTTGGGTAGTTGAGTCAAATATGTAATTCCACTTGGTTGGATCATTGATGTAAGTATGAGTCCTTGGTAATAGGAAAGGTCATACTTGGTTGGATCATTGATGTAAGTATGAGTCCTTGGTAATAGGAAAGGTCATACTTGGTTGAGTTATAGATTCATGTAATTCATTGAAAAATCTATCTGAAGATTCAGCATGAACTCAGGGGGAGCATGGTAAATTCAGTGCACATCATATCTACATAGCTCTTCTTTCTATAAGGGAAGACAAACCTTTTTTTGGTATTGATATGCCCTTTTCCCTTGATGTCAAAGGGGGAGAGTATTTGGTGTTTGAATAAATTTTATGATTAATGTATCTATCAGTTGTGGTGATAAAACACCAACATGGTTGCCATCAAGTCCAAAGGGGGAGATTACTGGCAATATGATGCAATATGTTGTCCTTGATGGAAACCTACTCTGAGTTGTTATCGTTGAGATGAATATGTGAAAATGGTGTATCTACAGGTCAGTTCAGAGGTGTCAGTATCATAGAAATGATAAATGGAACATGTCACAATGTATACATAGGTTTGATGAAGATAAGTCATGTATACACGCTGGTGTGATGGAGCCAAGTAACATATGCCTTTTGTGCTCTAAATTTATAATACTGGGGGTCATTACCATGGTATTAGACCACAATATTGAGCACAAGTTGATTTCGTCCAAGAATACCATTGACACTTGTGTGGTATTGGCTCATCATATTGGGAGAGGTTCAAACTATATAAGGAGGAGAATATTATGATGCAAAGTCTGCATGTGTTTGGGTATTGAATGAATACTTCACTCTGAAGTATATCTACATGGAATAGGCTAAAATTTATTGATAGATCTGAAATAATAATGCACCTATAAATATAATGATGGATCAGGATCTCTAGACATGAAATAAGTATGTATTTTCTAGATCTATTTATGAAATTTTTAGATATTTGATCTGGCAAATGTTTGTTGAAGTGAGTGGTAAGGTCTGAGCTGATTATCTATTTCGAAGAGTTACATAGTCCTGTCATGTTTGCAGATCTATACATAGGTTTGTCTGTGTAAAAGCACATATATATGCAGGTTCTGTTGAGAAAAAACACGTATGGAATCTAGGGTTTTGCTAAAGTGTGAGGAAGGAAATTTTTTATTTGTTTTGCTGTATTACTGTTGTCTGTCAATGTTGTCTTCATAAATATCTAGGTTGTTTGAATATTGATTATGCTTCTATATGAATGTGATTAAATATCAGTGGTTGGTTGGTTGATTGATGATTCAATGAATGAGTTGATATGGTTATGAGATTCAGTTTTTTGTATGTTCTTTCAATCTAAATGTGTGGAGTGGGTCCAGTCTGAAAATATGATGAAAAGAGGACTAAAATTTGTGTTGTGTTGAAATTGTTGGATCCAGTGTGAAAATTGATGAAACATGGTCCCTGGTGGTGCTGAGGGTTGGAGCCTTCAGTGAGGGGGTCGTAACTCCCTTCTAGTGGTGGCTGGTAAACAAGATCAGGGGGTAGTAGCTCCCTTTCAGGAGTGGCTAGTAAACGAGAAGCAGGGGGTCGTAGATCCCTTCCAGTGGTAGCTGGTAAACAAGATCAGGGGGTTGGAGCTCCCTTCCAGTAGTAGCTGGAGAACGAGAGAAGGTTGTAGCATTTTTCAGGTGGGTTCCTGCGTGCTGGTATGAGTTTTCACTAGTAAAATATTGTAAGAAGTTTTCTTTATAATAAATATTGAAGACAGAGATGACAATAGCAGTCATTTTCTCCCAACTTGGGTTTCCACCTTAAATCTTAGCATTCATGTGTGTTTCTTATGTGTGATGATTTATTATGTTCTTACTGCACATGATTGCTGCTTACTAAACATTTTATGATCCACTGGTCTAAGTAAATATTTATCTTCATAATAAGATCTTTGGACATACACAAGTTTCATTAAAGATAACCGTGTGTATATGCTAGTTGGGTTCATTAAATCCGTGTATAGAAATCAATAAAGAAAAGTAAAAATTTATAGTGAGTTATAAATACTACTTCACCCCCTCGCCCCCTCTAAGTATTTTTCCCAACAATAGTCCATGAAATTCATGTGCCCACCTTCATATTATGCATGCAACTTCCCCATCCTACTCTTGTGGAATTATTGTATGTCATTGATATTTTTATCTGTATCACTGCTTCTTTGTTTCTGTGGTCATATCCATCTTTTTCAATGAATACCTGGTTTGACTATATTTGAAATTGATCAATATCATTTTGTTCTTGTACCACCTTCTAGGTCTCCTTTCTCAGTGGACACATGAATGGGAAAACAAGGATCATCCATTGTTTCTATTTGGAGAAATTATGGCCATCAAATTTTTGATCAGGCTTCAACATAAACTTCAAGAGTGTTGTCATTTTTTCCATGAAAGAAATAACTACCATGCTCCGATATAGTAAAAATATATTTCAAATGGAGATATAAATACATCAACCTCCAAACTGTTATATCACATAAAATTTGTTATGCTGGCACATCCCAAAGAATTTTAATTTTCTTCTTTACCAAAAAATAAAATTTATGGGATATTTATCTCTAAACTCTAAATTTTTTCCTTGCGGCTATAGGTGTTTGTCTTGATTTTCATACTCATAATCTCTTCATTCTCATGGTCATAATTTTTCAATTTCGACACATTATGTTTTGGTTTGTGCCTATCTTAGGGTCTTCCCATGCCTTTTGTGCACATGTGGTCTGTTACATCCTTGATTTATTGTGTTCCCATAAGGTATTCCAACACTAAATCATGCCCGTTCGTGGCTTTCATTGCATGGTCATGGCTTAAGGATGTGTGCATATCATACATTGTTTTTGGACTATTCCGTGACTATTTTGGACTCATGTATGCACATGGTTGCAGGAACCATCCCCCCTAGTCTGGAGGCTCTAATCTCATTTCCCAACCACATAAAAACCATAAAATCAAATTATAGTCTTATTTCAATATTTTATATTAAAAAATCATATCTAACCTAAATCAAAGTAATCATTCCATACACAAACATTTTCTAGACTTAGATAATGCTAGGGATTCCCCCTTTGAGTTGGACACGAGCCAACTTAAAGAGTGGGAGAAGTGAATTGAGGTGACATTGGAAAGACCCTCCAAGTTTCCATTGGGTCTTCATCTTGTGAATTGGGACTGTAACACCTTGTGTTAGGGTTAGAGCAGTAAGAAGTGGCTTTGGAGAGAAGGAATGCATCACAAGAAAAATCCCTCCTTTAAGCTTAGCAAGAGCCAATTTTTTTTATTAATGTTAATCAATCAAGAATAATGATGCATTGTATGAATGTACATTGGACGAAACACATTGATATGGAGTTCTTGAACATATGCTCAATTGTTTCCATGATTGATCATCAATGCCACAAGAAACCCTAGTAACTGCTACTAGAAACTAACTTGACAACTTCTCAAAACTTTAATTAGTGGTTTTGAATGTTATGTTCAATGTTTTTACAAATTTTTCAAATGATGGAGTGAATCCTGAATTCTCAAGAGTCTCCCACAATTCTACAATTGTATATGAACATGGTATTAACCAGGATCAAGGAAGCAATATATGGAGGACATAACTGGGCTTGTGATTGTTAACTACGTTTGAGGAGATATTCCCTAAGTGAATGAAAGTTGGTAAAGAGATTTGCTACATTGGTAAAAGGTTAATTTTGGGCACTTTTATTGGAAGCATAAAGCCTAGAGGTGAAACTATTTGTCAAAATATTCCCTTGCTATATTCATTAGCATAGAATCATGCTTTGAGTATGGGTCACCCATTTCTCTTTAAGGTCATTCGTTTGTTTTCATGTTAAAGGAATGATGATTGGGAGCTATTTGGAAAGGGCTAGGGTCATTACTGCTTCAGTAATTTGGTTGGGTTGTTATGGCACACAAGCACTTAAATTTTAACCTGGTATAGTTTGTGTCCTTGGATAAGGATCAACTGTATGTGTTTTGGAAGACACTAAGGTAACTTCAAGAAAACAAGTTTTTCATGTAGAGCAACCTTTATTTCTCTGGTTATCCAGAGTGAATCAGACATTTTTTACAACCCTTCACTCAGCACCAGGTAGCCATTGTCTCCGTTAGAAATTGAGGATTCAGGGTTCCCATTTATACTTGGCCTCCCAAAGCTTCTATTGCTACTGCTATGTGGGCTAGGTTTGGAATTATTATCATGAAAATCACTCTTGTTACAGATCTAATCAATATAGTAGATTTCACTTAATCACTACACTAGGAAACCTATTTACTAACCAGAGATATATATTATTATTGTTCAATTCTACTTTAAAATCTAGGTAACAGAGGGAACACTGATTTGTTTTACTTATCTTCACATTAGAATTAAGTTACCAGTTACTTTCACATAACACCCAATTATTTGTATCACATACATAATGGACTTGAAACTTGACTTGGACACTAAAAATATCTTTTCACATTTTATGCTAATGTCAAATCCAATTGGAGGTTCTTCTAAGAAAAGTACATCCACATTTGGTATAAGATCGAGTTGAAGCGTAATTATTGTTGGAGGCAGGAAATTTGAAGATGAGTTCTTGTTCTCAGGCCTAGGTGTTACCCTTATATAATGTATTGGTTATGGAAATCCTTGAACCTAGACAAAGGCTAGAATCTGTTAGAAAATTAAATATTACAGAGCAATGCAACACATAAAATATGCGGAAAATACAAGCACACAAAAACACATAAAACCAGAGAGACATAGATATACATGGTTCACCCAGTTTGGGCTACGTCCACCCTGAACAACCAGTCCTTCCTTTCTATTATCTAGCAAAATGAAAAGACAAAACCTACAGCAGATCCGCTGTAATATTCTCTGTTCTCTCTCACAGTCTCCCTCTCTGTTTCTCGCTCCGAGAATACACATGCGATGCACAGCCGCAATACAATGCCCTCATAAAAGCGAGGGGCTGCCTTCTAGGGAAAAAACCCTAAACTAAATATAACTTCTACCATCAGATCATTTTCCTAATGAACGACCCAGATTGACTAGAAATTACTATACTTTTGCAAGGCAAATTTACATCTGTTTTTAGCTTCGGGGGCGCTGCCCCCGAAAACCCCCGCCAGGGGGGGGGGCTCCAAAAAGTGTTGCCGCTCCCCCCTAGACCCCCCACGGAAACGATTAATTATGGGCGGCGTTGCCGCCCCTTTTAAGGTACAGGGGTCCAATGCTGTGATATAAAGTAAACAAGATAATCAGGCTCCACACCCAACAATCTCCCACTTGGAGACTGATTGTAGAAACTCCATTGTTGCTTTATTTGCTGGACAATGACTCCTCTTTGGACCTGGTTGTTTCTCATATTCATCGTCATCCTTGAAGACCAATTGAAACTGAGCATGTTCTCAGTTTCTCCCTGGTTACAACTTTTGTTAGCATATCTGTAGGATTCTGGCTAGTGTGTATCTTTTCCAGCTTCAACTCTCCATCTTCTAATACTGACCGTATGAAATGGCACTTGAGATGTATGTGTTTAGTCCTAGAATGAAATGATAAATTCTTTGCAAGATGAATGGAACTTTGGCTATCACTGTATAGTGCGCCCATATCATGCTTCTTACCCAATTCACCCATAAACCTTTGTAACCAAATCATTTCTTTACTAGCCTCTGTAGCAGCAACATACTCGGCTTCTGTTGTTGAAAGTTCAACAACACTTTGGATTTTTGAAACCCAACTGACAGTTTTTCCACCTACAGTAAATACATATCCTGTAATTCTCCTCCTGTTATCTCTGTCACCTGCCATATCTGCATCAACATATCCCTGTAGAGTAATGTTTGAACCACCAAAGTATAATGCTTGATTTGTGGTACCTCTCAAATATCTGAGAATCCATTTTACTGCCATCTAATGTTCTTTTCCTAGATTGTTCATGTACCTGCTTACAACTCCCACTGCATGTGCAATATCAGGCCTTGTGCAGACCATTGCATACATTAAGCTTCCAACTGCTGATGCATATGGAAATTTAGATATATAATCCATGTCTTCTTGGGTCTTTGGGCACATCTCCTTACTAAGTTTGAAATGGCTAACAAAAGGTGTACTAACTGGTTTTGCATTCTGCATATTAAATTTTTTCAACACCTTCTCTATGTACTCATTCTGAGATAGTGTTAATTTGCGATTTTTCCTGTCTCTAGTTATCCTCATACCAAGGATTTGTTTTGCAGCTCCCAAATCCTTCATTGAAAATTAATTTGCCAATTTTATTTTGAGCACATTTATTTCCTACATGTTAGACCCTGCAACAAGCATGTCATCTACATACAATAACAATATAATATAGCTTCCATCATTTTGACTTTTTAGATAAACACAATGATCAGAGTGACATCTAATATAACCTTGTTCAGACATAAACTTGTCAAATTTTAGATACCACTGCCTTGGAGCCTGTTTTAAGCCATACAAGCTCTTCTTTAACCTGCACACCAATTTTTCTTTCCCTTTTACCTCATATCCTTCTGGTTGCTACATGTATATCTCTTCCTCCAAATCTCCATGGAGAAATGTTGTCTTTACATCTAACAGTTCAAGATGTAAATATTCCATTGCTACAAGACTTAAAATAGTTATGATTGAATTCATTAAACAATAGGATAAAATATTTCATCAAAATCAATACCTTTCTTCTGTGCAAACCCCTTCACCACAAGTCTAGCTTTGTACCTCTGTTTTCCTCCATCTTCTTCCTTCAGCCTGTAAACCCATTTATTCTCCAATGTAGTTTTACCTGCAGGCAACCTGACTAAGTCCCAAGTCTGGTTATGCATTAAGGAGTCCATCTCTTCTTCCATGGCTAGCTCCCACTTCTTCCTACTTTCAACCTGCATTGCTTCTTCATAACATTTAGGTTCACCAGAATTAGTCAACAATAAATAATATAATGAAGGAGAGTATCGTTCAGGGGGTCTACTTATCCTGGTAGATCTTCTAACACCACTTTCAGGTGTTTGAGGTGCCTGTTGCTATTGTGGTGGTTGCTGCTGCTATGGTTGTTGATTATTATTATTTTCAGGCACCTTTACTTTTTCAGTTATCTCATCAAGAACCATGTATTCCTTGCTTTCTTTTTCCTGTTTCTTTTCCTGCAGCTGATTCTTATACAAGACCTTTTCATTGAATATTACATCTATGCTCCTAATGATTTTGTGATTTTCATAATCATATAAGCGATAACCAAAATCATTAGCACCATATCCAATAAAGGTACATTTCTTTGATTTTGCCTCAAGCTTTGTTCCGTTTTCTTTATTAATATGGACAAAGGCCTCACAACCAAAAGGCTTTAAAAAAGAGTAGTTTACCTTTTTACCTGTCCATGCTTCCTCTGGAATACCACCATCCAAGGAACTTGAAGGCCCTCTGTTTATTAGATAAATAGAAGTATCTACAGCATCTGCCCAAAATTGTAAAGGCAATCCCGCATGCAATCTCATGCACCTTGCACGCTCCATGATTGTTCTGTTCATCCTTTCTGACACAACATTTTCTTGTGGTGTTCTTGGAACTATATTCTCTCTACGAATTCCATGCTCTGAACAGTACCTATCAAACTCTTTGTTGCAATATTCACCTCCATTTTCTGATTTGAGACACTTCAACTTCTTTCCTGTCTCAATCTCAACCAAAGCTTTCCATTTCTTGAAAGTATAAAATACATCAGATTTATTTTGAATACAATAAATCCATGTTTTTCTAGTTGCATCATCAATAAAAGTAACATAATAACGAGAGCCACCGAGAGATGATACCTGAGCAGGTCCCCATACATCTTTATGCACAAGCTCCAATTTTTTGCTCTTCTTTTCTTTCCCAACTCTGAGAAATCTGACTCTCTTTTTTTTTCCATAAATGCAGTTCTCACAGAAATCTAAATCAACATTCTTCAAACCTGGCAACAAATTTATTGAGTGAAGAATCTTCATTCCCTTCTCACTCATGTGTCTGAGCCTATGATGCCATAATGCTGCATCTGCTCCTTTGGAAGTTAAAGCATTAACATAGTTATAAATACCATTGCATAAATACAATGTACCAACCTTTTCACCTTTTGATATTACCAGCACTCCTTTGGTGACCTTCCAAGTTTTGTCTGTGAAAGTTGTCACACAACCTTCACTGCCTAACTGCCCTGTTGAAATCAAATTTTTCTTCAGATCTGGAACATGCCTTACCTCCTTTAGTAGCCATTGGTTTCCATTCTATTGTTTTACAAGAACTTTACCCATTCCAACAATTTTACGGGGTTTATCATCACCCAAATGAACTTGTCCAAAATCTCCTTGAACATAGTCATGAAAATATTTCTTATCAGGTGTGGCATGGAATGAAGCCCCTGAATCTACAACCCAAGAATCGGTAACATTTTCGAAAGAAAGAATCAAAGCATCTTGTAACACATCACCTGTCACATTTTCTTCATGATTGTTTTCTTGCTGTGTGTCTCCTTCTTTTCCCTTCCGAGATCTACAGTCTTTCTTTAGGTGTCCTTTCTTTCCGCAATTCTAGCACACTATCCCCGATCTGGACTTGGATCTGCCTTTCCTTGATTTACTGCGATATCCCGAGCTCTTTCCTCTTTCCATTCTTCTTCCCCTAGACTCTGCACTCAAATCATTACCCGATGTCTCACCGGAGCTTTTCCATCACATTTCCTCACTAAGGATAGCACCAACAACATCATCAAACTTTAAAGTACTAGATCCAGAGACAGAGTTACTAATGGCCATTACTAAACCATTCCAACTCTCTGGCAATGAGCACAAGAATAACATAGCTCTAACTTCATCATCAAAGTTTACCCCTACAGAAATTAACTGACTGGTAACTGTATTAAATTCATTTAAATGGTCTGCAACAGATCCACCTTCCGACATCTTCATATTAAATAGTTGTTTCATAAGAAATACCTTGTTTGAGGCCGAGGGTTTTTCATATAGTTTCACCAACGTCTGCATCAAACCCTCTGTTGTTGTTTCCTTCGAAATATTGAAGGCGACTGACGCCGCAAGACAACCATACTATTCCGAGTGCCTTTCTATCGAGAATGTTCCATTTCGCGTCTGTCATGGTCGCCAGCTTCTTTGTTTTTTCACTAAATGGTAGGTACAGATCTTTCTGATATACATAATCTTCCATCTGCATCTTCCATAGAGGGAAGTTTTGGCCGTTAAATTTCTCGACCCTAAACTTACCATCATCCGCCATTTCTCCCACTCGAATCAGGAACCTTTCTTTCCTGCAAGTTTATCAGCCAAATATACCTTCGGCTCTGATACCAGTTGTTAGAAAATTAAATATTACAGAGCAATGCAACACATAAAATATGCGGAAAACACAAGCACACAAAAACACATAAAACCAGAGAGACACAAATATACGTGGTTCACCCAGTTTGGGCTACATCCACCCTGAACAGCCAGTCCTTCCTTTCTATTATCCAGCAAAATGAAAAGAAAAAACCTACAGCAGATCCATTGTAATAGTCTCTGTTCTCTCTCACAGTCTCCCTCTCTGTTTCTCGCTCCGAGAATACACATGCGATGCACAACCGCAATACAATGCCCTCATAAAAGCGAGGGGTTGCCTTCTAGGGCAGAAAACCCTAAACTAAACATAACTTCTACCGTTAGATCATTTGCCTAATGAACAACCCAGATTGACTAGAAATTGCTATACTTTTACAAGGCAATTTTACATCTGTTTTTAGCTTCGGGGGCGCTGCCCCCGAAAAGCGCTGTTGCCCCCCCTTGGACCCCCCACGGTAGCGATTGATTACGGACGGTGTTGCCGCCCCTTTTAAAGTACAGGGGTCCAATGCTTTGATACAAAGTAAACAAGATAATCATGCTCCACACCCAAAATAATCTTGTATTATATGTTTGGCACAAGCTTATAGTCGTATCGAGTTCTAGTCCTTACTAATAATCTGTTCAAGTTGATCTAGAGCATGTGCTCTTGATTCCATTTTGAAATCCTTCATAGAAATAGAACAAACTGATGTAATACATGAATTGGAAGGCCATCCATAGAGTACTATATTAAAATTGGTATTCACAACTATATTTACTACTGTACAAGATCATCTACATGTTTTTTATGAAGGTGGATGGGGTAATTACAAGAATCAAGATCACAAACTTAAATGTTATTCCCCTGGAACTGTTTGACTTGTTACTTATGTTTCTTTTTCTATATACTAGAGTGGCATTTCCAAAATTTGGAATTATTTCTGCCTCCGTGTGTATGGAAAACCCTATTTTCTCTTTTGATGTACCAGGTATGGATATTTTTGAGAGGATAATTTCCCTAAATAATAACTAAAAACATTCATTGGAGCTCTACAATTTTATTAGTACATAGGTTGCATGCATGTGATTCAGAAGTGGTAGCTAGAACTAAATGTGGCCATTTCTGACATTATGGTTTCCTTTGTGTCTCTTCACTGTATTATAAATAGTTTCTGAAGTTATGTTCTCTGAAAATAGATGAAATTCAAAAAAAGACAGATGGGAATCCTTTGCCTTAGTTCATGTTCCATGATTTAGGCCAATTTTTGAACTATCATTGAGTTGCCTTTTTTTACATGAGTGACTACAACAAAGGCATTTTACATATTATCTCTCAACACATTTCACACACTTTTCTCTTTAAAAAGTTTTTAATTTTTTTCTGGAGGTCATTTTCGTGATAATTGCTTCAACTCATAGTTAGACTGTACCCTGAAGGACTATCATTTAGACACATTTCTTTTTTTTGTAGTTTGTTGAGATTGTGTTGCAATTAAGACCTATTATTTACATCAAAGGGTTGTTGTTGGAAACCACAAAGAAACAATCATGTCTTTGATTACTGATGCAATTTTTTTTTTTAATTATTCTTATCTATCTCAAGGAACAAATAAGCCCTATAGAATTGAAGATAGATACATCATGCAGAGAACAGGGGAACTAGGAAAGTCCTGGACCATGAAAGCCAAAAAGACCACCATATGAGCCCAGGCCCCTAGACCCCCATGGGAAGGTACTCAACATCTTGGAAGGAAGCATGTTGGTGTAATTGCAGGAGAAGAGATAACTATTGCTTAATTATATGGAAATCCCCAAGAGTAAGGATGATGAGCCTGATCAAAAGTAGCTTTACACTATACAGTGATGTTTCTGAAAAACAAATTGCAACCCAATGAACTGAAAAACAAAGTAATTTGAAGTTATTCATGAACTACAAGGGTTCCTCAGAGGGACATCCTTTTCTAGGAGAGTGGAACTACAAGTAGAGACTGAAATTTAGCCTAAAACTGTGACAAAAAAACTCTGGTATATTGACATTTACCAAAAATATATTTCACTATCTTCTCTTTACCACACATCACATAATTTGAACTAGTAATTCCAACTTTGTGCAACCTACTCTTGGAATCTAATCCATGATGAAGCAATAACCAACCCCAAATTTTATGTTTAAAAGGGACATGACCCTTTCAAGTGGACTGACAAAACTGCGACTGTCTCTCCATTGGATCTCTAGGACCCTACATTTTTATTAAAGTGGAGCCTGATGTTAGAGGAGTGCTGCACCAACTCATAAATGTATTTAATCTCATAGATATAAATAGGCTTCCACTTTGCCATATCCAATTTCTCTACATAGGACCTTGCCCCTGCTTCTGCATTTAATATAAATAATGATTTGGAATCATACAACAACTTGTTAGAACAACATTGTAAACAATAGAAAACTTATATTTTACATGTTCCATTGTTGAATGTTTTGCTAGACTGTACATGTTTCTCATTCATTCTTCTCCATACACTTGTTTTCATTTTGAATGGTGGTGCACTAGAGAATCTGCTGGGAAGGAAAAAAAATTAAGTAGGAAACCAGTGTGTGAGGCACATGCATGTGTTATCTTTAGATGAGTAGGGCATTTTTGTAAGTTTAGAGTCTTAGACAGAGTACATGCTTTAATTGAGCTTCCATATTTAGACTCGAAAAATGTTTCCATGGTTAGAAGGTGCATGCATATTTACATTTTATCTTCTTCAATGTGTATTCTATTTTAGGTAGTGTATTCCATGCATCAGGGTACTCTCTCCTAGACACAGTAGGGTCAGGGCACTGTCCTTAAGATAGGTGGTTTGTTGGTTTTGTCCACATTCATTGTAATCATAGCTCTCTAGTTTGATACAGGGAGATAGGGTGCTTCATTACATACATGTTTTAGTAGGAGTGAAAGGTTTTGTTGTGGAAGTATTTTCCAGTTAAGATGTATGTGACTATGTGCTGCAAATTCCTCTCACTGTCCTAGTTTCAAGAACTTTGTTTTATGCAGAATCAAAATTTACATCTGTTGTTTCAAATTTCTATAGTCTGATGTTCTTATTTTCAGATTTATTTATTAGTAGAGACGGTCCTCAAAATTACCTATTAGATAGTATTCTAAGTAGTATCAGTTTACTTGTTTTAGGGTTTTAAGTGAAAATCTTCCCACCATGACGTGAAAATTTAACATCGTATCAAGCTTGTACATCTAAAATACATGTATGGAGAAGGTTGTGGCATGTGATAAGGAGATATTAGAGGATTTCATTGGGTGTGATGCCCAAAATACTTGAGATATTGAAGCGATTTCCTAAGATGGTTACATGGACTTGTGAGGGGTTGTGGGTGAGATGCTTGTAAAGCTCTAGTGTTTGGAGTGTTGTTTGTATTATATATGTTGGAAATTGTAACTAGGTCCGGTCTTCATTTGATGTATTTGAGTCATCATGTAATTTACTTGTCAAAATAATAAAGAAAATTATTATTATTATTGTGACTTAATAAATCTCCTCTTTTGTGGATGCATGTTATCTATTACAACAAATATGGGCATTTGGTTTTTTACTTGAATCCAACTACATCCTGGTGAATTTTTTAAGCCCCTGTCTTTAATCATTGTTCTTATCTTTTTTGCTGCATTCCACATGCCACTGGAAGAACAAATATTTGATATGAGGACATACGTTCCATGGTTCTGTGGTTGCAATGCCAGTAGGCCATCCACTACATGTATACCTATTTCCATATTTCCATGAATTCTTCACACACCTAGCAATGCTCCCGACAGAAGAGGATCGGTATCAACTAGAATTTTTTTAATAAAGTCTTCCACCTCATCCAACCACTCAACATGACCAAGAAGGTGGATCATGCAATGAAAGAGCTTTACTCCAATAATGATAACATACTCTGGACTTATCAACTTGAAATATTTTCAACCTTTTTCCAGTAGACTAGCATGGCCACAAGCACAGAGCACACCTATAAAGGTGAAAAAATAGGGACATATTCCTACTTGCATCATCTACCCAACCAATTTGAGAACTGCTATACCTCAACCATGCTGAGCACATTCCACGCACATTCGAAAATTATGGCATTTCATGAAACCACATTTCTTTCAAGAATTTTGTCAAAAAACTTCAATGAATCCTCTACATCCCCACATTTTGCATACATGTCAACAAGGGCACTCCCCATGATAACACCTACTCCAAATATAGGTATAAAATTGGCATGGACCTCCTTACCTTGTTGTGAAGTTGCATGTTCAACACACACAACCAAAAAATTTCCCAAAGTGAACTGGTCCTGCTTTATCTTGATACATGTCAACATGGCCTTGATTACTTGCTAAGCCTTTAAATGATTAGTTATATAGTTAATTATACATCACAAACCAATATTTTCTCAAATGACTCATGCAAAACTAAATCGAAACACCTAAGTCAAAACTTCAAAAATGAAAAAATGCTTCAAGCACACATCTGAGGCAAACTTTGAACTAAAAACAAAGAATTCCTAAATAAAACCTATACATGCTAGGAGAAGACTCAACAAATAAATCCTCTAGAATTACCTCAATTTCTAGAATTTATCAATCTCTACAAACTAGGAATACAATTTCACTTAACCAGACACACTTTTATAGTAAGTCAATTTAACTACCATATATTTACCTTATCGAAGAAGAGATAAACAATAACTAGAAATTGTTGCCAAGAAAAAACTCAAATAGATAGGAAGAAACCACCATAGAGAAGCTGAATAAAAATAATTCATGTAACTCCATACTATAGTCAATAACACAACAAAGATTCTATTAGCCGAACTGGTAAAACAAGGAAAAAAACATGTTTGAAAAAGAAATTTAAATGATAAAAACACAAAAGTTCAAATGGAACAAAAAAACAACATAACCAAGTATGTCAAGAAGGATAAGTGGGTCAAATTTTGGTACATGTGAAGTTGTTCAAGAAAATATAGGTGCAATTGAAAAAACCCAAGATTTTACTTATTTTTGAGAAGATGAGACAAATATGAGAAACGTTTGAGACGATTTCCAGATAGATATTCAGGACTATAATAATTGGAAATAAATAAATGATGGCAGCTTGTTGCACTAGTACTAGTGAATTGAAAAAAGAGAATATGATATCCTGCAACTATGGGTGCAAAGACACTCCAACACAAGGTGCAATAAGTAACACCTAGTATGGATAGCTACATAGAGAACAACTACACCACCAATGAAATAAATCCATGCATGGAAACTTCCATAAGAAAAAAACAACACCAATGAACAATGACATGAAACCTGCATGCTGCCAGTAATAAGTAGGGGCAAATCACATGATTAATCTTTGGAATTGCAAGAACTAAAATATCCATTTCATATTTTGGGCACACAATCTGAAATGGGTATTTTAGATCAACCATACCCACACCTTCAAGAGGGGGTGATATTCATGACTTCATAAAAAGAAATTCCACACCATTAGGAAGGAGTGTGAGTCATGGCTTCATCAAGAACAATGCCACACCATCAAGAGGGGGTTGTCACTCTAGTGACCTTCCAGGCCATCAATGATTTACAGACTATTCCAAGAGCACCTAGAGTGGATAGCTACATAGATAAGATAAGATAATTTTATTAATTTCCAACATGTGACCCAAAAAGTAGGTCAATTGGATTGAAGAAGAGCACAATGAGCGTAAGTATAATGTGGGAGTGCAAGCACAACTCATAGAAAATGCTGAAAATAACATAAAGAAAAAAGAAACAAGTTGTAGTGTTTTTGTTACACACTTATAAAATATCATGACACAATAAAAAATAATCAATATCCTACAAGAAAATTGACAAGAGACACAACCAACACCATTGACCAATAACCATCACCAATTACTTGAAACATTTCATCCTATCATTAAGTAGGAGGCAATTCAAGTGACTGATCTTTGAAATTGCCAGAACTAAAATATCCATTTCAGACTTTGAGAGTACAATCTGAAATGGAAATTTCAGATCGACGACACCCACACCTTAAGGAAGGGGCATGAGTCATGACTTCATCCAAAGCAATGCTAAATCATCAAGAGGCAGTGTCACTTCAGTGACACTTAGGCCATTCGGTGACTTCTAGACTATTCCAAGAGAATCTCTTTTCACTATTGCTTCAGTGCTTCCAAGTTACATCAACACAATCATTATAGAAACATTCTATACAAAAATGGAAGTATATGATAACTTGTTCCTTCCAAAATATTAATTCAAAATTTTCAATCATGGGTGGGAATCAAATTTCAGCCCCTCAAACCAAAAAAGAAGCCCTTTGAAGGGACCCCTTCATAATTGTATGTTCAACAACATGCATAAAATATAACATCTACAGTCATATCCATTATTAATAAATTGTACATACATACATACCTAAATAATCCCCTTCTACGTTTATCTGCGTATTAATGTAATTTATCAACAGAAAATTGCTCAAAGAAAAGTGGAGTCAATTTGTTTCTACCATGCTTAAAGTTACATAATTATGCCCATGGAAACCAAGGGGATTTTCAAGTGCATGCAGATCCCAGAAAGTTACCATGAAATTTGAAATATCAACTTCAAACAAACCAATTCAAGAGGGTGGAATTTTTTTTTGTCAAAGCATCACATACCCATCACACTTGTATCTATTTTCCCTATCCAACCATTCAACTGCATTAAATTTCTCTAGTGCATCCTCCAAAGACGCAATATCTCCTTGAATTTCAACATTAAGATCCATAATATTCTCATATAGATTTTAAACCTAGTATCATTGTGTACATTTCACCTGCGAAAGAAAAAGAATGAAATGTTCCTTATCTATAAAGGAACAATCACCCAAGTTGGGAAAGTGACACAATGAATAGATACAACCATAAGTCATTAAAATACGTTAAAACTTACCTGGGACTGAAGATTACCCCCAAAAATATAATATATAAGTGTTTTCTCAAGAGTATCAGGATCTACTGCCTTCTCTCCTCCAACTTCATCAAGACATATAGATTGAATTGAATCAATTGAAACCCTACAAGGAGTTCAAACAATCATTTAAACTTAAATGACACTCATACATAACACCCTCTGAAAGAGATAAAGGAGAATGGTTGCAATAATAAACCATGATCCTTTTAAGCCAGAATAAATGGAATTGAGAAAATTTCACGTAAATTACCTCATGAACTCATGAGCATCTTCTTGCCTTCCATATCCAAGACTTCCACTCATTTTGGGGACACGAGAGAGAATTCCTAATGGTGAAAATGGTTCTTCACTTTTCTTAACCCTCTGAACATGATGTTGAAGCTCACTTAAAAAACACCAATCATTCCTTCCACCTACCAAGTCAAAGCATAAATTAAATCAATATGAAAACCTTAATGCTGATAGAATAAGAAATGAAATTTCCAATACAAGCAGGAAAACCAGAATGACAAAAATCACATGTATATGTATGGGTTGATTCTAGCAAGTAAGCTACAAGTGGCCTTGTGTATGTGAGACACTGAAGCACAAAATTTGTAAATTAGTTGTTCATATTGACCTGTAGAAAGGAGCTTATATTAGAACCACTTATTGAAGTTAAAATAGAACATCTAAAATATATTCTCAATATATCATACAACATTAAGAATCTCATAACTGATGTTATTGCAAACAAAACATGATATAAACACAATTCATATTCCAAATGTTGTCGACAATTTCTGTCTACCCTAGAGACAGCCTAGAGTTGCTATAGACCAGTGCCTAGGACATCTTAGCATAGCAGGAGGCATATAATAAAACTGGGTTGTCAATCCAAAGACTCTCCTACTATCTCTTGTTAAACAAGAAAATTGATTGAAAATAGGACCAACAATCACAGAAACTGTCACAGGGAAAGTAATGTTGCAGAGGCACAATGCAAAGCTCCAGTGTAAAAGTATCAGACAGTTAAGAGACAATTTACTGCAAAGAGGGCCGGTTCAAATCATATATCACAGAGATCAAATATCAGAAAATGCGTGGAGGAAAGAAACATAAGAGGATATTAATTAACTTTGGTCTGATGCCCAGATACACAACAGAATCACATATGGGCTTATCATTCTAAGAATCCATAAATGACAATGGCGTTTTAAAAGCACCCTCCCAAAGCAACTAATATAGCAGAAAGATGGATGAAATGATTATGAAACAGTATATCATGCCTGAGCCTATTTAAAGCGCTTGAATAATCCAAGTATGGGCATCAAATAGGATGAATCCTTACTTAAAATCAGTGAGCCACTCGCATTCCAATAACATGATACAAGAAGATATGTGAAATGAAAAGTTGTATTAAACACATAAGAAAGGGTTACATACTGTGAGATATCAAAGACCAGAATCCTCTAAGACAGATATAACTCCTCCTCACTGAGACCCTACGGGCTTTGAAATTTCATACAAAAGTTTTACAAAATGTATACAAAAATGCTTTTCGCTGCACAATTTTCTGATACAAGTCTGGAACCCTCTCAATGTCTTTCTTACGGGTTATTATAGGAGAAGAAGCAGAAAAACCGATGAAAGAAGTCGGTGAAAACATTTAATTGTTTCATTAAAACAAGTTGGTAAACAAGTGCCCGCCCATGTCTCTTGACGACGTTGAAGTGTTGTAGGTACTCTGTGGCTTTCCTTCTGAAATAAATGTTGTGGGCGAAGCTTTCTTTTAGGACACAGCATAGGATTAAAATCACACCGACTTCCCATCCTTTCCTGAAGGTAGACTTTGCCGAGGTAAAACCTGGAGGGCAAGATTTTATGCACTTGTACTCTTTGCCTTATGAAGGCGGGATTGCTATTTAAAATCCTCAGCATGGACGCTGCATTCCAAGAATTTCCAATTGATACCCATGTTGCGAGATTAATGTCTCGATCTATAGAAATCTGCTATCGAATTATTTTGAGGAGTTTGACTGATTTTCGTTCAGCTTTATTTAATGATAGTCATGTCTCGGCAGCTACCCAAGACTCCTCTTCATAAATTCCGCCTCTGAAGGCTTAGTCCTCTAATGTGTCTTCAATTTCTATAATAGAGATGGAGATCATCGACAGTTTACCTCCTTTTTCATCCTGCAAAATACACAAATTTATTAGAAAAACCAACGCATGGAGGGAGCAATTATGGGGAGTAGGAGAACAATGGCGCAGCGGTGAAGGAACTGTGCTTTATGCGAAATGACGATGGAAAATGCTTTTGATATGGTGTAAATAGCAAATAGTAGGGTTTAGGGGAAAATGCTCATGAGATGATAGATCATGACCTAGGGGCGTAGATCAACGGTGGAGATTGGTCAATGGAGTGACTTATGGACATGGCGGAATACATGTGAAACATTTATATTTTAATGCAAAATGAGAAACTTTAGAATTTGGTGGAAATGCAAAGGACATACATGAAATGCAATGGAAATGCGTATGAGGTGGGACCCATATGGAATCGCAAATCGCAATCGGAGATCGGGAGCGGGGACTAATCGAAATCGCAAATTGGTGAATGTGCGATGTGATCAATCGCAAGGGATGGTGATCAGAGGGGGAGTTGCGATCGGAGGTGGATATCCGGTGCGATATGATCTGGGCCGTCGGATTGGAATGACATATCAAAGGTGGAGATCACATCGGGAGATCGCAATCGCAAGAAGCGGAGGGGTGGCACGTTACGAAGTTGCGATTTGCGATGGGGAAGGAACTTGCGATGCGATCAATCGCATCGCAAATATTTGCGATTGATCGATCGGGAAGCTACACATGAATGCTGTGATTGCGATGGTGCGATCAGCGGAGGGTTTGCGATGATGCGATTAGCACCTTAAGGGTCAACGCTCGGTTTCATGAGGAAAAAGGGGAAAAATGGGGAGTTTTGCAGAGATACAAGGGGTAAGTAGAGGCCTTTGAAGCACATATTTTTAGCAATCGATGTGGCTTATTGACTCCAGAATGATAGAGGGAAAGGGATTAAAGAGTATGGAATCATGAAAGGCTTCAAGGATGATGTCTTTTCAGGAGGAATCCATTCTTTGAAAGCTTAAAGATAGCCTGACCCCTTGTTTGCTTGCCAAAAATTAGCAAGGGGCTAAGATGATCAACATTGGCTCCACCTGGGGACGGCACGTTCATCCTTGGGCGTGTCGAGAACTCGCAGAACACCTGATCATCTTCTGTGCACATTCTACCCCCCAGCACTTCACTTTTCACTTGGTAATTGATTACAACACCCACATTATTCAATCAAAGATAAAAACAGGAACTAAAAATAGCCAAGCCAAGATTAGAATATCCGGCTCGTTGAACTTTGCAGAAATTAAAACAACTAACTATGTGCTCACAGGCTGAGCTTTATTTAGCTTTTCCTACCTACCCTACTTTACTTGGAAACTTCTTGCACTTTTAGGTGATACAATAATGCAAATGCAGCCAGTAAAGCAGTAGCAAAAGAAGGATTTTTGCACTGACTGCCTATCAGAGGTAACCACAGGGTGCTCTGCATGTGGTTCTTCAAAAATGTGGTCACCATCAGTGGTGACCTCTCCTGGTGAATCTGGCCCTGGCGAAAGATCAATGCTAGAGAATTTGAGCAAATCAGGGCCTCCATATATTTTTCCACAGGATCAATGAACACATGATGTACCCACTCTCCTTTTAGGCCTTCCGTGATTGGTAGGCTGTCTTCATCCTGGGCAGCTTTGATTTCTGCATTTTCCACTGCATCTTCAATATGACTCTTGAAAGCCTGATCACCTTCTTCTTGTATTTCAAAAGGCAATGGTATCTCTTCTTTTTGTTCCATGATAGCAACTTTGAAAAATTTCCTTTCTGCTGGCAACATGCTGCTAAAAAAGACCCTTGATCCTTCTTCAAATGTTTGCAGGAAGTGTGCATAAGGATCATGATATGATAGCTGGTGATGAATATGTAGCAGGCAGGCTTCAACCAGGATTTCTTCTTCTTCCACTGGATCAAGATCAAGACTCTCTTGAGAAAGAGAATCTCCCTCCTCTTCTTTTTCTGAACTGGAGGACTCACCATGTATGGCAGTTGAGTCCACTTGGAGCTCTGATATATTCTGCTTTGATGAGCTGAGCTCTATGAACAGATCTATGTATTCTTGAGCAGGGGCTTGCTTCATTACTTCCTCTCTTTTAAGAGAAGGCTCGTTTCTTTCATCTTGCTCAAGAATCTCTTCTTTGCTCTCCTCCTCTTCTTCTAAAAGGAAGGACTGCTGACCACTGATCACGTGACACTCGTCACTGATGCTTTCATAACTTTCCCCATCAGTGTCGTAGATAGGCTGACTGGGTTCACTGTTCCTCTGGAGTTGTTGGCTCTAGATTTCCTCCCATGGATCTACTGATGATGGTTCTGCAGGCTCAGCTTCTCTCTGGAAACAATCATCATCAAATAGATCATAACTAGGAAAGTCATAATCATAAACAATGTCACCAATCAAACCTATCGGCTTCTCAGCAGGTCTTCCTTCGTCTTGATCCTCAGAGGAGTTTTCAGGATCCGAATCATCAAACTCAATAGGCGAGTGGGAAATGGAATCTGCACCATCAAACTCATAAAATGAATGAGCAAGAGTGTGTGTTTCATAGAAGATTTCTGAGGTGGGCTGCTGATTTAATATCTGATCAATCACTTCTTCTATCAAAGGAAAAGATTGTCTTGTGTTCCTTTGTGCAGAAGAGCAGCAGCTCTCTGTTTCTTATACTAGCTGATTTGGAGGCAGAATGTCTTCCTGAACCTCTTCTAGAATATCCTCAGTTGTGCTTGCAGGGAAATCTTGAGGATCTTCTAATGTTTCCTTCAAGCAACATTCCATTTTTTCCATTGCTATTAGGTCCTGATACTCTCTGATCAGCATAACACAAGACATAGGTAAGCAATCAGGCAGTTCCTGATTGCTTCCCTCCTCATCTTCTATGGGTTTTAAAGCATCATACGTGTCTTGTTCATTACCTAGGTCTAGAGTTTGATCTTGTGATTTCAAGAGTTTGATCTCGGCTTCATATCTTTCAATCATCAAGCTTAGAAGGATTTTCTTAAGCACGAGTGTGCAACTTGGGATGAGAAGAGTGATCTGTGGAAGGTCTTCCACTTCCATTTTTTCCAAGCCACGTGACATTTCATCTCGACACTTAGCCATGAGACTTGGATGCATTTTTGAAAACTGCTCAGAGTCTTCCATTGGTGAAGTGGCTTGGTCTTCAGCATGGCTGATGTTGTACTGTGACATAGTCTCCCAGTGGAGACACGTGAAGCCAAGGTAATCAGTGGCCTACTGATTATCAGAGGAGTCTTTTAATCATTTGGGAACTGTGGGGTTTCCAGTTGGATGATTTAAGATCTTACTGTCCACCACAGTGATTTACCAAATGAAAGCCATTTGTCTCTTCCCCAGCGGAGTCGGGACTGCAAGTAGATTTATCAAATAAACAAATGTGGAGTCGCCAAGGTGAGGGATATACAACTCTTCAACTCTCTGTGCTCACCTGATTAGAGAGTGAATATGGTTTGTCGAGGCTTAGGGAAACTGATTTTCTTGAATTCGTTCCCCGGCAATGGCGCCAAAAAGATGTTGTCGACAATTTTTGTCTACCCCAGAGACAACCTAGAGTTGCTATAGGCCAGTGCCTAGGACATCTTAGCATAGCAGGAGGCATATAATAAAACTGGGTTGTCAATCCAAAGACTCTCCTACTATCTCTTGTTAAACAAGAAAATTGATTGAAAATGGGACCAGCAATCACAGAAACTGTCACAGGGAAAGTAATGTTGCAGAGGCACAATGCAAAGCTCCAGTGTAAAAGCATCAGACAGTTAAGAGACAATTTACTGCAAAGAGGGCTGGTTCAAATCATATATCACAGAGATCAAATATCAGAAAATGCGTGGAGGAAAGAAACATAAGAGGATATTAATTAAATTTGGTCTGATGCCCAGATACACAACAGAACCACATATAGGCTTATCATTTTAAGAATCCATACATGACAATGGCGTTTTAAAAGCACCCTCCCAAAGCAACTAATATAGCAGAAAGATGGATGAAATGATTATGAAACAGTATATCATGCCTGAGCCTATTTAAAGCGCTTGACTAATCCAAGTATGGGAATCAACTAGGATGAATCCTTACTTAAAATCAGTGAGCCACTCGCATTCCAGTAACATGATACAAGAAGATATGTGAAATGAAAAGTTGTATTAAACACATAAGAAAGGGTTACATACAGTGAGATATCAAAGACCAGAATCCTCTAACACAGATATAACTCCTCCTCACTGAGACCCTACGGGCTCTGAACTTTCATACAAAAGTTTTACAAAATGTATACAAAAATTATTTTCGCTGCACAATTTTCTGATACAAGTCTGGAACCCTCTCAATGTCTTTCTTACGGGTTATTATAGGAGAAGAAGCAGAAAAACCGATGAAAGAAGTCGGTGAAAACATTTAATTGTTTCATTAAAACAAATTGGTAAACAAGTGCCCGCCCATGTCTCTTGACGGCGTTGAAGTGCTGTAGGTACTCTATGGCTTTTCTTCTGAAATAAATGCTGTGGGAGAAGCTTTCTTTTAGGACACAGCATAGGAATAAAATCACACCGACTTCCCGCCCTTTTCTGAAGGTAGACTTTTCCGAGGTAAAACCTAGAGGGCAAGATTTTATGCACTTGTACTCTTTGCCTTATGAAGGCGGGATTGATATTTAAAATCCTCAGCACGGGTGCTGCATTCCAAGACTTTCCAATCGATACCCATGTTGCGACATTAATGTCTCGATCTATAGAAATTTGCTATCGAATTATTCTGAGGAGTTTGACTGATTTTCGTTCAGCTTTATTTAATGATAGTCATGTCTCGGCAGCTACCCAAGACTCCTCTTGATAAATTCCGCCTTTGCAGGCTTAGTCCTCTGATGTGTCTTCGATTTCTGTAACAAAGATGGAGATCATCGGCAGTTTACCTCCTTTTTCATCTTGCAAAATACACAAATTTATTAGAAAAACAAATGCATGGAGGGAGCGATTATGGGGAGCGGGAGAACAATGGCGCGGCGGTGAAGGAACCGTGGTTTATGCGAAATGACGATGGAAAATGCTTTTGATATGGTGTAAACAGTAAATAGTAGGGTTTAGGGGAAAATTCTCATGAGCCGATAGATCATGACCCGGGGGCGTAGATCAACGGTGGATATTGGTCAATGGAGTGACTTATGGACATGGCGGAATACATGTGAAACTTTAGAATTTGGTGGAAATGCAAAGGACATACATGAAATGCAACGGAAATGCGTATGAGGTGGGACCCATATGGAATCGCAAATCGCAATCGGAGATCGGGAGTGGGGACTAATCTAAATCTCAAATTGGTGAATGTGCGATGCGATCAATCGCAAGGGACGGTGATCAGAGGGGGAGTTGCGATCGGAGGTGGATATGCGGTGCAATATGATCTGGGCCATCGGATTGGAATGACATATTAAAGGCGGAGATCACATCGGGAGATTGCAATCACAAGAAGCGGAGGGGTGGCACGTTACAAAGTTGCGATTTGTGATGGGGAAGGAACTTGCGATGCGATCAATCGCATCGCAAATATTTGCGATTGATCAATCGGGAAGCTACACATGAATGCTGCGATTGCGATGGTGCGATCAGCGGAGGGTTTGCGATGATGCGATTAGCGCCTTAAGGGTCAGCGCTCAGTTTCATGAGGAAAAAGGGGAAAAATGGGGAGTTTTGCAGAGATACAAGGGGTAAGTAGAGGCCTTTGAAGCACATATTTTTAGCAATCGATGTGGCTTATTAACTCCAGAATGGAAAAGGGAAAGGGATTAAAGAGTAGGGAGTCATGAAAGGCTTCAAGGATGATGTCTTTTTAGGAGGAATCCATTCTTTGAAAGCTTAAAGACAACCTGACCCCTTGTTTGCTTGCCAAAAATTAGCAAGGGGCTAAGATGATCAACATTGGCTCCACCTGGGGACGACATGTTCATCCTTGGGCGTGTCGAGAACTCGCAGACCACCTGATCATCTTCTGTGCATACTCTACCCCCCAGCACTTCACTTTTCACTTGGTAATTGATTACAGCACCGACATTATTCAATCAAAGATAAAAACAGGAACTAAAAATAGCCAAGCCAAGATTAGACTATCCGGCTCGCTGAACTTTGCAGAAATTAAAACAACTAACTACATGCTCACAGGCTGAGCTTTATTTAGCTTTTCCTACCTACCCTACTTTACTTGGAAACTTCTTGCGCTTTTAGGTGATACAATAATGCCAATGCAGCCAGTCAAGCAGTAGCAAAAAAAGGATATGAGCACTGACTGCCTATCAGAGGTAACCACAGGGTGCTCTGCCTGTGGTTCTTCAAAACTGTGGTCACCATCAGTGGTGGCATCTCCTGATGAATTTGGCCCTGGTAAAAGATCAATGCCAGAGAATTTGAGCAAATCAGGGCCTCCATATATTCTGCCACAGGATCATTGAACACATGATGTACCAGCTCTCCTTTTAGGCCTTCCGTGATTGGTAGGTTGTCTTCATCCTGGGCAGCTTTGATTTCTGCATTTTCCACTGCATCTTCAATATGACTCTTGAAAGCCTGATCACCTTCTTCTTGTATTTCGAAAGGCAGTGGTATCTCTTCTTTTTGTTCCATGATAGCAACATTGAAAAATTTCCTTTATGCTGGCAACATGCTGCTAAAAAAGACCCTTGATCCTTCTTCAAACGTTTGCAGGAAGTGTGCATAAGGATCATGATATGATAGCTGGTGATGAATATGTAGCAGGCAGGCTTCAACCATGATTTCTTCTTCTTCCATTGGATCAAGATCAAGACTCTCTTGAGAAAGAGAATCTCCCTCCTCTTCTTTTTCTGAACTGGAGGACTCACCATGTATGGCAGTTGAGTCCTCTTGGAGCTCTGATATATTCTGCTTTGATGAGCTGAGCTCTGTGAATATATCTATGTATAATTGAGCAGGGGATTGCTTCATTACTTCCTCTCTTTCAAGAGAAGGCTTGTTTCTTTCATCTTGCTCAAGAATATCTTCTTTTCTCTCCTCCTGTTCTTCTGAAAGGAAGGACTCCTGACCACTGATCACGTGACACTCGTCACTGATGCTTTCATAACTTTCCCCATCAGTGTCGTAGATAGGCTGACTGGGTTCACTGTTCCTCTGGAGTTATTGGCTCTGGCTTTCCTCCCATGGGTCTACTGATGATGGTTCTTCAGGCTCAGCTTCTCTCTGGAAACAATCATCATCAAATAGATCATAAATAGGAAAGTCATAATCATAAACAATGTCACCAATCAAACCTATCGACTTCTCAGCAGGTCTTCCTTCGTCTTGATCCTCAGAGGATTTTTCAGGATCCGAATCATCAAACTCAATAGGCGAGTGGGCAATGGAATCTGCACCATCAAACTCATAAAATGAATGAGCAAGAGTGTGTGTTTCGTAGAAGATTTCTGAGGTGGGCTGCTGATTTAATATCTGATCAATCGCTTCTTCTGTCAAAGGAAAAGATTGTCTTCTGTTCCTTTGTGCAGAAGAGCAGCAGCTCTCTGTTTCTTGTACTAGCTAATTTGGAGGCAGAATGTCTTCCTAAACCTCTTCTAGAATATCCTCAGTTGTGCTTGCAGGGAAATCTTGAGGATCTTCTGATGTTTCCTTCAAGCAACATTCCCTTTTTTCCATTGCTATTAGGTCCTGATACTCTCTGATTAGCATAACAGAAGACATAGGTAAGCAATCAGGCAGTTCCTGATCACTTCCCTCCTCATCTTCTATAGGTTTTAAAGCATCATATGTGTCTTGTTCATTACCTAGGTCTAGAGTTTGATCTTGTGATTTCAAGAGTTTGATCTCGGCTTCATATCTTTCAATCATCAAGCTTAGAAGAATTTTCTTAAGCACGTGTGTGCAACTTGGGATGAGAAGAGTGATCCGTGGAAGGTCTTCCACTTCCATTTTTGCCAAGCCATGTGACATTTCATCTCGACACTCAGCCATGAGACTTGGATGCATTTTTGAAAACTGCTCAGATTCTTCCATTGGTGAAGTGGCTTGGTCTTCAGCATGGCTGATGTTGTACTGTGACATAGTCTCCCAGTGGAGACTTGTGAAACCAAGGTAATCAGTGGCCTACTGATTATCCGAGGAGTCTTTTAATCATTTGGGAACTGTGGGGTCGCCAGGTGGATGATTTAAGATCTTACTGTCCACCACAGTGATTTACCAAATGAAAGCCATTTGTCTCTTCCCCAGCAGAGTCGGGACTGCAAGTAGATTTATCAAATAAAAAAATGTGGAGTCACCAAGGTGAGGGATATACAACTCTTCAACTCTGTGTGCTCACCTGATTAGAGAGTGAATATGGTTTGTCGAGGCCGAGGGAAACTGATTTTCTTGAATTCGTTTCCCGGCAACGGCACCAGAAAGATGTTGTCGACAATTTTTGTCTACCCTAGAGACATCCTAGAGTTGCTATAGACTAGTGGCTAGGACATCTTAGCATAGCAGGAGGCATATAATAAAACTGGGTTGTCAATCCAAAGACTCTCCTACTATCTCTTGTTAAACAAGAAAAATGATTGAAAATGGGACCAGAAATCACAGAAACTGTCACAGGGAAAGTAATGTTGCAGAGGCACAATGCAAAGCTCCAGTGTAAAAGCATCAGATAGTTAAGAGACAATTTAATGCAAAGAGGGCCGGTTCAAATCATATATCACAGAGATCAAATATCAGAAAATGCGTGGAGGAAAGAAACATAAGAGGATATTAATTAACTTTGGTCTGATGCCCAGATACACAACATAATCACATATGGGCTTATCATTCTAAGAATCCATACATGAAAATGTCGTTTTAAAAGCACCCTCCCAAAGCAACTAATATAGCAGAAATATGGATGAAATGATTATGAAGCAGTATATCATGCCTGACCCTATTTAAAGCACTTGAATAATCCAAGTATGCGCATCAACTAGGATGAATCCTTACTTAAAATCAGTGAGCCACTCGCATTCCAGTAACATGATACAAGAAGATATGTGAAATGAAAAGTTGTATTAAACACATAAGAAAGGGTTACATACTGTGAGATATCAAATACCAGAATCCTCTAAGACAGATATAACTCCTCCTCACTAAGACCCTACGGGCTCTGAACTTTCATACAGAAGTTTTACAAAATGTATACAAAAATGCTTTTCGTTGCAAAATTTTCTGATACAAGTCTGGAACCCTCTCAATGTCTTTCTTACAGGTTATTATAGGAGAAGAAGCAGAAAAACCGATGAAAGAAGTCGGTGAAAACATTTAATTGTTTCATTAAAACAAATTGGTAAACAAGTGCCCGCCCATGTCTCTTGACGACGTTGAAGTGTTGTAGGTACTCTGTGGCTTTCCTTTTGAAATAAATGCCGTGGGTGAAGCTTTCTTTTAGGACACAGCATAGGAATAAAATCACACCGACTTCTCGTCCTTTCCTGAAGGTAGACTCTGCCGAGGTAAAACGGATGCTGCATTCCAAGACTTTCCAATTGATACCCATGTTGCGACATTAATGTCTCGATCTATAGAAATCTGCTATCGAATTATTTTGAGGAGTTTGACTGATTTTCGTTCAGATTTATTTAATGATAGTCATGTCTCGGCAGCTACCCAAGACTCCTCTTCATAAATTCTACCTCTGCAGGCTTAGTCCTCTGATGTGTCTTCGATTTCTATAATAGAGATGGAGATCATCGACAGTTTACCTCCTTTATCATCCTGCAAAATACACAATTTTATTAGAAAAACCAATGCATGGAGGGAGCGATTATGGGGAGCGGGAGAACAATGGCGTGGCGGTGAAGGAACCGTGCATTATGCGAAATGACGATGGAAAATGCTTTTGATATGTTGTAAATAGCAAATAGTAGGGTTTAGGGGAAAATGCTCGTGAGCCGATAGATCATGACTTGGGGGCGTAGATCAACGGTGGAGATTGGTCAATGGAGTGACTTATGGACACGGCGGAATACATGTGAAACATTTATATTTTAATGCAAAATGCGAAACTTTAGACTTTGGTGGAAATGCAAAGGACATACATGAAATGCAATGGAAATGCGTATGAGGTGGGACCCATATGGAATCGCAAATCGCAATCAGAGATCGGGAGCGGGGACTAATCGAAATCGCAAATTGGTGAATGTGCGATGTGATCAATCGCAAGGGACGGTGATCAGAGGGGGAGTTGCGATCGGAGGTGGATATGCGGTGCGATATGATCTGGGCCGTCGGATTGGAATGACATATCAAAGGCGGAGATCACATCAGGAGATCGCAATCGCAAGAAGCGGAGGGGTGGCACGTTACGAATTTGTGATTTGCGATGGGGAAGGAACTTGCGATGCGATCAATCGCATCGCAAATATTTGCGATGGATCGATCAGGAAGCTACACATGAATGCTGCGATTGCGATTGTGCGATCAATGGAGGGTTTGCGATGATGTGATTAGCGCCTTAAGGGTCAGCACTCGATTTCATGAGGAAAAAAGGGAAAAATGGGGAGTTTTGCAGAGATACAAGGGGTAAGTAGAGGCCTTTGAAGCACATATTTTTAGCAATTTATGTGGCTTATTGAATCTAGAACGGCAGAGGGAAAGGGATTAAAGAGTAGGGAATCATGAAAGGCTTCAAGGATGATGTCTTTTCAGGAGGAATCCATTCTTTGAAAGCTTAAAGATAGCCTGACCCCTTGTTTGCTTGCCAAAAATTAGCAAGGGGCTAAGATGATCAACATTGGCTCCACCTGGGGACGGCACGTTCATCCTTGGGCGTGTCGAGAACTCGCAGAACACCTGATCATCTTCTGTGCACACTCTGCCCCCCAGCACTTCACTTTTCACTTGGTAATTGATTACAACACCCACATTATTCAATCAAAGATAAAAACAGGAACTAAAAATAGCCAAGCCAAGATTAGAATATCCGGCTCGTTGAAGTTTGCAGAAATTTAAACAACTAACTATGTGCTCACAGGCTGAGCTTTATTTAGCTTTTCCTACCTACCCTACTTTACTTGGAAACTTCTTGCACTTTTAGGTGATACAATAATGCCAATGCAACCAGTCAAGAAGTAGCAAAAAAAGGATATGAGCACTGACTGCCTATCAGAGGTAACCACAGGGTGCTCTGCATGTGGTTCTTCAAAACTGTGGTCACCATCAGTGGTGGCCTCTCCTGATGAATCTTTCCCTGGCGAAAGATCAATGCTGGAGAATTTGAGCAAATCAGGGCCTCCATATATTCTGCCATAGGATCAATGAACACATGATGTACCAGCTCTCCTTTTAGGCCTTCCGTGATTGGTAGGTTGTCTTCATCCTGGGCAGCTTTGATTTACGCATTTTCCACTGCATCTTCAATATGAATCTTGAAAGCCTGATCACTTTCTTCTTGTATTTCGAAAGGCAGCGGTATCTCTTATTTTTGTTCCATGATAGCAACTTTGAAAAATTTTCTTTCTGCTGGCAACATGCTGCTAAAAAAGACCCTTGATCCTTCTTCAAATGTTTGCAGGAAGTGTGCATAAGGATCATGATATGATACCTGGTGATGAATATGTAGTAGGCAGGCTTCAACCAGGATTTCTTCTTCTTCCATTGGATCAAGATCAAGACTCTCTTGAGAAAGAGAATCTCCCTCCTCTTCTTTTTCTGAACTTGAGGACTCACCATGTATGGCAGTTGATTCCTCTTGGAGCTCTGATATATTCTGATTTGATGAGTTGAGCTCTGTGAACAGATCTATGTATTCTTGAGCAGGGGCTTGCTTCATTACTTCCTCTCTTTCAAGAGAAGGCTTGTTTCTTTCATCTTGCTCAAGAATCTCTTCTTTTCTCTCCTCCTCTTTTTCTAAAAGGAAGGACTGCTGACCACTGATCACGTGACACTCGTCACTGATGCTTTCATAACTTTCCCCATCAGTGTCGTAGATAGGCTGACTGGGTTCGTTGTTCCTCTGGAGTTGTTGGCTCTGGCTTTCCTCCCATGGGTCTACTGATGATGGTTCTGCAGGCTCAGCTTCTCTCTGGAAACAATCATCATGAAATAGATCATAACTAGGAAAGTCATAATCATAAACAATGTCACCAATCAAACCTATCGACTTCTCAGCAGGTCTTCCTTCATCTTGATCCTCAGAGGAGTTTTCAGGATCCAAATCATCAAACTCAATAGGCGAGTGGGAAATGGAATCTGCACCATCAAACTCATAAAATGAATGAGCAAGAGTGTGTGTTTCTGTTGTGTTCTTTGTCATAAGGAAAAGTGTAGCTCTATGTTTCTTGTAGTAGCTGATTTGGAGGCAGAATGTCTTCCTGAACCTCTTCTAGAATATCCTCAGTTGTGCTTGCAGGGAAATCTTGAGGATCTTCTGATGTTTCCTTCAAGCAACATTCCCTTTTTTCCATTGCTATTAGGTCCTGATACTCTCTGATCAGCATAAAAAAAGACATAGGTAAGCAATCAGGTAGTTCCTGATCACTTCCCTCCTCATCTTCTATAGGTTTTAAAGCATCATACGTGACTTGTTCATTACCTAGGTCTAGAGTTTGATCTTGTGATTTCAAGAGTTTGATCTCGGCTTCATATCTTTCAATCATCAATCTTAGGAGGATTTTCTTAAGCACGGGTGTGCAACTTGGGATGAGAAGAGTGATCCGTGGAAGGTCTTCCACTTCCATTTTTTCCAAGCCACGTGACATTTCATCTCGACACTCAGCCATGAGACTTGGATGCATTTTTGAAAACTGCTCAGATTCTTCCATTGGTGAAGTGATTTGGTCTTCAGCATGGTTGATGTTGTACTGTGACATAGTCTCCCAGTGGAGACTCGTGAAACCAAGGTAATCAGTGGCCTACTGATTATCCAGAGGAGTCTTTTAATCATTTGGGAACTGTGGGGTCGCCAGGTGGATGATTTAAGATCTTACTGTCCACCACAGTGATTTACCAAATCAAACTCATTTGTCTCTTCCCCAGCGGAGTCGGGACTGCAAGTAGATTTATCAAATAAACAAATGTGGAGTCGCCAAGGTGAGGGATATACAACTCTTCAACTCTCTGTGCTCACCTGATTAGAGAGTGAATATGGTTTGTCGAGGCCGAGGGAAACTGATTTTCTTGAATTTGTTCCCCGGCAATGGCGCCAGAAAGATGTTGTCGACAATTTTTGTCTACCCTAGAGACATCCTAGAGTTGCTATAGACCAGTGCCTAGGACATATTAGCATAGCAGGAGGCATATATTAAAACTGGGTTGTCAATCCAAAGACTCTCCTACTATCTCTTGTTAAACAAGAAAATTGATTGAAAATGGGACCAGCAATCACAGAAACTGTCACAAGGAATCAATGTTGCAGAGGCACAATGCAAAGCTCCAGTGTAAAAGCATCAGATAGTTAAGAGACAATTTACTGCAAAGAGGGCCGGTTCAAATCATATATCACAGAGATCAAATATCAAAAAATGAGTGGAGGAAAGAAACATAAGAGGATATTAATTAACTTTGGTCTGATGCCCAGATACACAACAGAATCACATATGGGCTTATCATTCTAAGAATCCATACATGACAATGGCGTTTTTTAAGCACCCTCCCAAAGCAACTAATATAGTTGAAAGATGGATGAAATGATTATGAAACAGTATATCATGCCTGAACCTATTTAAAGCGCTTGAATAATCCAAGTATGGGCATCAACTAGGATGAATCCTTACTTAAAATCAGTGAGCCACTCGCATTCCAGTAACATGATACAAGAAGATATGTGAAATGAAAAGTTGTATTAAACACATAAGAAAGGGTTACATACTGTGAGATATCAAAGACCAGAATCCTCTAAGACAGATATAACTCCTCCTCACTAAGACCCTACGGGCTCTGAACTTTCATACAGAAGTTTTACAAAATGTATACAAAAATGCTTTTCGCTGCACAATTTTCTGATACAAGTCTGGAACCCTCTCAATGTCTTTCTTACAGGTTATTATAAGAGAAGAAGCAGAAAAACCGATGAAAGAAGTCGGTGAAAACATTTAATTGTTTCATTAAATTAAATTGGTAAACAAATGCCCGCCCATGTCTCTTGACGGCGTTGAAGTGCTATAGGTACTCTGTGGCTTTCCTTCTGAAATAAATGCCGTGGGCGAAGCTTTCTTTTAGGACACAGCATAGGAATAAAATCACACCGACTTCCCGTCCTTTCTTGAAGGTAGACTCTGCCGAGGTAAAACTTGGAGGGCAAGATTTTATGCACTTGTACTCTTTGCCTTATGAAGGCGAGATTGCTATTTAAAATCCTCAGCACGGACGCTGCATTCCAAGACTTTCCAATTGATACCCATGTTGCGACATTAATGTCTTGATCTATAGAAATCTTCTATCGAATTATTTTGAGGAGTTTGTCTGATTTTCGTTCAGCTTTATTTAATGATAGTCATGTCTCGGCAGCTACCCAAGACTCCTCTTCATAAATTCCGCCTCTGCAGGCTTAGTCCTCTGATGTGTCTTCGATTTCTATAATAGAGATGGAGATCATCGGCAGTTTACCTCCTTTTTCATCCTGCAAAATACACAAATTTATTAGAAAAACCAATGCATGGAGGGAGCGATTATGGGGAGCAGGAGAACAATGGCGCGGTGGTGAAGGAACCGTGCTTTATGTGAAATGATGATGGAAAATTCTTTTTATATGGTGTAAATAGAAAATAGTAGGGTTTAGGGGAAAATGCTCGTGAGCCGATAGATCATGACTTGGGGGCGTAGATCAACGGTGGAGATTGGTCAATGGAGTGACTTATGGACATGGCGGAATACATGTGAAACATTTATATTTTAATGCAAAATGCAAAACTTTAGACTTTGGTGGAAATGCAAAGGACATACATGAAATGCAATGGAAATGCGTATGAGGTGGGACCCATATGGAATCGTAAATCGCAATCAGAGATCGGGAGCGAGGACTAATCGAAATCACAAATTGGTGAATGTGCGATGCGATCAATCGCAAGGGACGGTGATCAGAGGGGGAGTTGCGATCGGAGGTGGATATGCGGTGCGATATGATCTGGGCCGTCAGATTGGAATGACATATCAAAGGCGGAGATCACATCGGGAGATCGCAATCGCAAGAATTGGAGGGGTGGCACGTTACAAAGTTGCGATTTGCGATGGGGAAGGAACTCGCGATGCGATCAATCGCATCGCAAATATTTGCGATGGATCGATCGGGAAGCTACACATGAATGCTGTGATTGCGATGGTGCGATCAGTGGAGGGTTTGCGATGATGCGATTAGCGCCTTAAGGGTCAGCGCTCGGTTTCATGAGGAAAAAGGGGAAAAATGGGGAGTTTTGCAGAGATACAAGGGGTAAGTAAAGGCCTTTGAAGCACATATTTTCAGTAATTGATGTGGCTTATTGACTCTAGAACGGCAGAGGGAAAGGGATTAAAGAGTAGGGAATCATGAAAGGCTTCAAGGATGATGTCTTTTCAGGAAGAATCCATTCTTTAAAAGCTTAAAGACAGCCTGACCCCTTGTTTGCTTGCCAAAAATTAGCAAGGGGCTAAGATGATCAACACCAAATAAAATGAATATGAAAAACATTCAATTGCCAAATTTAGCATATTTTTACATTGTATAGGTTACATTTTCCCATAATTGACCAACCCACATGGTGGCAGCCTTAACTTGTTCTAGCCGAAAAACTCCATGAATATTTCATGGAGGAAAAATACTTGACCCATCATATATACATAAGGAGGACTAAACAACAACATTATTTGCAAATTCAATTTATTTAGTGAAATTGAAAAATAGCAAAATTTATTGGGCAATTAATGAAGCAAGCATTTCCATGATAACCAAATACATGAGCTTACCACCAACCTTTTTAGGCTTCGCCAATATGCCATTAGTACCTCCACTGGAGGCTGAAAATGGTAATATAGTGTCAGAAACTTTCTCCAATGAATCAATTTTCTTACAAGTTCCAAATCCATTAGATGAATTGCAGGAATAATTTTTTAGAGTCCACGAAAACTGGGTCTCTAGTAGCTTTACAATCTATTTTGTGACCTTGATTCCACTGCTTGGTTTGGAATTCCAATGAGCTGAAACAAAAGGTAAAGTCATCACCAAAATGCAGTCATAGTAGATGTTATGACCTCAAAAAAGGAAGTAAAGTATGTTTTTTTATATATAATAGCATTATCTTGGCACTGAGTAAACTTGCATCCATATTGAATGTTTGGTTGTTTGTATTTGTATATGTATTTTGCAAATACAGATGAAGGCAAGGGATCTACACTAGCTACAATACTCTAGGTTTCATCACTATTTTTCATAGTAGGACAAAGTTCATGCTATTCACATGCATTTCCTAAAAGGGATGCATGAGAATCTTCAGTAAGTTTCATATGTGGCCTGTTTTGTACTCTAGCTCAACCTCTTGACATTTTCCAGCTGTCTATAATTTCACATTATACTTGTTTCTAGTTTATCTATTTATAATATCACACAACTCTAGATATACTTGCACTGATATACCCATTGATGGTACCTTCTCCAGTCATCCATGGTCACAACTTGGTGCATATTTAATTTTATTTTAAGTGTCTTTTGTAGATTTTCTTGTCTAGTGTGCTCCAAATATGTCTTGTGATATGTCTAAAGTATGGGAGAAACTTGACCAAGAGGTAGCTATTTTTGTTGTTATAATTGCTAAAATAATTTTCTTTTTGTATAATGGAATAATCTTGTTTCAAGAAAATCCCAAAACAATATAATACAAGTGAAATGATACTAAATATGGCTACTTCCAAGCACTAGAATTGTGCCTCAACAACCTCTTGCACTCAGAAGTGTACTTCTAGTTACATTTGGAATATATAAAAGATGTTGTTGTAAAAAAAATGTTACAAAATACTACTTAAGCTAATGTGGTAGACAAAAGAGACTTTTATTACAAATTTATGATCAACACTTGAGAAAGGAGTTGAAGCTATATATTTATAGGGTCAATCGAGACACAAATTCATCAATGAATTTTTTTATCCTCTTTTGGACGCAGGTTAAAGATAGGTCCTTCAGAATCTAGGGTTTTTGACCCACTAGTAGCTATCATACCTCTGATACTTTCCAAACTGAGGTTTTATGGCACAATGAGGAAAATCCAAACACAACCAAAGCTAGTTATCACCTTTATGAAAATACCAACTAATATTATTTTACTTTAATGGAAGGCTTAGGTGTGGCTTCTAAATGAGGTGAGTTTTGAGCCTTTATTAGAGACCTCAAATTGTCCAGAAATAACAACATTTTTACATTGTTTGTCTAGAGTGATTCGAAACTGGTACTAAGAAGCATCTAAGGGAAATAAATAATCTATCATGAAGGAATCAAAACCCTAGGAAATTTAATGTTATGCACCTCTAGCATGACGAGAATACTAAAGACGATGCCAATGATGAAGTAGGCATTTGCTAGATCTAAGGGACAAAGTTATCAAGGAGGCATAGTGGTTTGGAAATTAATATAAAATGTTTTCTTACAGTCTGGATTATGATTTATTGGGTTTGGTTCTATTGATCCATTAATGCACCCTTTTGTTTTGTATCATATCTAGTTCTAATGAGTATATTCTTATAGAACCATATCATTGGACAATACTTACATTTGCTTATTGGGAATGGAAATAAGTATAAATTTGGCACTAACTCATGGATAGGGACCTATTATCCAAAGCTCTAGTAATGAAGGGTGTGTATAATCTTCTCCATGAAAGGTATGTGGAAAAATTAATGAGGAAAAAATACTTCTTCCCACCAGAGTATAGAATATGGGATCAAAAACCCAAGGAAGACAATAAGAGGAGGCTCAATGGTGGAAACCTTTAGTTGAGGACTTCCCTCTCATAAAACAACACTTAACTTTGTTGGTTAGGAATGGGTAGAATGTTAGAGTTGGTACTAACTCATGGATAGGGGGACATGCTCAAAATATATCAAGGTTTCTTTTAAACATGCTATTCTCATAACACATCTTCTAGATTCTAGGTAATGCTTACGACTCCCCATCCAACAATCGGGGCATTCAGGAATCAGGATGGAAGAAGGCAACACATATTAGTCTTCAATATGCACATGGAAATGAAAGGGAATATTTCATAGGAGCACTCAAAACTACCTCTGTTAGGTCAAATTGGAACCTTGACCATCTAATATGGGCATCAATTAACGAAGTTGGAAACTACAAGATAAACTTGGGTTACAAATCAAAATTTCATTCCCTGACTTCTTAGAACCTTGAAACTTGTATCTCATTTGGAAGCTCTAAGATCCTCTTATAACAAGAATCTTCCTATGGCTAGTTCTAATAACAAAAAGTCTTACATGGGAAAACATATAAAATAGGTCCTGGAAAGGCCCAAAAATTTGTAGCATGTGTAAGAAAAACTCCGAAAGTGTGTCTCACATATTTTATTAAGTGTAATTTCATGAAGAAGTATGAATTTCCTCGAAATCTCTGACTATGGGGAAAGAAGGTTGGGAAGGAAAAATCATCAAAGAATCCCTGGAATATTGGCAGGAAAATAATAAGGTATAGAAGGATCACTACTCCTTGCCAAAATTTATTCTCTAGGATCTTTGCCTCACAACGCTTTGTGCCTTGATTCAAGATACATAAGCCTCATCTCTTTGAATCTTCCTTAAATAGATGGGCCCTACCTCAACTACTCAAAAAACCCTGAGAAAAAAGACAAAGACCAACAAAACCAGAAATATCCACAAGCTTACCACATGGTTTCCTTGACAGTGCATTAAAAGAGATACAACTCAAATTGCTTAGGTCAATCCTGATCATCATAAATTCTAACCGTATTTATTTTGAATTGGATTAGGTGCAGTGCAGAAATAAATGTTTCCACTATTTTTGATGAGTTTGATAGGATAAGGGTTGACACGTTTAAATATTTATGGGGATTCCAAATTGGTTATTAAGTGGATGCAGGGATCCAAAAATCAAAGAAGCATTCAATTACAAATAAGTATCCAGTAACCAGACCTTTGTCTCATTCCATGACATCTACCAAGATTACAACCAAGAGGAAGACACCAAATCTAGACATAAAACAACAATTTCACAAAAGTAAAGGTTGCCACTATTTTATCAATTTTGCAAGAGAAGAAGGGTTTAGAATTTTATATATTCCAAATTCGTCATCTAGTTGATACAGGGTTCTAAAAATCATAGGAGAATTCAATTACAAGAAAGTATTTTAAAATGAAGTATAACAGAAAATAGTAAGACATCAACATCAATAACCACAAAAAAATTTATGATGGACACAACAACACTAAGGATAAATTACATGCTTGAGATGTGACATGAGGTTAAAAGTTTGAGCTTTGGACTCAATCAATGTCCATGACATTCAAAGAACCTCAATTGTTTTTAGGTTTAATGAATTTAAACCTCAAGGTTGAAGTTTTGTGAACCTTGTGACACAAATCACATCTATATTGAGTACAACCAAGAGGTGGACACCATATCAAGCAAGAATGTAGAAGAGAAGCTGGTTCTCTACAACTCAAAGTTTCAAAAGATAGTAGGGATCAGGACACACTTCCACCAAGGTAGATCAAATTTTGATACAAAATATCTTCCGACATTGAATGCAAATTTAGAAGAACATTTTTTGTTGTTAAAAGTTTGTGAATTATCCTACCTTGAAAACAGAGAAGCCCTCAACTTTTCCCATGTTCTCTTCTTTTTTACAGTTGAAACACCTTTGTAAATGCTGAATGATTCCTCTCCATGTATAAAGACAATTCCAGATAGGAAGCATGTTTTTATCTCTATATAGCCTAAATGGCCTAGATCTTTCATTTTATACTTATGTAGCAATTGGCCAATTGTTTTTGGAGTGAATTAGAAAGAATGGTGACCAAAATATTTACTTTACTGAATGCCAGTCAACAACAAGGTTCAATGTGATTACACCAATATACTTGTTTTGAGCTCAATGTTGAATTTCTGTGACCTCGGATCTAGTTTAGAGTCTTAATTCACTGACGCTACCAAACCAAGAATCTCAACCATAAACTACTTTTCACAGCAGAAAATATAAAGCAGTAAATCACATATGCACAATTGATACACTATTAAACAAAATTGTAAAATAATGTACAATCCCCAATCTTCTTTATCTTAAATCAAATCTGAGTAATAAAATAGTCTATGGTAAACAAGATACACTAACAAACACAATGTCGTATCTCTAGGAGGGCTACCCCCTCACACTACTCCAAGTTCATTACTCAGTGTAATTGGGCTAATCCAATCTGTTCCTCTGGTTTGGCCAATCCTCGAGCTCCAATATTCCAGGCTAGAAACACCTATATTCCTTCACAATGTTTCACTTTCGGCACTGTCCTTCACCCAACCTTCAGTTTCTCTTCTTCCTTCAAGATAGATTGTCTAGGGCTACTTTGGGTAGCCAATATTACTGCCATCCAAAAACTTTGTGACACCCAACCATCCCTACACCCATGTTCACTTCATTTCTTGGCTTGTACAATCAACAACCAAAATGATCCAAATCTGGTCAATACTTGACCCAATACACTTCCATAAAAACTGTTGTCATCATGCTTACTAGCCGCACCTGCAATTTTGGTTAGGGGAAAATATTTAGCCCTATACCCTAAAAAAAAAAGCTTTTTTAAGCTTTCATTAGTTGCAGTTTTGATTGGAGAGTAGCCTTAAATGCCACATTGCCTCAATCTAGTCTTTGTCACCTAGATATTGCCCTTGAAATTCTCTTGACTGCTTGCTAGGGATGAAACCTAGCACATCAGTCCTCTAGTGGCTGCAAACCTCTCAAAACATCACCTTTGTGCACCCAAAACAATGTTGTAATACCCCTCTGATCTGTGACATATTCAACCCTTACAAACGCAGCTAAAACAACACTAATACATGCCCAACCAACCCATAAATTTCCACACTGTCACCTACAACAACCCTGAACTTCTTCGCTGGTTTTCCAGTCCTCTCATTGGTTGTTTTTACACTTCTATGCAATGGCCTAACTTTCCTAGCAACCCACACTTGAACAACCCTTAAATTTTCCCTAGAAAAACCCTTCAATTATACATAGTCACCTTCAGAACTGCGACCCTAATCACAAAATTTCCCTTCATTTTTCTAGACCTTCTCCACGTTTTTATTTTCTCATTGTTGAACCTTCTAGCTCCACCAAAAATTCAGAGGCACTTTTGTGTATTTCTCTCACAAAATGGATTCCTAAATGAGCCTAACTCATCACATATATATAGGCTCCATGTCGTCCATAAAACCAACGAAGAGACATGTCTCAAATTCCTTCAAGTCGGCCTACTTGAGGAATTTATTCTTTTTTCAACTTAAAAAATTCATATCTCCCAAACAACCACTCAGAATTGGATGATATTTGATACGTTGGAATTGTATTTCCATGCACTATTGTCCTCATCCATCACATGTTGTTTATTCCTATTGGTTTTTACACAAAACACTATGGGTTCCAAAATCCCACACTTGATTTCCAATCCCACAAGCTTCCCTTGTGGCACTTTTTCTTCCAAATCCCAAACCCCCGGGCTTGGAGTAACTCCCAAGCTACATATTTCAACACTACCTCTTAGTGAGGGAGGTACCTCAATGACTCAAAAGTACTTCATCTAGGTCATCACTTCTCGCAACACTTGCCCAACTCCTCCTCACTATGGCTACAAAACTTTAAGTATGCACTATACTTCCCTCAAAAGTGTCACTTTCATTGAAAGCCTTTTGCTTCTTCTTCTTCTCATGAATCTCCTTCCAATATCACCATGTTTCATTCTTGCTAGATGTGGAATCATTATTTGTCCCCACTGACCAAGCACTCTTTTTGGTCTACAAAGTCTACCTTTGAATCTGCAAGCTCCCTCTCGAACTCGACTCCCTTTGAGTATCTGAAACTTGGGCCTTCTCAGAAAATTGCACCTTCTTCTAGGTAACCTCTGCCTTCTCCTCTAAAGCCTACACATGCAACTGCACCTACTCTTTCTTCTCTAGAACATGCACCTACTCCACCTGCTTATTCTTCTCATGGTCCTCAGGCTTGCCCTCCAATCTGTAGAGACCATTCGCCCTGAATCAAAGAAAAATCCCTTCAGAATTATAGCCCTTAGTCATGAGTGTTGCCTTCCCAACCTAGAACAAGACCTCAAATCCATTCTTCTCCATCGTCAAGATGGAGAGCACATTATATCTAAGTCTTGGTACATACAGGACATCCTGTTAGACTCATGTAATTTACAGTATCACAAGGTGACTGAATATTTCTTACTTGCAAGTTTTTATATTGTACATAAATTTCAATATTCAAAGCATTTCAAAAATATAAAAAAACAATAAAAAGAAAGAAAAGAGGGTGTAAAAAAAAAGGAAAAGAAAACCCCCAAAAAAATGAATAGTTATGAAAGTGCTACAAATAAAAATGCCACTACTCTGTAGAAAGGTTTGATCAATCATACAATTTAAGCATGATTGTACAATTTTGAATTTTTTTTGTTAGGTTAGAGAATGAGGATTTTCCAAACTGTTTAAACTTGGCATATCAGTATATTAGGTAGAAATAAAAATTGGCTCAACAGTTAAAATTTGAGTCAATGAAAGAAACAAAGAACGATGTTAGGTTAGAAGTTCAAAAGAAAAGATGTTTAAGGGTCTGCAAGTCTAAATGCACCCTACAAAAGAATAAGAAATGTTAGATTTGTAGTTTGGGTAGGTAGATATGCTGAGAAGAAAGAATGGAGGAAATTATGCAATTTTCCTATAAAGTGCAGTTTAAAGGAATCATGTTTTCTATGGCTGAAGGAGAAAAATTAAAGGACAAGGGATGTGTTCTAAATTTAAGGAAGTGAGCTGTATTTAAAAAAAAAAATCTCTATGGCATATTTATTTCATAGTCTATTTTATCCTAAGTCCCACACTTTCTATTAACCCCTATCCTAACCCCTGAAACATTAAAACTCTATAATCTTAAGTATTGAACTATACCCTCCCGACCCCACCATCACATGACATGTCACATCTAAACTAAACTCCTTCCACCTTCCAACTCATCTATGTACACAACCTATCCATCTGACGACCCACATGATTTTTCGAAACCCCCCCCCCCGGCCTCCGAACTTTAAACCTTGGGGGGGGGGAGTGGTTCGAAATGGATGGTATCCCATAAAATCGTTGATGCTATGTGTCGCACTCAACGCATTTCGCATCCCCCCCTTCCATTACCACATACCGCCAACACCCCCCTTCGAAATTTGTTTCTGCTACAAGCTAAACCACTACGCCTTCTGACCGTTTAAAGGACCATTACCCTATTTCGTTGCGCCACGTCTCCTCCTACCTATCCCCTCCATCCTATCAAATACATTCCTGCCATATACCCATTTCGCATTCAATTGGTTGGGTCACTATCCAACGGGCCCTTGCCAACCAAACAGTCACCCAATCACCTGTTTAAACAAGCATTTATCACATGTTGTAAATTTTACCATGCTCATTCTTTTCCATTATCACAGGTGATCGAGTTGCAGGAATTAACAACAAAAGAATTATGGAAAAAATCCTCAGTTTGTCTACATACAACACACAATGCTCTTTGAGTTTGATCAAAGTTCCCCTATATTTTCTCCCTTCCCCAGTTTGATCTACAACTATTCCCCCTCTATGTCCCCTCCCCTTTCAATCCTATTCCTTTTTATATAGTGAAATAAATAATTAAATTCATCACATATTACATGATGCATCCTAAGCTAGATCAACAACCATTTAACCCAATGTTCTACCCTCAGGTGGACCTAGATCACCTGCCATTGGCAGACCAAGATTTCAAAATCCACGGGAGAGAGTCTGACTTCGATTTATTCGATGTCTACTGTTGGCTAGAGGACAAGCTACTTGATGAAGTTGATGATATAGGCCTGTGGGAAACCAAAATGCCCTAGTATATCTTTCCCAAAACCCATAGCTATCCAGAGTTCATCATAAAATTCCAATCTTGTTATGACATTAACCAGAGAGCTATAGTCACTTCAGCATGAGAAGTATTGTTTTCTATGAATGCCCAATCCATTCACCAGATGATGCAAGCCCCCATTATTGAGAACACCGTCCCTTTTTCTTATGAGGCCCTTAGGGAATTGTATAAGAAGCTGGAATTTTCCAGCAGGGCTAAAACCTTAGAGCTCTTCATGGCCACTAATGCCCCAATGCCCACAAAGAATCCACCATATCCTTCATCCATATTCCCTGATAGGACCCATCATATTGTCACTATTTTAACATATTTATTATGGTATCACAACGACCAGTGGGTAGATGAAGCCATGATTGGTTTCTTGTCTATTCTTTCCTCAGAGTCTAAGCCCTCAGTCATGTTAAATTTTTCCCAGTCCCTTGTTGATGCTATCCATAATCAATTCTTGAATTTTCAGATAGAAAAAGTGTTCAAATACACATCATTGTTGGTATATATGTTTGTATATTTTTAATCCAACAGGTTTTAGTTTTCCATGATGAAACTAAATGATGACTCACAACCACAATCAAGCATTTTCTGGACTACTTTATTGATGAAAGAGCAGAATAATTACTCCTACAAGAGATTTGTAGAATTATTTGTACATCCAACAATCAGTGCAACAGAGCCAAGGGTTAGTGGGGAAATTAAGAAGGTTATGCAGTTGACATATCAGGTTAGAACAATAGATTGGTACCTGTACCAAAACTACATAGAGATCAAAGTTTATGGCTATCAATTTGCCCCCTAAAAACTACCAAAGTACCTCTATATGAGGATATTTACACTAGAATATATATGACAAATCATAAATGCAGACGAGGTGAATTTTGTCTCTGCAAAGAAAAAGTCTCAATTCAGGATCAAAACATAGATTGTTCCATTCATTTGCAATAGCAGAGCAGCAGGGGAGGAGGCAAATAGAATATTGAAGGAGATGAAGTTCACTCATATCTTCACTTGGTCCCATGACCCAATGGGGATCATTTCCAAGAAAAGGGTGTAGAACAAATCCACAACATACATTCACACACACAGATTGGAGATAGAGCAGTACATGAATCAAGAAGAGTGGGAAGCCAATACAATGAAGGAGGCTGAAGAGTAGGTGATTTCCACCTCAGGCATTCAAAACCCAAACCCACAAGAGATAAAGGTTGCAGGAGAGAAATAAGACAAGGGAAAATAAATATAGAAATAAATAGGAAGTAAGAGGCCAAGAGAGGATAAGTCACCTTTGGTGACTGAAATCTCTAACAAGGAGTTCAAGCTAAAGTACATGAAAAGAGCTAGAGTTCATATGGAGATTGAACAAGGGGGTGAATCAGAGTAGCAGACAGTCATTACAATCAGGGATTGACTAAGATATTCTCCATCAGGTGGTACAAAAATGTTTTCCACATCTTATACCACCATTCCATTCCAGCAGCAGAATATACAAACTCTTACATCTACTACCACTACAGATCAAAATAAGGATTGAGATACTTAAAACCATCACCTACAATCAGTTTTGGAAACATACAAGTAGTTCCCAGAGCAGGAATTTATAAGCCTTTGAATCTGAGAAGGGAAGAATGAAAATGGCTTTCTTGGAGGCACAAATCCCTCAATCCAAAAATGGAGCAGACTACATGAAGACTTCTTTTGAGTTTGATGTGAAGAAAGTTCATCCAATAGACCAAATGGAAATGCATAAGAAGGCAGGAGAAATGATCTCCTCCACATTGACCAGTACGACCATGAGTTTATCAAAATTGCAGGTTACATTGTCCAATACACAGTCACAGCTGAAAATGGAAAATATTTCCTCTATGGCCAAGGACACAAGGATTGAATCCCTGGAGGATTTAGTGATAAAAATTGGATATAACCATTAAATATAGCAGTGGCAAAAGAAATTGTAAAGAAGAAGAATGCAAATATAGCTACTTTGAGGAAGCAGCTCAAGATGCCAACAACGGAAGATCCATTAACCCGAATATAGAGGAAAATGCGACATAGAAGGCCGAAATGATGCAGTTGATGATTGAACAAGCTGAACAAATCAAGAAAATGGAAAATGAGATGGAGAAAATGATAAAAGAGAAACAAAAAGCAATAAGAGAAGAAGTAAAGGAAGAAAAAAAAGAAGTGGCAAAAGCCATGATTCCATTAAAAGAAGTCCCTCTTGTTCTCATCCCTTCACAAAAATCGACAGCTATAGGCACATCAAATTGAGGCACTGAGCTATTAGCTAAGGCTATGGAAAGCATGTCTTTGTAGACAACAAAAATCAAGAAGTTGCAAGATCAAGTCAATACCCTACAACACCAAGTAAAGAGGAATATTTCAACACATGCTATAGAGTTGCAGATAATTCAGAAATTGACAGAGATTCTACAGAAGTCTCTTCAGGAGTCTTCAATTGGGAACATGGTAGGAAGATTCAAAGAAATAATCTAGTCGAATATAATTGACTCCATGAATGACATATGGCCATAAATCCAAATAATGTTTTAGTAGAGATATCTGATTCATCTGGTAAGTGTTTCCATAGAAAAGGAAAATGAGGAACTTGGAGATAAGCCCTCAACTACTAAAAATATTATCAAATTTCTAAATTCCAAAATTAGTTTTGAATTAGAACCTCTTAGAGTGGAGGACAGGACAACAACCATACTTGAGGTCAAGAAAGTATTAAAGAAGAAAAGTTTGGTTGGACACGTGGAAGAAAAGTTTGGTTGGACATGTGGAAGAAAAGTGTGATCAAATTCAAATTGGAGTAAGTAGATTCTTCAACAGAATTGAACCTCTGAACAAGAAAGGATTTCCTTCCTTGTTTGTGATAAATGATAAGTTGATGGACATGACAAATTATGTAAAGAAGCTCACTGAAATCTCCAAGGATGCATCGAAGCATGCTAATATGAAGAACACCATGACATGGAGAGATTTGTATGAAGTTATAAGCAATGACATTTTCCTACAACATGAAATCAAGCACATATTTTAGTTGAAGCCAACATTCATGAAGTACCAAGAAACTAATGAAATCTACAAAAGATTAATAAGGATGAATATTCTGAGTCTAGAGGAATGTGATAAATTATGTGACTTGTAGGAAGGGTGACATCTCAACATGACAATGGAACAACCAACTCAGCTCTTCATTCAATTCCGCAGAACCAGTGTATTAGTACAGCACATCAATCCCATATCTGCCAACACATGTTACCGATCAACAAAGGGTGTGAGTGCCAGATCAGAATAAATGATCCAACAAATTTGGTCCAAAAAGTAGAACTAGATGTCAGAGCCACCCATCATCGCCTCTTCATCACCACCCTAGCTAATTTTGGGATTAATTTTGAATTCATGAAGAGCTGGCGGAGTTAATACCACAAGCGGTGCTTGTCAGATATATTGTCTTGGCCTTGCATGGCCACACTTGTCTAAATTTTCTTAATTGTAATTAATGAAAGGTTTTCAAAGTAGATAGGGAAATAGATGTAGTTTGCATGTAAATACTGCATGTATTGGAAGTATCAGGGGTTGGACCCTGCATTGTAAGAACTTATTGTATTGGAGCGCTATAATTTTTTGAAGCTGGGCATCAATAATAAGAGACTATTTTACATGATACTTGAGTTGTGTTATATGGTGATGTGTTTCCTTTATGTCTCAAATTTTTCCATTGTTTTTCTTGTTGTGAATCATATTTATTTGATTGTAAAGCTAAAATTTCAGATTAATATTTGCTATTGGATCACCTTAATTCTATCTGTGTTTACCATCTGAATGTTTTCTTCTGAAGTCTAGTTAGAGAATTCTTAACTACTATTTAATCAATACTCAACATTACTATTTCCTCCACCTCATAATTCACAATGTCTTAAAAGATCGAATTAGCACAGTTAACTTGCCTTGTGATTCTCTTGTAAATTTGATGCACCAACCCAAAATTTTATGACTCCATAGCCCAATGGATTAGTTTCATTATAACTTCTCATCCAATGAACCAAATCCCTCAATAAATGTAACTAGCCTAACATAAAAATTCATAACATAAAGATAATATTAAATCATAAAGAGAGAGAGCCCTCTCTTAGTCTAGGAAGGCTAGGTCCTAGATTCCAAAGTGGTTTGATGTTGCCCTTTATAGTTTATTCTTGCAAATCTTATAAATTATAGAGAGATAGCATAGTGGTGACCATACTAGGGAATTATGGAAAATATGAACATTTCATTCAAATTCAGAAACCCCAGTCAAAACATTGTATGATAAAGTACTTTCTAAGATTGGTTTTTCCAGTTTTCTGCAAATACTTAGTATTATCTGTTCTTCAGGTTTGAATTCTGGCTCCCATAAGAATCTTTACTAGATCTCACCCTAACCCAAATCCTCCTAAAATAGTTGAAAATCCAGAGAAAATCCTAAGAAAAAAACCCCAGAACTAAGAGTCAAACTGGTAGAAAACCCCTTCATAGAGAAAATTCCCTCCCTGGAAACCTTGTGTCCTTGCAAGACATCCAATTTGATTTACACTTTGAACAAAGCTTTTTGAGGACCAAATCTTATAATTGGACAACCCAGACCATTTTTGACTCATCTGCCATACAACAAAGTCTAGTAAGAGAAGCCTCCACATCAACCCAAACTGATTTTTAGCTTCTCTGACACTTTGATTCCCTTCAAGACTTAGTAGCATGACACAATTTAGCTGTTGATGTTGCTTACCTTCAGCAATCTATAGAATTATCTGCTTTGACTACAACAACTTCTTCTATCACTTCCCAATCTTCTCATCCTTAGTCAAGTTATCCAAGTGTTTCTACAACCCCTAACACTTCCTTGAACACTCCCCACCAGAGTGTCCAAACCACCACACATATACCCATTGTCCACCTTCCTCCATTTAACCCTCCACTTCCCCTTGTCAACCTTCCTCTTGTCCATACCCCTTGGGTTCCACCACCACCAATCATGGCAGCCATATATGCTACATTGGTTCTGCCACCACCTGTGATACCCATGCCACAGGATTGTCAGTCCAAAATTCCACAATTTGATGGGGCTAGTCCTGCAACTACTCAATAGCATGTTGATAGAATGAATGCTTGTTTTGACCTTCAAGAGATAGATGATGAAAGTGTCAATTTGAGGATGTTTTCTCAAAGTTTGGGAGGAGAAGTGAGAAAATGGTTTAAAGGTTTGACTCCAAATAGTATCCACGATGTCCCCGATTTTCACCAACTATCCACCAATAGATGGGAAGTTAAGAAAAACCCTCTCCAAATCCTGTGTGAATATAAAAACATCAACAAGAATACTCGAGAAAGTGTCCATGACTACTACACTAGGTTTAACAGTGTTTATAACACACTTCCTGCTCACATGAAGCCCCCATAAGGCCTAGCCTTATTTAAGTTCCCAAATGGTTTTGATCCAGAAATGGCTTATCAACTCAGAGAGAGGGATCCTACTACGTTGGAAGAAATACAGAGGGATGTAGTAAGTGTAGAAGCCAACCTCCTTGCAAAGAGGGCTAGAATGAGAATTGAGAAGAGAGTTACTATAAGGGAAGAACCAACAGCTTCCACATCTTATGCTAAAATTGATAACCTCATTAGAAATATGGAGAGAATAATGAAGAGGATCAACCTGAATGAGAGAGCTATTCCTAGCCAGCTCCTCAAAACAAAAATCAAAACCTTAGAAGAAACCCCCCCTCAAATAAGACAGAGAGAACAAAGAGGCCCTGACCAGCAAATTAGGCCTCCATTCCAAGAGATTTATGTTGATGAATATGAGGGAGTGGTTGAATAATTAGAAGAAAATTAGATTAATCTAATGGGAATTAATGAATATGATTCTGTTTTCCTTATTGAAGAAGAGCAAGGTTTATTTTCTATGACTCAGACTGAAGTAGAATTTGAAGAGTCTGAGGATTATAAACAAGGATTTGAAAATTCTATCATGGAGGTGCACAAACAATATAACCTTAGAAGCAATAATAACTCTGATAATTCCAAGAAAAATAATTCTGAATTTTTTCCAAAAAATCCTCTGAAACTAATCCCAAGAAGACAACTGAACACTCCAAGAAAACTGTAAACACTGCAGAAAAAATAAATACAAAAAACATCACTAGAAAATCAGTTGAAATCCCTCCCAAAACTGCTCAAACTAATATCCATACTATAAGTCAACAAGCTAAACTTAATGCAAAAACAGTACCTGAAAAAGCTGATGTACCTAAAAAGACCGATGTATCTGAAAAGACTGATGTACCTGAAAATACTGATGTACCTGAAAAGACTGATTGTCCAAATCTACTAAAAATGCAAACACCATTCAACATTGAGAACGAAAATTCTAAATTTAAAATATCTATTCCTCTCACTGAATTGATAAACGAGGATGTATATAGATCTCAGGTCCTAAAGGTATTGAAAATAGGAGAAATTAATGACACTATCAATCTGAATGATATAAGCCTGAAATTTTTTTTGGGCTAGAAGTAGATGGTAAATCCCAGGAGGGAGGTGTTCCCCCATTCTATGTCAGTCTGAATGTTCAAGATAAAATCCTCCATAATTCCATGTTAGATTCAGGTGCATCACATAATCTTATGCCAAAGGATGTTATGGAGAAACTTGGCCTTGAGATAACTAGACCCTATAAATATTTGTACTCATTTGACTCTAGCAAGGTTAAATGCCTAGGGCTCATCAAATATCTCTGTATTAATTTAACTCAGATACCAAAAAAGAGTCTAGTGATAGACATAGTAGTAGCTGACATCCCTCCTAAGTATGTCATGCTTTTATCATGCTCATGGGGAGCCAAGTTATAAGGGACCCTTCAAATTGATATGAATTATGCTACCATACTAGTGTTTGGCCAGCATAGAAGATGGTATAGAGAAACCTTAATGAAATACATGGTGAGTAGTCAAGAGAAGCCACATAGCTACCTCCTTTACTCTGTTCATTATGACCTTGACTCCTTCATTCTTTATAATGATGGAGACATTGATGCACAAGTGGCCAAAGAAGAAAAGGACCAGGATAAAGAACAAGAAAATAAAATGAAAACTATACAACACAATGTCGAAGTTGAGCCTTTTTGGAACATGAGCTTTGATGGCTCTTGTGGCAAAGTAGGTTCAGGAGCAGGGGTGTGGGTCTCCAATAATAGAAATAATCATGCAAAAGGTCATTCTTTGAATCTAAATTTTCAGTGAACCAACAACATAGCAGACTATGAGACACTTCTTTTAGGCTTAAAACTGCTGAAAAGATTAGGGGCCAAAATAATTTCCATGCATGAGGATTCTAAGTTGGTAATCAAACAAATAAAAGGAGAGTACTCTCCCAAACACCCTAGATTAAGAACATACAGGAATGTCGCCCTTGATCTGTTGAAAAAATTTGAAGAATATGATCTTGTTGCAATTCCAAGAAATTAGAATATCCTAGCCAATGGTTTAACATTTTCAGCAAGTACATGTCAATTACCTCGTCCCAACAAGAAATGCACAGTGCAGGTTAAACATCGCCCAACAGTCCTTGATAACATGAGATATTGGCAAGTCTTTGGTAATGACAAACAAATTGAGAATTTCCTTCAATCCCGAGGTGAGTTTGAAGATTCCAACTTGGACCTACATTATGAAGAAGACCATCCCCCTGAAGAACAAATGAGTATGGATGAACCACCTCATGATTCTGATATTAATATTTCAGAAAATGAAAATTTACATAGAATAGAGATAAATAAAGACCCAGAAAAAGAGGAATTTGAAGTACTCCAATTCAAAGATAACATCCTACCTAGAGGACTTGTCCCTTTAGAGGAACTGTTTGATTTCAATGATGTGGCCAAAAAACCGAAGATAGAACCTATAGAGGTAAACATTGAATAATGCAATTTAGGTAGTGAATGAGATCCCAAGATGATAAAGTTATAAAATACACTGCCAATGACTACAAAGAAGAAATACATAGCTTTGTTTAAAGAGTTCATTGATGTGTTTACTTGGAGCTATGAGGACCTGAAATCTTATAATATCAGTATTATACAACACAAGATTCCAATCAAGGAGGATAAAAAACCTTTCAAAAAGAAACTGCATAGGATAAATCCTGTCCTAATGCCCTTGGTTGAGAAGGAGATCAAGAAGATGTATGATGCCAAGGTCATAGTTCCAATCAGATACTTTGAATGGGTATCCAACATTGTGCCTACAAGAAAGAAAACAGGTGAAATTAGACTTTGCATCGACTTTAGGAATTTGAAAAAAGTATCACTTAAGGAAAACTACCCTTTACCAAAGATGGACCACATATTGCAAAGGGTAGTGGGCTCTAGAAGGATTTATTTTTTAGATGGATTTTTAGGGTATAATTAAGTGTTGGTGCATCTGGATGATCAACACAAAACAACTTTTACCACTCCTTGGGGGACCTTCATGTATGTGAAAATGAATTTTGGATTAATCGATGTTGGTGCCACTTTCCAGAGAGAAATGGACATCGCTTTTTTAGAAGAAATCGGCCATTTCATTGTGATATACCTCGATGATATTACAATATATTCAAAACCTGATGAGGAGCATCTGTCCCATTTAAGAAGAGTTTTGAGAAGTGTATAAGGTTCAGACTATCTTTAAACCCCAAGAAATAATTATTTGATCTTGAAGAAGGAAATATTCTGGGCCATATTATATCTGAAGAAGGAATAAAAATTGATCCCATAAGGATTGAGGTCATACTTCAAATTAGTCATCCTAGGAACATTAAAGAGCTCCAATCCTTCATTGGCAAAATCAATTTTTTGACAAAGTTTATACCAAACCTTGTAGAACTCCTAAGAAGCACCACCAACATGCTTAAAAGAGATTCAGGAATTAAATGGAACATGGAGGCAAAAAAATCCTTTGAATTGGTAAATCAGGCACTCACTAAAGCACCAGTCCTGATCAGCCCTGATTTCACCAAAGATTTCATCATTTTTTCCTTTGCATCAGAACACACTATTGTTGTTTTATTGTTGTAGAAAAACAAGGAAGGACAAGAGTAGCCCATAGCATTTTTCAGCCAAGCTTTGAGGGATGCACCTTTAAAGTAAAATATCATGGAAAAGCAAGCGTTTTATTTGGTCAAAGCACTAAAGGATTTCAGGGTTTACATCTTACATTCACATATCATTGCCTTTGTGCCCAACTCAGTTGTCAAGGACATCATAACACAGAGTCCCGATGGAAAGAGGGGCAAATGGATTGTTTTTATCTTGGAATATGATTTGGAAATCAGACCTACCAAACTGATCAAAGGACAAGGATTAGCCAAATTGATGGCTGAAACCAATTTTCAAGCATTAGATATCAACCTGATCCATTGACTAGATGAACAAGAGGAGCTAGCGACTCCAACTATTAAGGAAGCATTCCTAAATTCTCCCTGGTATGCAGATATATTATATGCTCTATTTAATTTAAATTCTCATCCTGGTTTATCCAAAACTAAAGGTAGATTATTTAAATTGAAAGCTGTCAAATTCTGCATCCTAAAAAATTCCCTGTACTGGAAATATTTTGGGGGCATATTGTTTAAATGTCTACTTAAGGAGGATGTAGAAAGGGTTATGCAGGAATTCCATGAAGGGGACTGTGGAGACCATCTTTACTGGAAAACCACTGCTAACAAGGTCCTTAGAGTTTGTTTCTATTGGCCTACCCTTTTCCCTGATATCCACAAGATGGTAGCCACATGCCACAAATGCCAAAATTTGAGGGAAAAAGAAAGTTTCCGCCCTTTCCCATACAACCAATTTCTGTTGAGGCCCCTTTTCAATAATGGGGTTTAGAATTCATTTTAGAAATTCATCCCTCATCCTCTACCCAAAAAAATGGATCCTTACTGCTACATACTATTTTACCAAGTGGATAGAGGCCATCCCTTCCAAAAATTCCACTGATTCAGTTATCATAAAATTACTTGAAAGCCATATCCTTTATAGATTTGGTTGTCCTAGAAAAATCATCACAGATAATGCTGCAACTTTTAAATCCAAAAAAATGGTGGATTTTTGTCACAAGTATCACATCTCCTTGGGACATTCAACAACCTATTACCCTCAAGGTAATGGATTTGTTGAATCCTCCAACAAGATTTTAGTTAACATCATCAAGAAGCTACTAGAAGACAATAAGAAATCCTGGCATAACAAAATGGTGCATGCATTGTGGGCTGACGGACTGACTACTAAGAAATAAATTGGCATGTCACCATACTAGTTGGTCTATGTGATGGATGCGGTTTTTCCAACATCATTAGGAGTACCAGCCATGAAAATCATTCAAGAAGTGAAGGGTGAAGAAAATGATGTATGAAGAAGGATAAACCATACCATTAAGCTACAACAGTCTAGAGAATAAGTTACAATAGAACTCAGGTTATGCAAGAAAGTGTAAAGAAGATCTTTGAAAAAATAACAAAGGAAAATGATTTTAATATTGGAGATAAAGTATTGAGATGGAATTCTACAAAATAAGATAAAGGGAAACATGGAAGGTTTGACAACTTATGGAGATGCCCATATATGGTTCATTCTTTCAGAGGAAATAATGCATTTTTTCTACAAGAGATGGATGGAACAAAGCTGCCTGGAGGTCCTGTCAATGGCAGGATGCTGAAACATTACTTTTCCTTAAGTGAAGGAAATTCCCCACTCCATTGTAAATATCACAATTTTTGGTTTGGATTTTATTTTTTAAGCTGCCACTTTCATTCTGAAAATACAGAAAAAGGGAATCTATCGAAGTCAGTGCAAAAAAGAAACATACAAGGCTACTAGTCTCAGTGTTCTTGACACTTCCTTGGAGATGTGCCATCCCCAGCTGGAGCCACTGTTAGACTCCTGTAATTTACAGTATCACAAGGTGACTGAATATTTCTTACTTGCAATTTTTCGTATTGTACATAAATTTCAATATTCAAAGCATTTCCAAAAAATAGAAAAATAAAAAGAAGAAAAAAAAGAGGGTGTAAAAAAAAAAGGAAAAGAAAAACCCCAAAAATGAATAGTTCTGAAAGTGTTGCAAATCAAAATTCCACTATTCTCTAGAATGGTTTGTTCGATCATACAATTTAAGCATGATTGTACAATTCTGAATTTTTTTTGAAAGGTTAGAAAATGAGGATTTGCCAAACTATTTAAACTTGGCATATCAGTAGATTAGGTAGAAATGAAATTGGCTCAACAATTTAAACTGAGTCAATGGAAGAAAAAAGGATAGATGTTAGGTTAGAAGTTCAAAAGAAAATACGTTTAAAGGTCTACAAGTCTAAATGCACCCTACAAAATGTTAGATTTGTAGTTTGGGTAGGTAGATATGCTGAGAAGAAAGAATGGAGGAAATTATGCAATTTTCATATAAAGTGTAGTCTAGAGGTCTCATGTTTTCTATGGCCGATGGAGAAAAATTAAATGACAAAGGATGTGTTCTAAAGTTCAGGAAGTGAGCTGTATTTAAAAAAAAATCTCTATGGCATATTTTATGTCATAGTTTATTTTATCCTAAGTCCCACACTTTCTATTAACCCCTATCCTAACCCCCGAAATATTAAAACTCTATAATCCTAAGTATTGAACTATACCCATGCCATACATTTATTCCTGACCCCACCATCGCATGAAATGTCACATCTACACTAAACCACTTCCACCTTACATCTCATCTCCGCAGACTCCCTATCCATCCGATGACCCACATGATTTTTTGGCCCCCCCCTCGGGCCTCTAAATGTTAACGTCGAGGGGGGGGGGGGTGGTGTATGAAATGGATGGTATCCCATACCACCGTCGATGCTATGTGTCACGTTTGGACACCCTCCAACTTACATTACCACATACCACTGGGACACCCCTCCGAAATTTGTTTCCGCTGCAAGTTAAACCACCGTGCCTTCCGACCGTTTGAAGAATCGTTACCTTGTGTCGTTGCGCCACGTGTTTGCCTACCTATACCCTCCATCCTATCAGATACATTCCCACCAAATGCCAGTTTCACATTCAATTGGTTGGGCCATTGTCCAATGGGCTTGCGGCAACCAAACGGTCACCCAATCACCTATTAAAACAAGGATTCATCACAGGTTGTAAAGTTTACCATGCTCATTCTTGTCCACTATCATAGGTTATTGAGTTGCACGAATTAATAGCAAAAGAACATTGGAGAAAAGCCTTAGTTTTTCTACATACAACACACAATGCTCTTTGAGTTTGATCACAGTTCCCCTATATTTTATCCCTTCCCCAGTTTGACCTACAACTATTCCCCCTCTCTATTCCCTCTCCTTTCAATCCTCTTAATTTTCATACAGTGAAAGAAACTGTTAAATTCATCACGGACTACACGATGCATCCCAAGCCACATCAACAACCATTTAACCCAATGGTCTACCCTCAGGTGGACCTGGATCACTTGGAATTGGTAGACCAAGATTTCAAAATCCATGAGACAGAGTTTGACTTCGATCTATTCCATGTCTACTATTGGCTCGAGGATAAGCTACTTGAAAAAGTTGATGATACAGGCCAGTGGGAAACCAAAATGGCCTACTATATCTTTCCCAAAACCCATAGTTGTCCAGATTTCATCAGAAAACACCAATCCTATTATGAAATTAACCAGAGATCTATAGTCAATCCAATAGGAGAAGTATTGTTTTCTATCAATGCCCAATCCATTCAGCAGATGATGCAGTCCCCCATTGTTGAGAACACTGTCCCTTTTTGTTATGAGGCCCTTAAGGAATTGTATCAGAAGCTGGACTTTGCTAGTAGGGCTAAAGCCTTAGAGCTCTTCATGGCCACTAATGCCCCAATGCCCACAAAGGATCCACCATATCCTTCATCCATCTTCCCTGATAAGACCTAGCATATTGTCCCTTTTTTATCATATTTGTTAGGGTATCACACCGAACCGTGGGTAGATGAAGCCATGATTGGTTTCTTGTCTATTCTTTCCTCAGGGTCTAAGCCATAAGTCATGTTCAATTATGCCCAGTCCCTTGCTGATGCTATCCATAATCAATTATTTTTAGTTTTAGACAGAAGAGGTGTTCAAATACACCTCAGTGTTGGTATATATGTTTGTCTATTTTCAATCCAATAGGTTTCAGTTTGACATGATGAAACTAAATAATGACTCACATCCACAATCACTGATTTATGGACTACTTTATTGATGAAAGAGCAGAATAATTATTCCTACAAGAGCTTTGTAGACTTATTTGTACATCCAGCAATCAGTGCACATAGTAGTGCAACAAAGCCAAGGGTTAGTGAGGAAATTAAGAAGGTTATGCAGTTGATAGATCAGGTTAGAACAACAGATTGGTACCTGTACCAAAAATACATAGAGATCAGATTTTATGGCTGTGAATTCCCCCCCTACAAACTGCCAAAGTACCTCTTTATGAGGATATTTGCACTAGAATATATAAGACAAATGACAAATGCAGATTAGGTGCATTTTGTCTCGGCAAAGAAAAAGTCTCAGTTCAGGATAAAATCACAAATTGGTCCATTCATTTGCAACAACAGAGTAGTAGGGGAGGAGGCGGATAGAATACTGAAGGAGATGAAGTTCACTCACAACTTCACTTGCTCCTATGACCCAATGGGGATCATCTCCAATAAAAGGGTGGAGAACAAATCCACACCATATGTTCACACACACATGTTGGAGATAGAGCAGTACATGAATCAAGAAGATTGGGTAGCCAATACACTGCAGGAGTCAGAAGAGCAGGTGATTTCCACCTCAGGCATTCAAACCCCAACCCCACAAGAGAGAAAGGTTGCAGGAGAGAAAGAAGACAAGGGAAAAGTAACATATAAAGAAATAGGAAGACAAAGGCCAAGAGAGGATCAGTCACCTTCAGTGACTAATACCTCTAACAAGGAGTTCAAGATTAAGTACAAGAAAAGAGCTAGAGTTCATATGGAGATTGATCAAGGAGGTGAATCAAAGCAGCAAAAATTCATTACAATCAGGGATTCACCAAGCTCTTCTTGAGCAAGTGGTCCAACAATATTTTCCACATTTTTTGCAACCATTCCATTCTAGCATCAGAATATACAAACTCCTACATATACTATCACTGCAAATCAAAAGAAGGAATGAGATACTTAAAACCAATGCCTACAATCATTTTTGGAAACATAAAATTAGTTCCTAGAGGAAGCATTTATCAGCCTTTGACTCTGAGAAGGGAAGAATGAAAATGGCTTTCTTGGAGGTGAAAATCCCTCAACCAAAAACTACAACAGACTACAAGAATACTTCTTTTGAGTTTGATGTGAAGAACGTTCATCCAATAGACCAAATGGAAATGCATAAGCAGAGAGGAGAAATTTTCTCCTCCACATTGACTAGTACAACCATGAGTTTATCAAAATTGCAGGTTACATTGTCCAATACACAATCAGAGCTGAAAATGAAAAATATTTCCTCTATGTCCAAAGACACAAGGATTAAATACCTAGAGGATTTAGTGATAAAAATTGGGTATAGCCCATCAAATATAACAGTGGCAGAAGAAATTGTAATGAAGTAGAATGCATATATAGTTGATTTGAGGAAGCAACTCAAGATGCCAGCAACCAAAGATCCATTAACCAGGGATATAGAGGAAAATGAGACATGGAAGGCTGAAATGATGCAACTGATCATTGAACAAGCTGAAAAGATCAAGAAAATGGAAAATGAGATGGAGAAAATGATAAAAGAGAAACAAAAAGCAATAAGAGAAGCAGTAAAGGAAGCAACAAAAGAAGCATCCAAAACCAAAGCCATGAAATTTTAGATTAATATTTGTTGTTGAAGCACCTTAATTCTATCTTTGTTTTCCATCTGAATGTTTTCTTCTAAAGTCTGGTTAGAGAATTCTTAACTTCTCTTTAATCTCTATTGAACATTACTATTCTCTCCACCTCATAATTCACAACATCTTAATAGATCCAATTATAAGAATTAGCTTGCCCTGTGATGCTCTTTAAAAGTTGATGCACCAACCGAACATTTTATGACTCCATATCCCAATGGATTAGTTTCATTAGAACTGCTCATCCAACGAACCAAATCAATAAAAACAACCAAATCCCACAATCCATGTAACTAGCCTAAAATCCTCATTCATAACATAAATATAAAATTAAATCATAAACAAAGAGAGCCCTCTCTGAGTCTAGGAAGGCTACGTCCTAGTTTCCGAAGTGGTTTGATGTTGTCCTTTATAGTTTATTCTTTCCAATGTTATAAATTATAGAGCAATAACACATCCTGCACCCACATCATACGTCCCGACTCCATTATGAATGGTACCACACCAAATCCTTGGATTTTGAGCTAAATCTTGTCACCCAACACCATGTACAACTTTGAGACCCATTCAGCAAGGGTCCCAAATACATATTGTGATCCCGTAATATGATTCGTCGCACCATGTACCATCCATCCTCTTGAACAATACCCTGCGAGAAATGAGAAATAATAGCAAAGTAATCTTCTTCTTCTTCCAATATTCTAGTGAGCTCATCATTTTCTTCTTTATTGGAAAGAAGAGAAACCTACTTATCTTTCTTCTTTTCTCTCTCCTTTTATTTCTTTGAACAATGACCCATTTCACCACAGTGAAAACACTTGATTTTACTCAAGTCCTGTTTTTGCTTACCCTTCATTCTTCTTGCAAGTGCCACATCCTCATCTTCCTTCTTGGACGAATGAAGATCCTTGTCTCACAAATTTTCCTAAATGAATTCTTCCCACAATCTATTCCATTCTAAAAACTCCTTGACAATGATTCCTTTGATTAAAGGTTTCCATTCCAAGGTGAACCCTTTCAAGTCAATGCTCACCATCTCTGCATCTTAAATTTTGACCGCAATGACAACAAGATCATCTCGAACCTGTGAAAACCTCGTTAGATATGAAGCCGTTCCTTCACCTTGTATCATCTTGGTGGACTTCAACTTATCCTCTAATACCAGCACTCGGTTCTCGTTCTTGTTCTAGAATTTTTTTTGAAGAGCCATCCACATCTCATGTGCATTGTTCTTCCCAGACTCATGCGATATCAAGGAATCCTTCACACCATCAAGGATAATCAACCTTGCCTTCGTATCAAAATCTTCCAATACATACAACTCCTTATGGTTTGTTGGTTTCTCGATTTCCTTCTCGGAAAACTCCCAGATCCTGTTGACCTGCAAGATCAACTTGATCATTTCCTTCCAAGGAGTATATTTGGACAAACCTTCCAACCTATCCTCATACCAGAGACCTGCCTGCAACTTCGACATTGTAGTGACTTCTTTCACTCACAATACAACCAACTCCCTCTTACGTTGTATTTCCTGGAAAAATCTGATTTACTGACTTTCAAAGTAGCTCAGATAGGCTATGATACCATGCTGAATTTATGTGACATTGGATCTAGGTTAGAGTCTTAATTCACTGATGCTACCAAAGCAAGAATCTCAAACTACTTTTCACATTGGAAAATATAAAGCAGTAAATCACATATGCACAATAGACATAGTTTTAAACAAAACTATACAATAGTGTACAATCTCCAATTTTCATTATATTAAATCAAATTTGAATAATACAATAGTCTATGGTAAACAAGATACACTGAAAAACACAATTTCATATCTCTAGGAAGGCTACCCCGTCACATTGCTGTAAGTCCATGTACTTAGTGTACTTGGGTTGATCCAATATGCTCCTCTAGGCTAACCAATCCCTGAGCTCCAATCTGCCAGGATAGCAACACCTATATTCTGTTAGAGTGTTGCACTTTCTAAAATGTACTTCAGATGAACTTCAACTGCTCTTCATCCTTCAAGATAACTTGTCTAGGGCTACTTTGGGTAGCCAATATTGCTGCCATCCAACAATTGTAGACACCCAACCATCCACTGCGGAATCTACCACCACTTAAAGTGCTCCCTACACCCTTGTCCACTTCACTACTTGGATTCCACAATAAAAAACCAAATTGATCCAAAGCTAGTCAATACTTGACCCAATACACTTCCATAACGATTGTTTCCATCACGCTTACTAGTTGTACATACTATTCTGGTTAGGGAAAAAACTTCAGCCCTACACCCTCCACACAAAAAATTGTTTAAGCCTTCATTAGTTGTGGTTTTTCTTGTACAGTAGCCTTCAATTCCACACCGTCTCAATCTGGGCTTTGTCACCTAGAGGCTACTCTTGAAATTCTCGTGATTGCTTGCTAGGGGTCCGACCTAGCACAAAAGTCCTCTTGTGCATGCATCCCTCTCAAAGAATCACCATTTTGCACCCAAAAAAACGTTTTAATACCCCTCTGATCTATGGCCTATTGAGCCCTTGAAAACACAACCAAAACAACCCTAATACATGCCCAACCAACCCAGAAATTTCCATGTTGTCACCTACAACAACCCTGGACTTATTTGTTGGTTTTTGAGTTCTCTCCTTGGTTGTTTTGTCACTTCTATGCAACTGCCTAACTTTCCCAACAACCCACACTTGAACATCCCTCAAATATTCCCTAGAAAACCTTTCAATTATACACAAACACTTTCAGAACTGCGTCCCTAATCACATAAGTTCCCTTCGTTGTTCTAGACCTTCTCCACACTGTTATTTTATCCTTGCTGCGACTTCTGTTAGGTCGCTATATCACTAGTATAGTCCCTTATTATTGTTAGTGTAAACCCCTTATTGTTATTATTTTACCCTTGTAACCCCCATTTTGTTATTATTGTGCCCTTAAATTATTATTGTTAGGTCGGCTAGGATTAAATTGTGGCCCACTAGGATTACATTATGGCCCCATGGACTCCTATATATATAAAGGAGGTTTTGTGTATTGTATCATCCAAGAATTGTTAATTTATGTAATGTATTGGAGGTTTCCCCCTCGAAGTGGCTCATTTCTAAGGTGTTGATATCTCTTTTCTTCTATTTTTGGAGCTGGTTACACAACATTTGGTATAAGAGCTTTGGATTCTAGGGTTTCGCTGCTCCAAATAGGTCATCGTGGAATTTTCGCTATAAATTTTTTTCTACGAAGTTTCAAAAGCTGAAATTTTTAGGGTGCGAAGCCGAAATCCTGAGGAATATTTTTTAAAAATTTCAGAGCTTGGTTCACAATATTTTCGGAGATATGATCTATGGAAGTTAGGTCTTTTTTCAGGCTCCTAAACAGGTCATCGTGGCATTTGCGCTATAAATTTTTTTCTACGAAGGTTCAGAATCTGAAATTCATATGGTGCGAAGCTGAAATCCTGAGGAAAGGTATAAAAAAATTTCAGATCTTGGTTCACAACATTTTTGGAGATATGATCTGTGGAACGTAGTGTTTTTTTAGGCTCCTAAATTTCATCTCAAAGAGGTGATTGTGGGAAAAGTTCAATAAATCTCTCTCTGGGAATCAGATTGGAGTGCCGTAAAACATTTTCGCAAGAAAACAGACTGTAGTTTCTTGGCTATCAATTTCAGAGAAAAAGGACAAAACAGTGACACGTGGCAAGTCGTACAAGTTCGCTCTACTGAACCAGTCCATAATTAGGTCATTGTGGGAGATTGGACACAACTTTGTCTTGGAGAATCCAAATCAGGTCAGACCTATGGCATTCAAAAGATAATTTAGAGGGCTACTTCAGTGCTGAATTTCAGATATAGAAGAGCTGCAACCACAGAGATAATACAATTTCAATATCGAGCTCCTCAAAAGCAAGTAAAAGGTGTGTATTTTTTTTCCGAATTGCATATGTCTTGTTTGAAGAATCAAGTTGAATTGATTGCAAGGGCATATTGTAGAATATGTATCAGTATTGGATTATAAAATGGCCCCAAAAAATAATTCAACACCCATTAAGCCTTTGGAAATATCTACTATGACTCATGAAGACGAAGAATTGCAACATGATCTATCAAAATTACAAGAGCAAGTGCAACAAATTTCACTCTCGCAAAGAGCAACAAAAAATGAAATGGAAGTTTTGAAGAAAGGCATGGAAGCTAATATGGATGGCATGCAAGCTAAGATGGATGGCGTGGAAGCTAAGATAGATGGCATGGAGGCTGGCATGGAATATAAGATGGATGACATGGCAGCTAATATCGATGAGAAAATGGAAAAAATGAAGAATTTTCTAAAAGCAGACATGGAAGGTTTGACAAAGTTGATACAAGAAAGGTTTCCTAATGGTGAAAAGATAGTAGAATAACCTCATGACGAGAACAAAATAAATGTTAATTGTGATTTCATAAAATCTAATGTTGGCGGGAAGAACCACCATATTCCAAAGATGGATATGAGGAAGTTTGATGGAAAGGATCCTGTAACATGGATACTACAGATGGAGCAATATTTTGATCTCAATAATGTGCAAAACACACAAAAGGTACGCATCACAACTTTACATTTAGAACAAAATACATTTGTATGGTATCGATGGCTTTGCTCCCATAAAAAAATTGTCACTTGGTCAATTTTTACGGAGGAAATGATAGCAAATTATGAGGATACAAAGAGAAACACCTTCTTTAGCCAATTGATAAATCTCAAACAAAAGGGTTTAGTGGGGCAGCACATTGAGGACTTCCAAAAATTGAATATAAGGGTAACTGATATTCCAGAGGAACACAGGATTGATCTCTTCATAGGCACTCTAAAGGATAACATCCAACATGAAGTTTGTGTTTTGGAACCTAATTCATTGGAGAAGGCATTCAGGTTGGCAAGAAAATTTGAATGTAAAATTATGGCGACAAGGAAGCCTACCACTCAATTCTATAAAGAAGGAAGTGTTGCTACGCCTAGATTTCCACAACCTACAAGGTTGACACCACAACAATTGGAAGAAAAAAGAGCAAAAGGGCTTTGCTACAGTTGTGATAGCAAACACACTAAAGGTCATAAGTGTGCTGAAAAGAAATTATTTTACATAGATTGTGAAGAAGAAGAAGAAAATGAACAAGAAGAGGATACACACCAGGAACCAGCCATAGAAGAGGAAGAAATGAATCCTACCATATCATGTAATGCACTGGCAGGAATTACCACTCCTCAAACTCTCAAGATAGCAGGACAGATCAATAAGAAAAAGGTAATAGTGTTGATTGATTCAGGTAGCACCCATAATTTTATTCATTGTAAGGTAGCCAAGGAATTAAATTGTTTCCTATACCCAGCACCATAATGCCAAGTGATGGTTGCAAATGGAGGAACTATAAATTGCTCTGGGAAATGCCATAATATCAAGCTAACCATGGGGGAATATGTATTGACTAGTCCAATGCTTTCCATTCCTATGGGAGGTGCTGATGTTGTACTAGGAGTACAATGGTTACAATCTTTGGGGATGGTAGCTTTTAATTTTCAAGAACTTTTCTTGAAATATTTTCAGAAGGAAAGGAAGTTGAATTAGGAGGTATTGCAGGGAAGCTAGGAAGGATAATAAGCTCTAATGTCATGACAAATCTTCTAAGGAAAGAACAACGAGGCGTAATTGCACAATTATGCTCACTAGAAGTTCCAACATCAAAATCATCTATTCCTGCAGATATCCAACAAGTATTGGACAATCATTCCAAGGTGTTTGAAACTCCCAAAGGACTCCCACCTATTCGTGATCATGATCATGCTATTCATTTGATTCCAGGAAGTGTTCCTCCAAACATTAGGCCTTATAGATATCCTTACGTCCAAAAGAATGAAATTGAACGTATGATTGCAAAAATGTTAGAGGCAGGTATAATTCAACCTAGTCAAAGTTCTTTCTCTGCTCCTGTAGTATTGGTACACAAGAAGGATGGATCATGGCGAATGTGTCCGGATTATAGGGAATTCAATAAGCTCACCATTAAAGATAAATTTCCCATTCCTGTGATTGATGAATTATTGGATGAATTACATGGAGCAATTTATTTTACCAAGTTGGATCTTCGTTCAGGATATCATCAAATTAGAATGAAGACTGAAGATATTCCAAAAACAGCATTTCGAACTCATGAGGGTCATTATGAATTTTTTCTCATGCCTTTTGGCCTTACCAATGCACCTTCTACATTTCAAGGGTTGATGAATTCCATTTTCAAACCCTTCCTTAGAAAATTTGTGCTAGTATTTTTTGATGATATACTAATCTACAAGAGGTCTTGGAAGGATCATGTTGAACATGTTGACAGGGTGCTCAAACTATTGCAGGAGAAACAATTATATGCGAAAAAGTCCAAATGTTTCTTTGGAGTACAAGAGGTGGAATATCTGGGTCATATTGTATCTCACGAGGGTGTTAAAGTGGACCCTAACAAAATTAAAGCTATTAAGGAATGGAAAGTTCCCACAACCATAAATCAGTTGCGAGGATTTCTCGGGTTAACAGGGTATTATCGCAAGTTTGTTAAGAATTATGGGAGAATAGCAGCACCTCTAACAACATTATTGAAGAAATATGCATTTTCATGGACTCCCGAAGCAACTAAGGCCTTTGAACATCTTAAAGAGGCAATGTGCCTAGCACCGGTCTTAGCTACGCCAGACTTCACAAAAACCTTTATCGTGGAATGTGATGCCTCAGGAAATGGAATTGGTGTTGTTTTAATGCAGGAAGGAAGACCCATTGCTTTTGAAAGTCGTCCAATCAAAGGAAAGTATTTACAAAAACCTATTTATGAGAAGGAAATGTTAGCAATACTGCATGCACTAAAGAAATGGCGAACTTACCTAATGGGAAGACAATTCAAGGTAAAAAATGATCATGATAGTCTTAAACACTTTTTGGAACAAAGACTATCTTCAGAAGAGCAGCAAAAATGGGTCACAAAGATGTTGGGTTATGACTTTGAAATAATCTACAAAAAAGGAAAGCTTAATGTTTTTACAGATGCACTCTCAAGAAAGAATGAAGAGGTGGAAGCATTGCTTTGTGCCATTTCTATTATCCAACCAGATTGGATAACCGAAGCAAGAGATGAATGGAAGAAGGACAAAGATGTATGGACACTCATTCAAAAGTTGCAGCAAGATCCTAGTACATCCGATACATTTAGTTGGAAAAATGATTCCTTATGGTACAAATATCGCTTATATCTTTGTAAGAATTCCCAACTAAAACAAAATATTCTTCTGGAATTGCACACTTCTCCTTTAGGAGGACACTTGGGATTTTTAAAAACTTACCAAAGGGTGAAGAAAGAATTTTTTTGGGATGGCCTTAAATCTGATATTCAAAAGTTTGTGACGGAATGTTTGGTTTGCCAGCAGAATAAAGTTGAGACAATTAAGACCCGAGACTTCTACAACCTTTATCCATTCCGAGTCAACGTTGGGAGGAGATTTCAATGGATTTTATCACAGGTTTACCTAAGTCCGAAGGAAATAATGTCATCATGGTGGTAGTTGATAGACTTACCAAGTATGCACACTTTTGTGCATTATCTCATCCATTTAAAGCAAGTACAGTTGCTACTACATTTATGGATAGAATTCAAAAACTACATGGAAGCCCAAGGGTTATTGTGAGCGACAGAGATCCCATTTTTACCGGAAATTTTTGGACGGAGTTATTTTCTTGTTTGGGTACTCAATTAGCTCATAGCTCATCTTATCATCCTCAATCTGATGGTCAAACTGAGATAGTAAATAAATGTTTGGAAGGATATCTTCGTTGTTTTGTATCCGATAAACAAACACAATGGGTCAAGTGGTTACCTCTCGCTGAATGGTGGTATAACACTTCCTTCCATACCGCAGCAAAAATGACCCCATTTATGGCACTTTATGGATATCATCCACCATCCATCACATCATCTTTAAGGGAAAATTCGAAGGTTCAAGCAGTGGAAGATCACATCGAGCATCAGCAAGAAGTTCTCCAACTCTAAAAGGATAACCTGAATTTGGAACAAAATCGAATGAAACAACAGGCAGATCAACATCGCAGCGAGAGAAGTTTTGATGGAGGAGATTGGGTATTTTTACGGCTACAACCATACAAACAAATGTCCCTCAAGCAAGCTAAGAAGGATAATAAATTATCGCTAAAGTACTATGGTCCTTACAAGGTGTTGCAAAAGATTGGTACTATGGCATACAAATTGGAGCTTCCCGCTTCTTCGCGAGTACATCCAGTTTTCCATGTTTCGTGCTTAAAGAAGGTTATAGGTGAAAATCTTCCAGTTCAAACAATATTTCCAGAACTTGATGAGGAAGGAAAAATCATATTGGAACCGGAAGCGGTCACGGAAACAAGAACTCGACAAATACGGAATCGATCAATTTCAGAGTATCTCATCAAGTGGAAGAACTTACCCACTGAAGATTCTACATGGGAGGATGAGAATTTTATACAGAAGCACCCAGAGCTACTCAAGCGTTGAGGACAACACTTTTTTCAAGGAGAGGGGCATGTTAGGTCCCTATATTACTAGTATAGTCCCTTATTATTGTTAGTGTAACCCCCTTATTGTTATTATTGTACCCTTGTAACCCCCATTTTGTTATTATTGTGCCCTTAAATTATTATTGTTAGGTCGGCTAGGATTAAATTGTGGCCCACTAGGATTACATTATGGCCCCATGGACTCCTATATATAGAAAGGAGGTTTTATGTATTGTATCATCCAAGAATTGTTCATTTATGTAATGTATTGGAGGTTTCCCCCTCGAAGTAGCTCATTTCTAAGGTGTTGATATCTCTTTTCTTCTATTTTTGGAGCTGGTTACACAACAACTACTAACTCCACTGAAAATTTTAGAGGCACCTTTGTGTATTTATCTCAAAAAATGGATGCCTAAATGAGCCTAACTCATCACATATATATAGGCTCCACATCCTCCATAAAACCAATGAAGAGACATGTCTCAAATTCCTTCAAGTCAGCCTACTTGAGGAATTTATTATTTTGTCAAACTCAAAAATTCACATCTCCCAAGAAAAAAATTGGAATTGGACGATTTTTGATGAATTGGAATCATCTTTCTGAGCACTATCATCGTGATTCATCACATGCTGTGTGTTCCTCTTGGTTTTCCCCCAAAACACTATGGGTGCCAAAACCCCACACTTGGGTTCCAAGCCCACAAGCTACCCTTGTGGCACTTTTTCTTCCAAACCATGAACCCCTGGCTTGGAGCACCTCCCAAGCTACAGATTTCAACACTCAACACGTCACTTGTGGAAACAGAAACTGGGTGGGAAGGATAACGATCATTCCTCACAACCACTAGAGATAAAACCAGTTGAAAAATTTCTTTGTGGAGCTTATAATTAATATAATTATGAAAACAATTTTTTTGTAGCAAATTCATTCTACTCTTTGAATAATTTAAAGCACATTATTTTAACAAGGCTAGGAGATAGGTATGGATAACCATGAAATGAAGTTTTTTCATTGTTTGGGATATTTCTATTCTCAAATTTCTATTTCACTTATTTAGAGAAAATTATGTATTCAAATACAAACTCAATTCAAATCAAACTAAAATAGAGAAGCCTAATTATGAAGATGTTTCTCTCTCCACTAACTTGCAATGACTTTTTTTTTAATTATACTTGAATCTCACTGGTATTAACCCAGATTTATATATTGCTTTTAACACTAAATTGACATCATGGTAAAAATATGAATATCCCATTAAGTATGACCTAAATATGGTTAAAAAAATCTCAATTTTATCCCATGCACGTGGCAGAGTAATTTTTGAGGTGTGAAGTTTTATTAGAGGCACTATTTGTTTGTTTGTTTTGGTTCGAAAAAGGGTTTGCTCTTGGTTTCATGTGGCTTTCAATTTCTCATTTGTAGCATGTTGAGAAATGGAAAAGAATAATGTGTGACATTTATATCTCATAAATTTATGTTGAATGAAAGGATATATAATTTAACCTTGCTACAATCTACTTTGGTAAAGGAAGAACATCTTAAAAATATGCCTACGAATACACCATACATAGAGTTTGAACACAAGTAATATATGGATTTTTCTTTTGCAGATATGTTATTTTTTATACCCAAGATATCACAGTAAGAAAAATAGTGATACTGTAGGAATTGTTTGAGGACCTCATTAAGGTTGATTTTTCTGATGTCCTACTTGATTGATACCTTCTCATGATAGGAAGACTTTAAATATGAATTAATATTTTCCTAAAACAAATCAGATTCAAATTATATAGATATAAGATATTAAAAAATATTAATTCCTTTATTTCATTGTTACTTGACTTTGGTGTGGATAGGTTATAGGAAATGGGATTGGAAAAAGGATGGGGAGACAATGCAGATGCTTTGGATATGATTCATTTGTTGTGGGAGATCCTTCAGGCACCTGAGCCACCAAATTTGGAAATGTTTCTAGTAGGGATTCATATGGTTTTTAATGTTTTGATTCTTTCATCTCATGGTTATTTTGGGCAATCAAATTTTTTACGAATGCTAGACAAGGCATTGGTGGACATGTAAAAAAATTTCTTATAATTGCAATGTTCATTCCATGATATAATCTCTCTATTGTTTGATTGTATTTTGAATCTTTGTTTCGATTTGTTTTGTATTTTAGCTATGAAATTTAAAATATTATTATCATGTCCATTTAAAAAACATCAAAATCTTGAAGATGAGTTTAGTATAATTACAAGATATTAATTGAAATCCTTTTAGTTGTTTTGTGTTAAAATATTTTCATGACTATTAAAATTTTTTACTTTCATGTTGTTATTTGAGCACATGTTTTCTATATACTTGACCAAGTTCGCGCGTTAGAGAATGAAATGTTGTTGCGAATAAAATGACAAGGATTAAACATCACACCTCAGATTATTTGTTTTAGAAAGTTATTTACAACCTGATCTTTTTAACATGTAACTTGGTTGGCATGATTGTGCTTAAGCTTTCTCTGAAGGTTGAATATAAATAAGTTACTAAGGCATTTTTTTCTATGGTGATGTTTTATTTACTTTTTTTATACAGGTCATGTGGAGACATAATGGCCATTACTCCCAACTGAAGAAAACTTGTTCGAGTTTCTTACTTTTATGGGGGAAAATGGCATTGACATCACTGATGTTGAGGTATATGTTGTATCAATGTTTTATAGTCTACTTTAGTTTATATTCAGTAATTCATCGTCTTTCATGTCTTATACTCTACATTGTATCTTCTTTCATTTTCGGGAGAGGAACTCACTATTGATGGTAAGAAGCAGGAATTGAAGAAAGAAGAGAACAATAACACTGAAGCGACAAATGCAAAATGAGAGAGAGAAGAGAACTGGTTTAGTGATACCATTATAGCCAATATCTTGCATAAGACACACACATAGAGACTGATGGTCAAGTCTTTAGAGTTGTTGAATTCACTTGTAATGCCTAAGAAACACTACAATAATTTTTTGAAATGATGACATAATATTTCATGTGTTAATTGTAGTCCAACCAATATTAATTTGGAAACTCATATTTAATACTTGACATTTTATATAATGAAATTTATGTGGTTCAAATTATTTTTATTTGCACTTGATATTATTTAGTCTCGTAATTAACATATGTAACTTTGCGTTATCATATTAGATGAATATGCACATTGTATGAAATTTTTCTTTATATTTAGTCGCAAAATCACACTAATTAATATATGTTGATTAATAATGAACACATAAAATCAATCTAAAACTACTAAATTAGTAGTTTATATTGATTAAAGATGAATAAAATGAATATATGAATAAATTATTCATTTATAATGATTATGAATGAAATTAAATGAAATAAATAAAACGACTAAATCAGTCATTTATATAATGAATATGAAACTACCAAAAAAAGATAAATGACTACTGCAAATGATAAATTTGTGATTACAAATGATGACTAAATTTTGCATATATATGACTATTAGTAGCTAATTTACAATATCTTATAAAACGAGTAAAATTTAGTCATATTTCTTTGGTCATTAATTGGTTTCAAATGATGAATAAAATTTACATATATATGACTATTAGTAGTTAATTTATAGTATCTTATAACATGACCAATATTTTGGTCATATTTCTTTGGTCATTAATTTTTTTTCTCCAGTAATCATATAGTAATATATTTGGTCCTTAATTGCGACAATCAATGACTAAATCAATGACTAAATCTATTTCTAAATATATTACTAGATGATAAAATTGAGACAACCAATTAATGACTAAGCTAAAAACGACTAAAATTTGATCGCGTTATAAGATACTCTAAATTATCTAATATTGGTCAACGAATGAAAATTGGTCGTTTATATGCCAATTTTACTCATTGTTTAAATAATTAATTAGCCATTTTGTACTAGCGAGCAGTAGTGGCAGAATGTGGTACCCTTCTCGATGAAGCCATGGGTGTTTGGAATTCTATTTAGAACGACCCAATGGTCCAGTAGTTGAGAAATGAGCTCATAATTAAGGAACAACAATTTACAAAGATCAAGATGGTGGCCCCAACGTTAGTAACAACGTAGAGGATTGTGAGACTTCATGAAGGCAAGGAAATATAGATAGAGATTGAGGACCAGTGCCACCACGAGAAGCTACTGGAAACAAGGATGCGACCATGGTCTGAGGAAGCCCTACAGCTATCACAGAGCCTTGACAACGCCCTCAAATTCCTGCAACAAAAACAACATAGCATCAATTTGGCAGATGGGGGGCAAACAATAGGAAAATTGGTAGATGAAGCCGATAGTGCAGTCACGTAGATCATTGAAGTCATCATGCCACTCCGAAGCTCTGTCGAAGCATTGAAGGCGAAGATGAAGGTGACCACCCCGCAGTGACTTAGGACGAGTCACAAGATTGTGTTGGGGGGCCTTTGGAGAAGGGCCCCATGGGGTGTACTTTTTTAGGTTAATTTTGTCTAAGTTATGTTGTATGAACTGCACACAAATAATCAAAGGGGATTTGGGGGGGTCAAAGTCCATTAATTATTGTAATGGGTTAAAGGGAAAAACCATGAGTCTTAAACCATGATTTGAGACCATGGTATGTGCTCATATATGATAGTATACATATGTAAGGTTTGAATCGAGTAAGGACATGATATTTTTGATGTTTTTGTTTAATGTTTTGATATAAGTCTGGGTTAGTTTGGGTAGAAATGTTCCTACTGGTTGTGTATGACGAGACCTAAGTCCCGAGCTATGTGCAGACTCTACTGTTGTGTGCACAGACGATATATTGTACTGCATTGAAAGATCTCTTAATAGAGAAGACATTTTTTTGTGAGCCCATATTCTTATATGATTTTCTGTCTTGATTATCTATTATTTACTGTCGATTTGAATCTATTATGTTACTACGTATTTACTTTTGTTAATGGTTAATTGAATCTATGCACGAGAACTAGTTGATGTTAGATAAATATATTTGAATGAAGTATACTGTGTGCAAAATATATTAAATTATTTTGTGGTAATATATGAAAGGGTTAGATCTGTTGACTGTGCATGCACAGAGCTATAATATTATTTGCAGTAACTCTGATTATATCTACCACATAAAAAGTTCCTTCATAGTGTGGAAACCTGGTTCCAGTACCTCCCCATACTGCTTCGGGTGAGACTTTGGTCTACGCAAGCGGATCACTACCGAAAGGGCCAGTAGTTTGAGGGTTTTGTTTGTTGTGTGATAACTCCAAACTTGGGTTAGGAGCCCTCAAGCCAACAATGGTGTTGTTATTTTATTTTTCTTTTTCTTTTTTGCAATGTTAAATCAGGTGTTAATCTAATATTGAAGAATATTGTTTTCTTTACTATTCTCCATAATGTATTCTTCTCTTTGCAGATATTCTTCATAATGTATTTGACTTAGTTGTAAGCCTTTGAATTCAATTCCTTGTGAATGTGATCAAAGGGTATAACCTTGAAGGTTATAATCACCTCCATAACTATAATCATCTATTGATCCAATAGATAAATGTTCAAGTATAGCCTTTCATCCAATTTATAACATCCTTTCAATCCCCTATCACTTGTAAGTTCAGATTGTTGAAGTGACACAATTTAAATGACTAACATAAATAATTAATTTGTCTTGTTGTAGTACTTTTTAAGTAGTCATATTTTTGTTCCTAAACTAAATTATTCATTTATGTTAGTCATTTTTAGTTGAATTACTTATTTTCTATTTGTATATTTTAACCCGAGACTACATTAGTCGTTTATGTTAATAATTTTTGGTTGGGTCACTTAATATTTCTCATTTTGGTAGTATTTAAATTGGAAAAGTTGTGCTGACTAATTTTTTTAGTCATCTGGTCACTAATATCATCATTTTCTACTAGTGAAGATACTTTATGAAATTAAATTTTGAAAAATCAATTGCTGCTCATTTTTTAATTTTGCAGGTCTTCCAATAAAATAATATCATGGATGTAAATTTTGTGGACATTCTCTGAAGACTAGATGGTATTACCACCTACAAAAGCCAGTGTATGACTACTCCATGGTATTCCTCCAATAAGAACACCCTTATAGAAGAGAAATATTTGCTTTCAACGGTAAATTAGAGAGAACCCAAAGGCCTGTAATAATGCCTCCACCTAAATGGCTTAGAGCATATGAGAGAGAGAAGGAGAAGGAGTTTGTAGAAATGTTTGATTCAAATGAGGAGCCTATGTTCAATGATCCAAAATTCTTTGACACCTATGTTGATAAATTTCCTATTGGGATGAAAAGGAAATTTGTCTTTTATGATCTCCCATATTTGGACCATCTTAATATTTCCCACTTACTAGATCCTATTCATATATTTAAAAATGTTTCATCCTCTTTATGGAGGCACATATCATCGAAATAAAATGACACATTTGTTTTTAGGAGAGATCTTATTTCTTCAAAAACTAAAAATAAACATTGGCCAAGACAAGAAACTAGTGGAGAGGTTGGTCCCTCTTGGTCTTTCAAAGAAGGTGATTTCCCATGGATTTTAAAGAAAGGTGATATTTATTTGGAAAATAAGTTATAATGAGTGTGAGGGTTCCTTATTTATATGGGTCTCCACTATGACGTTGCTTCACTATGGAAGAGCATTTTTTAGGGTTCAAATCACATGATCATTTGAACCTTCTAAGAGTATGTATGTCAAAAAAATGATTTTATTATTATTTTTTCATTTTTATGCAATGGGATATTTTATAATTAATTTTTTTATAATGTACTATTTACTGTGTAGTGTCATTATCCTCTGCTCATGTGTGGGTGTGTGAACCATGACTTACCTGAGGACCTATGATGCACCATATCTAAATTATCTACATTTTTTATATGTTGGATCACATCAAAGTAGATTCATATGGCTAGCATTCCATGGTGGCATAAATAGATGTATGAGAATGTTTGTATTCTTGATAAGGAATTATCGACAAGTTTCATGGAATTGTAGGTTCATCTTATAATTCACCTAGTAGCTGAGGTTGAATTAGTTGGGGAGGTTTCTTATTGTTGGATGTTCTTCTTAGAGAGGTACATGAAGAAATTGAGAGGTTTTGTTCAAAAAAATGGAAAAAATTGGGGGGTCTATAACATATGGTTATATATCGTATGAGTCTTTCTATTATGTCTTTGAGCACATCAACTGGATTGACAACACGCAAAGTGCAGAAATTTGGGACAACAAAAAGGATGAATACAAAAGAGAATGGGAGCTTCTCGAAACGATTGGATAGAGGTGCATGATAAAGAGTAAGTGGCTTATAAATTTTCAAATTTCTAAATAGTAACTATTCACATTGAACTTCATTGCATATATTGATCTTATACATATTATATATGTTGGTTTGATTTCATTAGTGAATTCAGAAATTGAAGCCATCAAAAAATTCATTCTTTACAATATGAAAGTGAAACAACCTTGGGTCTCATTGTATGAGTAGAAGAGGGGGAAATGGGATAGTGACATGAAAGAATTCAAACGGTTGAATGGTAGAAGCATGCCTTATCCCAATCATTTAAAAGAAAATATGCCAATGACATGCCCTAATAGTTGGGTCGTTGATCAAGTCAAAGAGAAATATGGTGCATTTGGTCATTACCTGCAAACTGAAGGGTATGTGCTAAACATAGGGATTAGGTGCAAAAAATCGGTAATAATCTCTTTCTGTATATTTTTAACTTCATACTGCACCTTTGAATTGTGTATATATATATATGATTGGGTTATTAGACACATGACACTATGATTTTTTAACTTTTTATAGGTGCATTTGTTCCCATCTATGTGGGAATATGGACATCATTTTCGCATGGAGTATGTCGACGATGGATGAATTACACAAGATTATGGAGTGGAAGTCGAGTTCGACCAATCTATTCATGCTAGCCACCACGATAAAAATTTAATGCAGGGGATGTTAGGTTACATTGGAAAGATACAAGAGATCATTAAAGTGGTCTTCTCTTCGTTCCAATGTGTTATTTTTAGGTGCAAGTGGTGGGACACCTTTGATAAAAAATAATGTAAAGGAATATCATGATAGCGGGATGATATCTATCAATTCTAAAAAGATGTAGCATGAAGCTAGGGAGCCTTATGTTTTCCAAAAACACTACAACTAGGTGATTTTTTACCCATATGTTTTGCATAGGGATTGGTGGTTCATGTTAAGAAACAACCCTAGATCAAAACACATTTTTGAGAAAAACAATGTTATCATGCGAAGCGAGGAAGATAATCAGGGTGATGAAAATGGAGAGTGATATGTACTTGTGTTATTTCATCATTTATACTATTTTTTTCTTTATTTCACTAATTAAAATGTTTTTTATTCATCTTGTTGCCATTTTATATAATTAGTAAGATTGACAACCGTTTTTACACGTTTTTTTGCAGTGGAAACAATTTTACACTTAAAACTAAGTATTTAAATTTGTGTACGGTATATATGATAATAAGGTTTCAAGGTCACAATCCTTCTCAAATATGAAAATTAGAATAATATAACCAAAATGATAAATAGTGAATTTGGAAAAAACATTGAATACTTATTCCCGATTTAGATACTTATTGGTTTATTAATGAGTTCACATGCTTTTTCTTCTTGTAATTTAGCTCAAAATTAATATAAATCATGTAGTGATAACTCTATAAGAACTTTAACAATAAAAAAAGTATTATGTATTAATATGTAAGATTAAATTCTTGACATGACAGGTAAAGTTATGTTTACTATATTTAAATTATATTTATTACAACATTATTTATACTAAAACGAGGTCGTATGCATGTATAAAATGTTGATTACATATTTTTATGGACCATAAGAGTAACAAATGGGCTTACATGGATGCATGCGAGGTTTTAATTTTTTCTTCATTGATAATGGAACAATTTTGGCTTTTCTTTTCAATGGTAGTTATAAATAAAATTTTAATTACTAAATCTTTTTTGGCTAAGAATCAAATGATAAATAATGTGATGGTGATTTAGAGGCATTTGTTTGACTTTCTAATAGATTTGGTGATAAATTTCTTTCCTATTTATTTGATGTAAAATAATTATTTATTTTTATGTATTTATAATTAAATTATTTAAAACAAACATGTCTTTATCATTGTGACCATGAATTTTAGTGACTATCTCGTGATAAGTATGTGGAAAAAATAGTATTTCTTAAGTTGTTCATTAAGAAATAATCAAATATATTATTTGTGTTGAGATTCAACAAGATGATGATCCTAGTGAAAATTAAGCACATACACTAGGTGGGGCCCGCAGGCTATTTTAAGGTGTATGTCTATTTTTAGAATGGTGAGAAAATTATATTTATAGATGAGATTATATTTTTAAATGCATGTGCGAAGTCTATTTATAGATCATATGTCTAAAAATAGAATGCATGTCGATTATTATTATCTCTTAATAATAATTGGACAATAAATATTAATCTATTCTCTTGAAGCACTTGATTTCAGTTAAATGAAGTGGAAAACCAGTTACCTGAAGGAATTTCAAGTTCTAAGGTTGGATGGTGGGACATGCAAGTGGAATTAGTTGTAACAGAGTGATTCAAAGTTGTAACAGAGTTGAATGTGTATTCATGTGAGTTGTAAAGTAGTTTAACTCAGTTAAGTGAGTTAAACTCAGTGGTGCTAGTTGTAACTAGTTGTAACTAAAGGTACACTAGTGAGATGTCAATGAATTAAATATTAAATTAATTCACATGGAGTGATCTCACATGCAACTAAATATTTACTATTGTTAACTACATGCATGTCAGATGTAGTGGAGACCCAGTTGAGAGATAGGTGAAAGGGACAGTTTGACTATCAGTTGTGACATTAGTGGGTGCACTCATGCAGCCACACACACATTGGAGATGCCAATGAGGATTGCATAGTCAAGGAAAGACAATATCTCATTCATTCAGGGATTGTGATCAGCAGGGATTGCACAATGGAGGCAGGCTGTCAGGAGGCAGTAAATTGGCGCATGTATTTTCCAATTTTTGTATGATAGTGTGAGACGATTGTATATTGTACTGAGAGCTCTTGGATTAGATTTTTGTATGAGATTGTTTCATGATCCTTGATATATACATAATTTATGATAGTTGGGTTTTTAGATTTATCATTTCCTGGTAAAAACATTTGTGTTATGTGTGATTGATCTTTCTTCATGTGTTTGCAATTGGCGATTAAATTTATGCAAATATTGAGGTAGAAGGATTCTGTATTTAACAGTGACATATAACTATTAGATCAGGAGAATCCTGGCAATACATAATTTTATTAAAATTTATACATGGTATCGAAGCAAAGAAGATTGCAATTTTGAAGTAGTAGCTGAGTTTGTTGGTGGAAACGATTTGAATTTGTTGTAAGAATTTCTTGGTGCGACAGTTGAGTAAACATCGAAATGGCTTTCAATGGTTTGCGGCCAGAGTATGTAATTGAGGGCAGCTCAAACTACATTGCATGGAAGGACAAGATGGAGGCGGTGCTTGAAGATAATGTCTTGAAGGAATTCATCGACAATGATGTTCCTAAGCCCACTTCGACGGATGCTGCATTATTTGATGCCTAGAAAAAGAAAGTAGCGAAGATGAGAAGGGTTCTATTGGAAGGTGTGCGAGACCATATTGTCTCAAACATTCATGGGTAAGCCACTCCATTTTCTATGTGGAAGGATTTGACAGATCTTTTTCCAAAGCAGCAACAACCATAGGAAATTAGCGCTGAAGGATAAACTCAGAAAGATCAAGATGGAGAAGGGCGACAATATTCCTAAGTATTTCACAAAGTTTGTATAATGTCAGGATGAACTGGGGAGTGTGGGAATCATGGTTTATGATGATGATTTGGTGAGATTGGCTCTCTTGGGATTTCCTAAGAGTTGGCACAGTTATCAAGACTCTGTCAACGGACGGGAAAAACTGCCGGATTGGGAACGACTATGGTCGGATCTAGTGCATGAGGAGTTCAGGCGGAACACCAGAGATGGATCCTCATCAAAGCATGATGATGAAGAGGATTGTTCTTTGGCTTCTAAGGCAAGGAAAGGGAAGGGGAAGAAATTCCACTCAAAATTAGAGTCTAAAGGCAAGAAGATGGATTTGTCCAAGGTGAAGTGTTTTCACTATCACGAACATGGGCATCTCGCTACTAACTGCCCACATAAAAAGAAGAACAAGAAGGTTTCTAGAGCTGCAGCTGGTGAGGCCCTTGCCTCAGAATTTGAACTTGATTTCTCCTTGATTGCATGCTTGGTTTCAAGCGCAATGGGATTGGTGTGGTATCATTATAGTGGTGTTTCCTTCCACATAACGAGAAATAGGGAGCTTTTCAGTGACTTGGAGGAGAATGATTTCTAGATGCATATAGAGATGGGCAACGATGGACGATACAGTGTAACCAACATTGGTACCATTACCTTTGAGAGGGATTGGGTTAAACCATTTCAATTGAAAGATGTTATGCATGTTCCAGGTCTGAAGAAAAACTTGGTCTTAGTCGCAATGTTGGAGGACAGAGGCTATGATGTTGTTTTCAGTGATGGAAAATATTTCCTAAGACATAAAACAAGGGGTAAAGCCAAGAGGATAGGGATTTGAGTCAAGAATCTCTACAAGCTGGAGGTAGAAGACTGCACTGCCATGATGGGCAAGGCGAAAAAATTGGTGAGCCGGGATGAGGGAAAATTATGGCACAGGCGATTGGGCCATAATATCTATTGGACTTCCAATGGGAACACTTACTCAGTTAGATCAATGCAAGGCACCATGGGGAAGTATGCAAAGTCCACCTTTCATGAAAAGGAGAACTGTGCTTCGATGATCCTGGAGAGAGTTCACACAGACGTGTGTGGACCATTCTTAGTTGCTTCAACAACAAAACATAGGTATTTTGTTATTTTTGTTGATGAATTTTCTTGTAAATGTTGGATCTTATTCATGCAAAAGAAGGATCAAACATTCTCAAAGTTCTGTGAGTTTAAGGCATTGGTTGAGAAAGTGTCGGGGAAGCAAGTGAAGGCTCTGCGGAGCAATAATGTTGTAGAATACATCTCGAATGAATTCAAATACTTCTGTAGCAAAGAAGGAATTCGAAGAGAACTCATAGCACCTCATAACCTACAGCAAAATGGGGTCGCACAGAGGAAGAACAGAACGATCGTGGGTGCGGCATGAGAAATTATACATGATCAGGGCCTACCAATGAATTTGTGGGTGGAAGCATGCAACACTGCGGTTTATGTGCAAAACCATTGTCCTCATAGAGTACTTGGCATGAGTACACCTGAAGAATATTTTAGTGGTAAGAAGCTAGATGTTTCTCACTTTAAGATTCTTGGCTCATCTATTTATGTGCATGTGACCAAGAATGCCAAGAAGAAGCTGTAGCCGACTACTGAAGTTGGGATATTTGTGGGGTATACATAAACACCCCATAATTATTGTGTGTATTTTCCAAATAGTTGAATGACTATGGTACGGCGGGATATAAATTCAATGAGGAGAAATCCATGAAGTTGTCGCTTGAGAGGGAGCTAGACTTACATGCGGAGGAGGAACTTTTGGTTCCCAATGATGAGTCTCTAGATGTGGATCATCCACAGGAGGAGGTTCATGGAGTGGAGGAGTCCACTCACGCAGAGCCAAACATCAGAACTAGTAGAAGGCGTACCATAGAAGCTAAGAGGTTGAAGCTTGATGCGACACAAAATGTAGGAGTCCCTACTTCATAGCCCAGACAGAGATAGTCTCCTGACCAATTCACTAAATACATATCTCTCATGAGAAAATATATTGTGACTGAGCCATCTTCCTTTTATGAAGCAGTGCAGGAGCCCACATGGGTAGATGTAATGGTGGAGGAAAATGACTCCATTGTCATAAAAAATGCTTGGAAATTGTTCCAAGGATAGTCGATAAATTAGTGGTAGGTTCAATATGGATCTACAAGGTAAAGAAAGCTGCTAATGGGAGTGTTAAGAAATATAAGGCCAGATTTGTGGCCCGGGGCTTCTCACAAATCGAGGGTATTGATTATGAAGAAACCTTTGCACCTATCACACGATATTCTTCCATAAGGACCATCCTTTCTCTCTCAGTGCAGATGGGTTGGCACATTCATCAGATGGATGTGAAGACTGTGTTCCTTAAAGGGATCATTGAGGAAGAAGTGTACATTGAGCAACCTGAAGGAGTTGATATCTTCAGCAACGAGTCGCATGTGTGTAGACTCAAAAGATCATTGTATGGGTTGAAGCAAGCACCCTGTGCTTGGTACACTCAGATCAACAACTATTTCACTGGACTTGGCTTCACCAAGAGTGAGGCGGATGCAAACCTATACCAGATTATGTTGGAGGGTAAGATTTTAATCATTTTTATTTATGTTGATGATTTAATACTGACTAGTGATGAGCAGCTGATACACTCATGCAAGGAGGACCTTGCAAAGGATTTTGAGATGAAGGATATGGGTCTCCTTCATTATTTCCTTGGACTAGAAATATGGCAGCGAGATGGTGAAATTTTTGTGTCTCAAGGTAAGTATGCAAGGGATATACTGGGTAAGTTTCACATGAAGGGCTGCAAACCCATGGATACTCTTCTTCCTGGAAACTGGAGGAAAGAGGATGCTACATCTGGAGAGGTAGTGGATGCTACTATCTATCGACAGTTAGTGGGTTCGCTAATGCATTTAGTAAATACAATATCAGACATATGCTATGTGGTGAACCAGCTTAATCAAGCGATGGTTAAGCCTACCAAGCTCTTTTGGAAGGTAGGCAAGCATGTCTTGAGATATCTAAGGGGAACATCTGAGTATGGCTTATGGTAAGACAGATGGATGAGATGAAGTTTCATGGATTCACGGATGCAGATTGGGTGGGCATCCCAACAGACAGAAAGATCACAGAGGGGTATTTAGTATCGGATCTACAACTGTTTCTTGGTACAATATGAAATAGAGATCCACGACACTCAGTTCAGCGGAAGTAGAATACATGGCAGCAATTCAAGATGCATGTGAGACTATCTGGATGAGAAAGATCGTAATTGGTTTGTTTGGTTCTCATTTTTATCCTACAATGATTCATTGTGATAATCAGAGTTGCATTAAAATCTCGATTAATACTTTGTTTCATGATAGATCTAAGAATATAGATATTCGGTATCATCATATCAGAGATTGTGTGCAACAGAAGAACATGTTGCTTCAGTAAATTCCTATGGAGGATCAGGATGCAGATATTCTGATGAAGGCGCTCACCAGGAGCAAATTTGAATACCATAGAGAGAGGATTGGGGTGAAGGATAATACCTTTCTTGTTGAGAGGGAGTGTTGAGATTCAACAAGATGATGATGCTAGTGAAAATTAAGCACCTACACTAGGTGGGGCTCGCAGGATATTTTTAGGTGTATGTCTATTTTTAGAATGGTGAGAAAATTCTATTTATAGATGAGATTCTATTTTTAGATGCATGTGCGAAGTCTATTTATATATCGCATGTCAATTATTATTATCTCTTAATAATAATTGGACAATAAATATTAATCTATTCTCTTGAATCACTTGATTTCAGTTAACTAAAGTGGCAAACTAGTTAGCTAAAGGAATTTAGAGTTCTAAGTTTGGTATGTGGGACATGCAAGTGGAATTAGTTGTAACTGAGTGATTTGAAGTTGTAACAGAGTTGGATGTGTAGTTATGTGAGTTGTAAAGTAGTTAAACTCAGTTAAGTGAGTTAAACTCACACTACTACATTTGGCGGAAATTCCGACACTTGGTTCCGACGCTTTTGAACAAATGTTGGAAATTTCCCCAAATTTTTTCCATCCCGCCCGAAACCATCACTATACCGACGTTTATAGAAAAGTTTCACAATACTGACAATTAGAAAAGTGTCGCAATTGCGACGTTTGGAGGAAGACGTCGCAGTTGCGACACTATGGCCCAAAGCGTCGCTATTGCGACGACTGCCTCCAAACGTCGCAAGTGCGACACAATGTCTAAGTGTCGCAATTGCGACGTTTGGAGGCACCCATCGCAATAGAGAAGCTTTTTCCGCCGTCGGTATAACGACACTTATATGCGTGCTACATAAAAATACGAAACTTATATGCACGCTACATAAAAATGATTTTATTGTTTCGTATCCGTCGCAATAGCTACATTAACGTCTGATATCACACGCGCATTCACCCTCCGCTCTTGCAGAACAACATTCGCCCTTAGCTCTTGCAAAATGGTAAGTTCTTACTGCAGGCCCTTGCTCCTATAGTAGGGTTGACTCTATTTGGGTTTTTTTGGTCAATTCCATTGGATTGTGTTAGGCTGTAGGGTTCTCTCTTGATGTCAAGAATCAAGATTCAATACCCTCTATTATCTTCATCACCCAATACAAGATTTAAATTTTTCCCAATGAAACACTTATTAATTTGGCAGCCATTATTTCTCCCTGCTTTAAAAAACCTACATTTAAATGAAAACAAGCATTGCATTTCAACTACAAAAATCTATTAGTGTTCAAATGTACATGTGTGCTACATTAACGTCTGATATCACATGCACATTCACCCTCCGCTCTTGCAGAACAGCATTCGCCCTCAGCTCTTATAGAACAACATTTGCCCTCAGCATTCGCCCTGAGCTCTTGCAGAACAACATTCGCCCTCAGCATTCGCCCTGAGTTCTTGAAGAACAGCATTCGCCCTGAGCTCTTGCAGAATAGCATTCGCCCTACATTCGCCCTCAGCTCTTGTAGAACGGCATTGGCCCTCAACTCTTGCAGAACAACATTCACCCTCAGCTCTTGCAAAATGGTAAGTTCTTACTGCAGGCCCTTCCTCCTATAGTAGGGTTGAATCTATTTGGGTTTTTTTGGTCAATTCCATTGGATTGTGTTAGGCTGTAGGGTTCTCTCTAGATGTCAAGAATCAAGATTCAATACCCTATATTATCTTCATCACCCAATACAGGATTTAAATTTTTCCCAAAGAAACTCTTATTAATTTGGCAGCGATTATTTCTCCCTGCTTTAAAAACCCTACATTTAAATGAAAACAAGCATTGCATTTCAACTACAAAAATATATTAGTGTTCAAATGTACATGTGTGCATCACTTGTGTAGGGTATTCCTTTTCCACTTTCACATTATCCAAGAATGTGTGTAGTATAGTTCATATTTTTTGTGATTTAGATTATCTTGAAAAAGGAAAGGTAAATTATTTCCCATGGAAAAAGAAGGTTTTCCCTTTTTACTACTGAAAATGGTACAACAAAGTTCCATTTCTACCCGAAACTCCTATGAAACAGGAACCAAATAAAGGCCATGTCCTCAATGGACATCATTTGGCTTTGAAAATTGCCATTGCACCGTGTTATTTCTTATATTACATCACGATAGTTTCTTAGGTCATTTCTTGTTTCTAAGGATTTTTCAATAGTTGCTCCAAAAGCTTCACTTCAAGGCCCTTCAAGATCGTCTCCAACAATGCTATACCATCAGCTTCAACAATGTTGCTCAAAAAATATCCTCAAGGTCTTCACAACAAGTTTACTAGAAGTTGCTCCAACAATATATTCAATAAGGTCTTCATTGTCAACTCGTCTCTTGTTTGGGTGCCTTAATGTGCAATGACATGTTTCCAGGACTGAATTCAATGCAAGGCATATTTGAAACTCTAACTCTATCGTCCGGTGTCTTATTAGAAATCATTTCAGTTTTCATTTTGTGTTTTCAAGTTAGATATTGTTTTCAAGTTTTTACATTTATAATTTTATTGCAATGTGGTAGACTGATCAGAGCAGTGCAGGAACAACCCCGAGACGGGATGATCGCGGAAAGAGGCCAACGGAAGAACATGTAAAGTGCCAGAATTGCTCTATCTTCAGGTATTTTAGTTATTTACATAATTGAAATAATATTAATTTTGTTCAAATATGCAGACACCTAGCCATGGTACGCCTGATGATTCCCTCTTTGAGGAAGAGTTTTCTTCATCCCTATCTCCAGTGTTCTTGTTGCAAAAAAAGGCACGAGATGCAAGGTCGGAATTTAATACTTTGATAGACGCGCCTCAAACACCTGAAATAGAAGAGAGGATAAAACATCTTATGAGCCAACTAGAAAGATATCAGGTAATAATAAAAAGTCAAAAGGATATTTTTTTTGTTCTGCATGAGATGAATTGTGATAGTTTTATTTTTAATTTTTACATTGACTAAACTAACAAAAATTTCTTTTGTATGTAGCATTTTCTAGCACTTGCTAAACCCGGTGTTGGTGGTAGTGGGACACAAGGGCAAGAGATTTCCCAACAACCCTCTCGTACACCTTCTACTCCTTTAGGTTCCAACCAAGAAACACACCCTGCTCAAGCAAACACCCAGCCAACCGCTGAACGTGTTGGCAATGATGAGGCTGATATGGCCAACTACATTATTGCGTTTCCTGGAGCTACACGTGTCAGCTCCACATGGACCATTAATGGCACGTTGTTGGTGAACGATGAGGGTGTCCCTATAAAGCATGTACAACTCCCAGGTAAATTTTAATATTTTAACTATTTCATGTACTTTATCTAAAACATATTTATCATGATTTTTATTTTTAAATTAATGATAATACCTTTTTTTTGTGTAGGAAACAATGAGTTCTACAAGTTTCTGGAGAGCCATGCGTTGGTAATTTTTGGCCCAACCATATGCACAGGGTGGAATTCCCAGAATTCCAACCTGAAAAAAGAACTTTTAGATTATCTAGAAGCCCTTTTTGGGGTCGGCACATTTGACAGAACAGCGGTGGCTCGGGTAGCCAGCAAATATTTAAAATATACTAGGGACACCTATAGGACGCAATTGAAATTTAACCCTAGATATGAGCGTCCTCTCGCAGTTCCAGAGAGTGAGTGGAGAGCACTCATCCATGATGGAAAAGAGAAAAGGGAAAAGAAAGAAGGAAAAATGCCAACTGGACCCGCAAGGTAAATTACAACTTTAATTCAATAGCTTTAATTTTCTCTATGTCTAAAATAAAAGTGTGCTACGTCATATCTAACTTCAATATTTTGATGCTAGCTTTCCTGACACCTCAAAGGCAACCAAATCTAGGATTGAAAAAAGGGCCATCACAAGCTAGGCTAGGGCGACTACTTGAAATTAGTTGCAAGAATTGTAATTAAGTAGCTAAACATCTTATAATTAATTGTATCGCCTTCCAACGTTTTTGTAATCCTATCAAATATGATTAAAAATACACAATCATATGTAATGTAGGGTGATGACTTCGGAACAGAAACTACAAAGGAAGATAAAAATATTGCTTTCCATTTTGGCTATCAAGCTGTAGTTGAACGTCGTAGAAGCTTGGGGCAGGTCCCAAGATCTAGAATGCCTGATAAGGTAAAACATTAACCTTTCAATATGTTTGTTTTCGTCCATAAATTTAATGTCTAACAACTTTTTTTAAATCAAGGGAGCATCACTACCGACAAGGCAAATAACCTAGTTTTAGAGCCATATATAGATGATCCTCACGTGCAACCTGATCATTGTAGTGGGGACCAGGCTCACAATGCTACTATCAGTGAGGGTCGTGACGGTAATTAATTTCCACTTATAATTTTTTCTAATTATACCTTGATGGTTGTCCTTATAACGTTTTTTTTTAAATGACAGAGAATGTTTCCCTTGAGGATCTTACCACCAGAGAGGAAGACAGGGCAACAGTCCCAACGGCGACAACTGGTGCACCAGGTAAATAATCTCATTGCAATTTTTTTTATTAATATTACCGAATTAGTTCAATGATATTTAAAAACTGATAATTAAAATTTAATATTATCTGTTTTTGGAGGCGATGCCCCGTCACTGGATGAGACCAGACATCGTGACAATGCAACTAGGTCAGCGGTGACAACTGGTGCACCAGGTAAATAATCTCATTGCATTTTTTTTTATTAATATTACCGAACTAGTTCAATGATATTTAAAAACTGACAATTAAAATTTAATATTATCTGTTTTTGTAGGCGATGCCCCGTCACCGGATGAGACCAGACATCGTGACTACACAACTAGGTCAGCGCTGACAACTGGTGCACCAGGTAAATAATCTTATTGCAATTTTTTTTATTAATATTACCGAACTAGTTCAATGATATTTAAAAACTGACAATTAAAATTTAATATTATCTGTTTTTGTAGGCGATGCCCCGTCACTAGATGAGACCAGACATCGTGACTACGCAACTAGGTCAGCAATGCGGGTCGAAAGGCACGAAACAGGAGCAGAGCATGATGATATTGATGATGTAATTAGGAGCTTTAGAAATAGGAAGAAGAAAAAGAAAATTCAATAATGTAAAATATTGTATTATTATAAGACAAACGTTACCATACTTGGAACGTTTTTTGCGTTATATAAAAAACTCATTTATCATACTATTTTTATGTCAAGCATTAATTACAATGTTTCCTTGCATACTTTTTGTTGAATTGTTTTTTTATTAGTTATTGAATTTTTTTTTTTATGCTCATGAAAGTAAAAAATGAAATATAGATTGGGTATTGGGGAATTGAGAGTGATGTGAGGGGGGTGGGGGGAGGGGCCATAAGAGCTTCCACCTTCACGTGGTTGGCCCTGTTTAGTAGAGAATAATTTATTGGAGCGATTTAATCTTGGAGCAAACCTCCCTCGATCCAGCGTAGCAACAAAAAAGTCACCGTTGACTTAGTTGCTACTCTTTCAGATCGTGGGAGGCTTGTTCCAAGTTCATGCGACTCCAATAAATTGTTCTTGAAACGAAGAGGAGCTTATTCAGGTATGTTTTGACATTTTCAACATATGTTCTAACATTATCATAAGAATGCATCTTAGAGTAAAAAATACTACGTCAATTACTTGTATTTATTGTATAGATAATGAAGGATTTTGATTGACTTGGCAGTGCAGGTACAAATCCTCTTGCATCATGATCAATACAACTTGTCAACCAGGGTCATGTCCAGGATATTTTTGCTTGTGCACTTGACCAGGTTTGTAATGTCACATTTTGTAAGTTCCTTTACAGTTCATAATTCAATACTAAGCTTGTTCATGATTATTATCTAGGTTTTTTGTATGTGTTTTTTCATCTATTTGATTGTAAGCAACTCTGCATGTTTCCTGTTGTTCACTATGATTTATCCCATTACCACTCCCAGGATGAATCCGACTTTATTGTTACATAGGTTACTTTATTGTTACTATTATTTCTCCATTTACGATTTCATAGGTTACATCATGTAAAGTTGTCAATCTCAGGTTGGTGATGAGCTTTAATTCTCCAGCTTTGGGGCTTTTCTGATATTTTCTCCCTCGTGTCATTCCTGCATCACCTCGTTGTTTGAGCATGCCAATTGTCTACCACTTGTACTAATTGGCACATGTCAATCTCTGAGTGGTGCCACATTTCACCTATTTTTAGTGAGAGTTTAGGGTTTCTCTAACATAGCTTCAGAAATCCGATTCAGTGCCTTCTTGAATATCATCACATAATACTCATGGTTTGGATTGATGAGCATGTTCTGAATGGTTGGTTGATTCATAAGAACCACCCATATAGTCATCTTGAGATATTTCAGAAGTTTTCTCGGGTTTCCTTTTTCACCATTTCTAGTGGGTGGGATGGTGTGGGGTGATCCATCAATACTGGGGCTCTTGTAGTAGGGAATTTGTTTTTGGGGATATAAAGGAGAATTTGATGTAGATATCCCATTGTATGCATTCATAGATGGGCACGAGAGGTCAAGAATTTAAATTAAAAATATGCAACCTCTAGCATGGCAACCTGAAGGCCGCGATTGTTTTGTGCTGGCCTTAATATAGTCGTGATTTATTTCTATTATCTTAATGCAAATATATAGTCCGGTCTCATTAAAATGAGGATTGTGGTTGTATTTATCTTTGGTTGTTTCTCTCTTAATGCTCTAGAAGTTGCCAAAACTTGCGATAGTTGTTTAGTTTTCCTGTTACAACTTAAAAGTGGTTTTTAGCAATGTGAGTCATGTTTTTTAAGGTTCATACTAATATGAAGATATTGTAATTCTATATTCAGGATAAGAGAAGATGGCCTCTGCTTTGGGCAGTATGACAGCAATTGCCACATCTACCTCATTGGGTAAAAATGGAAATGGGAAGAAGTTGGGTGCAATGTTTGATAATTATGGCAGACAATTGTCTTCTCTTTCAGTTTTTTCACCCATTTTCTTTAATCGCTCAAGCAGAAGATGGACTCTGAGATTACGCAACAGAGAGAAGGTAGTTAATACAAGATCTATGGAAAATGAGTTGTACTTCAACAAGGATGGCTCAGTGACAAAAAAATTGCAGGTTAGAGAAAAAATTATGTTTAAAGGAAGGTCACCTGCACGTGAAACTTCACTGTGGTGGATCTTTCCTTGTCCACTTATATTCTATTTTAATGTGTTATTTTAATTTTTCATGGAGGTTTGTTTTGGCATATGTTCTGGCATTCAATTGCACACTTACTGAAAGCATTGTCAATTTGTCTTGCAGGCGGTGTGAACAAACTTGTTGATCTTGTTGGAGTCACCCTTGGGGCGAAGGGAAAAATGTTGTCTTGGAGAGCAAGCATGGTTCTCCGAAAATAGTTAATGATGGTGTGATAGTAGCTAAGGAGGTAATTTGTATATGTGTGCTCTGGTTTTCTTTTTAACGTTGTATTAGTTCCCCCTCTTAAATGTCTTAGATTTGGTAGGCATAATTTGAAAACTCAAAGGTGAAAGGAAACATATTTGTTACCCAGTGGTCTACTTGGCCTATGGACTAGCCACATTAGAGTAATGCATAAAGATTTTCACGACAATAAAAGGAAAGGGTTATGGCTGAGTCAAATTTTATTGTTATTGACAGTGTAATGAAATGTATCTCAATGCTATGGTTTTGGCCTTTTTATTGGTTGAATTAGAGGACCCAGTTGAAAATATTGGGGCCAAGTTGGTAAGGTAAGCTGCGACAAAGACAAATGATTTAGCTTGGGATGGAACCACAACATCTGTTGTTCTTGCACATGTTGGAATATTGAAAAATTCTAGAACAATGAATGGAGAATAAATCTCCCTTCTTTTAACACAGAGAAAACAAAAATTTCTTTGACAGGAGACAAAGTTTCAATACTTTGAAAGCAAACTTCTATTCCCTTCAATAACTCAAAAAAAAACTATTACACTTCTTCCTCACTGAGAGGGATTACAAAATTATGACTGCTACAAAATGCAGTGCATAAAACCAACTCACTGTTTGTTCAAAACAAACATACTCTGTCTCTAAAACACTCTGCTGTGTTTTTCACTTTCGCACTGCTGTGCATACACACTTAAAAAGTTACACTCGGTCTTTCACTTTTTACACACTACTGTGTAATAAAAAATTTACGTACTGTCTATAAAAAAAACTACCAAGCTTTTTTGTCCTTTTTATTTTTATATGTTGTAACATATAAAACATATTATAATAAACCCTCTTTTAAAAAAAATAAAATTAAAACTAAATTATATGGCCCACCTTTCATTTCGCATATGATATATATATATATATAACATATGTTTAAAACATATGTATATATTAAAGCATACATAAAATTAAATTATCAAAACATTAAAGAACCCTTTCCGTCAGACTTCAAAAGTCTGAATAGATTGAATTTCAAACCAAATTCGCGTTCCAAAATGGGATGCTGACGTCTGCCTAATTTGTAACGCGAATTCTCAATCCAATGTGCCTTATAAAAAATTTGGGTCCGGTTTTCAAGTTTTCAGATTCCCTTCAATTTCATGCGATCAAATATTAATGCTCCATGTGTCCTCCTTTTGAATTTACAAAACTGGGGGGTAAATTTCTATTTGTTTAATTTCTGGTTGGTGAATTGCGTTAATGTTGGTTGTTGTGTTTAAATACAATCCTGTACAGAAATATGGCTGCGACCGTCTACAAAAAAATCTTGCAGGAATTTTAAATGCTGAATTAAATTTCTGGATTATGTGGAAGTTCAAAGAGTGACATAATCCCTTCCCTGCAACTAATTTATAAGATAGTGGAAAGTATGGTGAGAGGAAAATGGTGGGATTTACAATCAACCATATTCACTTTGAAAACAATGAGGAATTAAGAGACCATTATACCTAACAAGTCCTTATAAATATTGAAGCCGAGGCACAAATACATGACAACAACCTTTATACGAGAATTATTTTATTTGAGTAAGGGAATAGTAGTTGTAACTTAAGGTTGCAACAATGGTTCCATAAAACAATTACTTGTATCCGACTGCAGTAACTATGGATTAAAGTTGCAACAACTGTGGCTTGAGGTTGCAGAAGTTGTGACTTGGAGATGCAACATTTGCAACTTAGAATAAAACACATTATATATCTATATATATATATATATATATATATATATATATATATATATTAAGAGATTATTATACCTGAAAAATACTTGTCAATATTGAAGTTGAGGCATTGATACACGGTGACAATCTTTATACGGGAATTATTTTATTTGAATAAGGGAACAATAACTGTAACTTAAGGTTGTAACAACGGTTCCATAGAACATTTTCTTGTATCTATTTGCAGTAATTATGCGTTAAAGTTGCGCCAACTATGGCTTGAGGTTGTAGGAGTTGTGGCTTGGGGATACGATATCCGCGACTTAGAATAAAAAATATTATATATGAAAGAAAGTATATATATTAAGAGATCATTATACGTAACAAGTCCTTGTAAATATTGAAGTTTACGCATAGAGACACGACAATAACCTTTATACGAGAATTATTTTATTTGAGTAATGGAACAACAACAGTAACTTAAGGTTGCAACAATGGTTACATAAAACTATTGCTTGTGTTAAACACCATGTTAAAACACACACATGGTGTATGAGGTAGATGAACACACACACACAAGAGACTCAACACAATGAAGAATAAGCGTGAGGCTTTCTTATTTTTCCATTACACAAAGATGTACATTTATAGTACAATAGTGTGACTCTTGGTTTCACATTCCAAGGTCACTTGGACTCCATTGTGACTTTTCGCATTCCACACCTACCCATGTAGGATTAGGTGTTCCAACATCCCCCCTTAATCCGAAGGGGTATGTGTGAGTCCAAGAAAAGAGTTGTAATACAAATCGGCAAAGTACGCATGGCAGCACTTGGGCTGAATCAACTCTCTGAAATGTTGGAAAAAATAGATGGTTTAAGGATGACCACCAACACTGGAACGCAAAACTTGTTGCAGTTCCCAGAACTCTTCCAAAACTGAAGGGGGCGGCGTGAGGCCGCAGGGAAAAGAGTCGTTGTGTAAGGCATGGGGTTGAGAGCGTAGTATGCAGATTATATGGGCCGGCTGGTTAAGGTGTCAAGTAGGAGAGTTGTAGAGTGGGATGGAGAACTATGCGTGGAGAGGCCGAGTGCGAGCAGGGAGGGCAGGCTTCAACAGTTGTGAAGGGTAGAGCGTATGGCAGGTGTTAGGGAAGGAGGGCCGACAGGCGTGTGTGGAGTAATAAGGTGCGTAGGGAGGCCCGTGGGTTTGGAGCGTTAGTTGAGTGGTGAGGCGAGGGTTGTAAGAGCCATGAGGCCGGCGTGAGCAGGTGAGGTTGAAGCCCGTGGGGAGCTGAGTGCAATCGAGCGTATGGTAGATGGGGAGTGCTAGAAGAGGGAGCTCGTGAGGTGTGAAGGTGAGTGTTGAGAGAGAAGGGTGCGCGGGTTTGGTTAACACAGAGAGGTGTGGGGAGTTTGCAGGTGTATGTTGAGAGGTAGTGTTGGAGTGGGGCTGAAAGGCCGTGAGGGAATTTTTTTTTTATTTTTTTTATTTTTTAATTTAAAAACAACAGAGAATTGGACTTTGCAGAATTCTTCCAGATATACAACAAAATTGGACAAAATATAGAAATGAGGGAAACAGTAGAATTTCAAGTACTGAAATGCAACAGCAGAGTGCCAATAAAACCCAGAAATTTTTCTAATAGCCCAGCAGTAGAGAATATTTTCCAGCAGCAGAAAAACGCAGTCCAGAAGCTCAGAAATTTTTCAATGAAAACTTAGAAATATTTCCAGTAGCCCAGCAGTAGGAGAATGCAGAGATGATGAAATTTTCAGCAAAACTCAAAATTCTTTTCCATTAAAAACCAAAAACTTCTTCAGAAATTCAATTTAAACAATTTTCAGCAGCTCTTCAAAATGCAGAATTTAATGGGCAGAAATTGCAGGAATAAATCAACCTTCAGATGTGCTTCTTCAAAACCACTGCTGCTCTTCTTCAAAGTCAATTTCTAAATGCTGGGATTTTGAATGCTACTCCTCTTCAAAACACTTCTGAATGGTGGCAAAAACACTGCTACAGAAACTCTGAGTGCTGCAAAAATGTCAAGAATTTTTGCAGATATGCACAGGCCATAAACACAAACTGGCTCACTCAATTTTGAGCAGGGCCAGCAATCGCCCGCTCTGATACCATGTTAAACACCATGTTAAAACACACACATGGTGTATGAGGTAGATGAACACACACACACAAGAGACTCAACACAATGAAGGATAAGCGTGAGGCTTTCTTATTTTTCCATTATACAAAGATGTACATTTATAGTACAATGGTGTGACTCTTGGTTTCACATTCCAAGGTCACTTGGACTCCATTGTGACTTTTCGCATTCCACACCTACCCATGTAGGATTAGGTGTTCCAACAGCTTGTATCTAGTTGTAGTAATTGGGTGTTAAAGTTACAGTAGTTATGCCTATGACTTAGAATAAAAAATTTTATATATAAAATAATATATATATATATATATATATATATATATATATATATATATATATAGCGAGAGAGAGAGAGAGAGAGAGAGAGAGAGATTAGAAAATATATTACAACAATATTTATTTAACTAGTATGTTAAAAAAATAAAAGTTACCCGGTCGTAGGTGTGGGGGGATCTGGAAAGGTATGGATACCAATCCATTTAGAATATACATGGCAGCAACACCCAAATCTGTGATCAGTTTTTGAATATGGAAGATGAAAAACAAGAGATACATGCCTAAACAAATTAAAAAATGCTACTATTTTGATCACTCACACATTTACATATGCTATTGTCTACACACCTTCTATTGGTGGACGATGTTATCCTATTTCTTGCAGGATATAGTAGATAGGACTAGTATGTGAAGACTCATTAGAGCTCTAAAATCATTTTGGGTTTCATTTGGAATATAAGTAAACCTACTCAAGTCTACCATCACTTTCAATGATTTGGAAGATATGTTAGAAAAAACAATCAACCAAGTGCACCCATTTCAAATACTTGGGATTTATGTTAAGATTTAATGACTATAGGTATGGAGATTGGTTCTTTCCATATCAAAAAGTGGGAAAAATAATCACAATATGGTTATCCTTGGGTGGCACATTAACCTTAGTAGTGTCCATACTAGGATATTGGCATTCCCTAGCTTATATTCTTGTTGGTATCTTGGGAAATATTAAAAAAAAATGCTTTCATTTTATCTAGAAGGAAAGGAAAAGAAAAGGAGGCATCCCTATAGTAAAATGGAAATGGATTTCCAAGCCAAAAATCACATGATTCATTGGATACTAAAGAATATTCATCATTTTTGGAAAGCATTATTTTCCAAGAGTCTTTGGAGAATCATAAAACATTTAGGCTTGTGGCAGGATGTAATAAAATCAAAGTAAATAGGCAAAATTTCATATAAGGATAAATTTTACAAAAGTTCCAACAGTTCTTCCCACCATTTATCTTCTAGTATTCTGGTCCGTTGAAGTTTTCTCAATGTTTCATCAGCCTCAGTATATCTGAAAAAGGTAGGTTGAATTGGAAACAAATGCTTTACTTCATGCTCAAGATAAAATAAATTTTCCAATCTGTCATGAAGATTTTTTCCTGTTGGCAATGCTGCTTCTGATGTACTGGTTGAAGAATTGGCCTAATTTTCAGCATACTTGTCCAATTTTTCAACATAGCTTTCAAGGTCCATTAGTTTATCCTCTGAAACTATAGGACTGAGCAATCCTTTTTTCAACAAAATATCAAATCTTTCTCTGAAGGCAATGATTTCTTCTTGCATATCTGAGCACCTTCGTTCTAGATTATACATAAGGGTTCTCTTAGTAAAAAATCTTTTTATTTCCAAAATTGTTCCAGTCTTGTCCTGAATACCAAGTTCTGCAAGTTGGTGTCTGGTTTCAGTGTTTAGAAACTGTATGAGTTGATTGGCTTCCTCAGGCCTATTTCCCAATTCTTCTCTTATACTTTGAACTTCTTCTATAGCCAATTTGACTAAATCATTCTGTTCATACATAATCTAAATTGAAGACTAGACATCCTTTATTGATTGGATAATTTTGTCCCTAAGAATTTCATTTGTTTCCTTTAAAGGTTTCTCCAATGTGAGATCATTTTCCAATGCTTTAACCAATTTTTCTAATCTTTTGACCTCTCTTGTTTTATCAGCAACACTCATTTTTTAGAGATCATGTCTTTGTTCTAAATTAGTAAGTTGTAACTTTGTGTGCTGGAGTTCTGTTACTTGAAGTTTCAATTCATTCATTGACTTTATTAATTCTTCAGAACTCAAATTGGAAGTATTTACCTGTGATAGCTTTGTTGGCTGACCTGTTGTGGATGTACCTGTACCTGTAATTGCCTCTGTTGTTGATGCTGGAATAGTAGACTGCTTGTTCTTTAATGCCTGTTCAAGCTCTTTTTCTGTTTCATTTAGTTGCTCATTCAGTTTCAAAAGAAAGTCCATCATTTCTTCTTCAGAATTTTTCTTTATCATCTCTTCAGTTTGTGGATGTCTTGAAGCTGGCAATTTCAACTTCTTTCTCAAAGCTGCAATATCATCATCTTTTTTCTTGATTAGGGCCTCTATACCTTTGACATATTTAGGATTGTGACCCAATCCAATGATTATTTCCTCCAATGTCTTTATCATGTTGTCTTTGGCCTGAGAAGAGGTTTTTTCAAGCTGCAATTGTGCATTAGTGTTCTCCAAAGAATCCTGCAACTTCTGAGTTGCCATTGCTTTATCGGTCAGAGTAGAATAGATCATTTCCCCAGTCTGCTTATGTAACTCAATCTAATCTAAAGGATGAATATCCTTTGCTAAAACTTCAAAATTTGTTCTAATATAATCTGCAACTGTTTGAGGCTGCTACACTTTTGGTTTGAAGTGACTCATTATCATTTTGCCTTGCTGAATGTCATAAGCTGACATCAATCTTTCTTTATTCTTAGGATCCATCTTCAAATACTGATTGTAAACCTGGAGTCTTAGTGGATCATTCCTGGCTTTTATATTGATAAAGGTTTTCTTTATATCTCCTGTATCTTTAACTGGTGGTTTGAAAGAAGATATTTCAACACTCTGTTGCTTTTGCAGCTCTTTTCTCTGTAAAGTAGTGGATGCCCCACTGACTGTACCTATTTGTTGACTATCCAAATCTTCTCTCTGGCTATCAAGAATTTCCTAAACAAAATATACTTCTGGAAGAGGATTTAATTTTTGTCTTTTAGCATGAGGTTGTTCTGAAGATCTACCAACAGGGGTAGCAACTTCAGCATCTCTCTTCTTGCCTTTTTCTATATTGATAGGAGTTTGTAAAATTGAAATTTCTGGCTCATTGATCTGAATAGGAGGAATTTTTACTTGACCCTGTTCTTTCGAAGTCTCAGGTTTCTCTATCATTGTGAATTTTTCAAATACTTGTATGTCAGGCTCCTTTTATTTTCCTTTAGATTGTACTGTAGCCAATGCATTGATCTCCTGTAAATTTTGTTGAGAAGTCCCTGCAGAAGAAGGAACAATACCTGGTATCTTCACCTGTCTAAAAGAGTCTAGGTCAAGTATTTTCTCAAGGTCTTTCATTACATTTTCAACATTGACCTACTCACTATCCTATTCTACCAATGTTCCTTCCATCCATTCATCCATATTGGCATATTGTTCAATTTCTGGAATTTTGTGATGAATGTATGGTGATAGTTTATTTTTCATTCTTCTATCACAGATAAAGCTATTTGGGTCATAAGGCACCTAGTAAATTTTTTTTTGTAATCTGAGATATTCTTCTAAGATTCTTTCTGCTTCCTTTCCAGCATCTCTAGAGTTACAAACAAAGGGACCTAATTGACTTTTGATCCTGAGTTGAGCCTTTTTCTTTGCGTTGCAGAAATGAACTATATCTGAGTTAATCATCTGCCTGAAATACTCTAGTGCAAAGAGTCTGATGGGGACATATTTGGGCAACTTGAATGGGCACAATTCACATCCATATATTCTGATCTCAATGTGATTTTGATACAAGTACTAGTCACCTACCCTATATTGTTTTGAGAGCTGTAGAATTTTCTTGATTTCATTATTGACTCTAGGAGGGGAAACTCCTGTTAACAAAGTGGTTGCAGGGTGTACAAATAGGTCAATAAACTCATTATAGGAGTAAGGAGAATCATAGGAATTATGGGTGATGGCAGACCAAAATATCATAGACCTAGGATTTCCTTTGGCATCAAGTTTCCGAACATGGAAAGGGAAACTTTCTGATTGGTAATAAATCATGAGATGATATATAACAAAAGAATATTTGAACACTTTTTCATTCTCAAATCTCATGAACTGGTCATGGATTTTATCAGCAATGGAGGATGCAAAATCATACTTGACAACAGGGGACTGTCCAGGAGTAAATATAGACAACAATACTAGGGTTAATTGATCAACATATTCACTAGTATTGAAACCCATGATAAAGGATATCATATTCAGAATAAGCCTGCCCACATCAGTGAAAAAAGTATAACCATAGGGGGGGAGGGCCTTTGGGCTAATGCTCTGGTAACATGAAGGTTTGACAAATGCGATTTAACTCTTCATGGGACAAATTGGCAGAATTTTCAAGTAATTCTCCCATGGACAGGGAGTGAGGGCTTGACCAGGTTGAAATTGCAGCATTTCATTTATCGACTGAGTAGTGATTGGGAAAAGGATGTTCTGACTCAGGGACAAAACTGCTCTTTGATTGGGGTCATATTTTGCATGGCAGTAATGAATTAACTCAGGAAAAATATGGACTGAGGGGAGAAGATACATGGGGAGATTGGATTCCCATAATCCAATAATATCATAACCGTTTATAAAGTTATCTCTGCAGCGGCAAAAGGTTCGAAGAGGATTATCACTAAGAACGAGGTCTTTAATTTGAAAATCTCTATCTGCTAGGGGCAGATAGTCTAAATCTATGTGAGGGGCATTCAAAGGTGCGACGTTCAGAGCCACTGGAACCTCCATTTCTGGTTCTTGTGGATTCAGAAATGAATTTCGGGTTTTTGTGAAGAACAAACAAAATTACAAGTTTTGGGAATGCAATTTACAATTCTGGGGATTTAACAAGACCAAATTGAACTCTGTTTCTATCTTTCGTGCGGAATTTAAAACAAAAGCTAGGATTTCACAGAGTTTTAACGGGAATTGGGGTAAATACCTGTTTTTTGGGAGATGAAAAGTGATTAAAAAGGTACAGGCTATGGCGTACGAACTCTGGATTACTGGTATGCAATTGTCTTCAGCAAAATACAGTTGATGGCCCTTGACAGTTTGTTTTTGAAATTCTCTGCATCAGACTTTGGTCGTTCACAAAATAATGATGACGCAGGCAAAATTGTTTTATTCACAAATTCCAAAGGGTGATGGGGTTTTTTTTATTTATTTAATGGATGACGTCAGCAGGTACGGAGGATGAGTCACGGGAGGTAAGCGGTAAGCAGTTTCCATCGCACCGCTTTTGGGGAAAAGTGGTTTTGGGCGGAGGGTGAGCGATTCCATAGAATGATTGACGCATGGCATGACACTGTTTGAAAACTGTCGGGCCATCGTGCATTATTGTTTGGACGCGGATGGCTAGCGATATCATTAATAACCATTGATCTCAGATGGGTTGATCAAACGGCGATGGGGACGTGGAAGTGACGGGGATTTAATATGGAGGGCCCGACGCAATTAAACGTTAATTAATCTCATCGGGGGGAATCTGATTGGCAGAGTTAATTAATCGTGAGGATTAATCAATTTGTTTATAAAAATTCAGGAAAGTGATCGAGAAATTATTTAACCAAGGTTAGCGGTTAAGGGAGGTATTGGGGATTTTACAAAGGGTTTATAGTTTTAACCTTGGGAAAGGGAGTCGGGGGATTAAAATACACAGGGGAAGAATTATTTTTTTATTAAAACACGTAATAAAACATGTTTTAATTATTTTTTCAATATACTTTTATTATATGATAATTAAATCAGATTAATCTAATTACCATAGAGGGTGGAATTTAATATTACGATATATTTAGCCAAAGGGGGCATAAAGTGGGTTTTTTATTTAAACATGTGGGAATAAATAACTTTGGCTAAAATTTATTAATGGGTTTTTGGGGATATTATATAAAAAGGAGTTATATATAATAGGAGAAGGTTATTTTTGTAAGGATTTAATACATAAAATCAATGTTAATATGACAAGGGGAAAATGTAAACTCAAAATACATTAATATAACTAAGAAAGTGAAGATTTAAAAGTAAATTGCATTATAATCACTTCATCACTTAGACTTGGAATAAAATATGATTTTGAGGGTTTTTTATGAAATAATGCATAATTTTCCTAAGTAAAATGGGATTTTACTTAGGAAAATATGTTTAGAAATGAGTGAATGTTATGAAGAATGACTTCAAGTACTTAGGCTTTTCCAATTATTGGGCCGAGGGTCCGGTCCCTCTAAAAGTCAAGGAAATGCCTTGAGCCCCTCTAATTTTCAAATACCTTAGTACTTAGGGGAAATTAGTGAAATCTTTAGGGGAAGATGAGAAGGGAAGTTAATAACTTTTACTTTGTTTTGCTTTGAATTTCTTCCAGTATAGTGTCTGCCTTTGCACTTTGTGATGAAAGTAAATATTAACACATTTAGAGTCATTGTCCATCACATGCAATTCTGCAACATCATCTACCTACCCTACCTACTTTACTCTACAATTTTTTCTTCTTTATTAGGGTGCACTTAGACTGGCAAACCCTTATCACACTTTCTTTTCTTTTACATGTAGAAATATATCTAAGTCTAACCTTATTACATCCAAGGGCCCAGATTAAGATATTGAGCTCCTTTTATTTACTCTACCTATCTACTTATCTGCCAAGATTAAACAGTTTGGTCAGATTTTATTCTCTATCTCTAAAACATGAAATTGAAAGATGAAATAGCCAAGCTTAAACTATTTGACTATTCATAAATTGTGGCATAGGATATAAGTTGCACACAATTTTATTTATTACATAAGAGCAAAAAGTAGTGGCATTTAGACTTGCACACTTTCCTTGGCCTTTCTTTTGGTGGGGTTCATTTTATTTTACTTTTTTGGCCATTTTTATTCTTTTTACCCTTTGATTTTTCTTTTAGGGTATACCCTCTTTACATTTTTAAAATTTTTTTGATTTTTTGATAATATGGAAAACCTTTGCAACAAGAAAAGGTATGAACATATTACATAGCCCATCAAGTCAATCATGAAATATGACACCTATTGGTATAGGAGTCTAACACTGGCTCCACTTGGGGATGGATTTTCCTTGTGAAAAGTCAAGAACAATAGGTCAGTTTTCCTCATCCATTGATCACCTTGGTGAACCTGTAAATGTCTTGTCTTCTGCAAACTGAAATCTGATCTGAAACTAAAACAACACACAAAAGTTTTCAAACCAACTTAATGAAAAACTAGCTGAAAATTGAAAACTAAAAAAAAATGCTCAAAATTCTAAGCTTATTGGCACTCATCTACCTACTCAATCTACTAAAAATATTATTGAATCAGGTAATACAAAAATGCCAATGAAGCCAATCAAGTAGCTGTAACAATAAATGGATAACTTGATTGCTTGTGATCAAAATTGGAAGTATATTATGATCATGTGCCTTTATAATAAATGATATGATGTGTAAAGGCCACTTTTGATGTATTTGATCCTAATAGAGAAAACATGTTTGCAGATTTGGGCTAAAAATATTCTCCATATAATCTGATATAGGATCAATAAAAGTATGATGTATGTTATTTACTTCTAGGCCTTCAATGACTGGTTGCTCAGTTGTATTATGAATATTATGCCTTGAAACTATTTCTTCTGTCTTGTGTTTGAAAGAATAATCATCCTCAATATGCAAGTCAAAAGATAGTACAATTTCCTCTTGCTTAGGAGAAGGAAGATTTTCAAAGAATTCTTTAGGATTTCGGAAATTGTATGACTGAATTTGAGAATGCAAAAGTTTAATTTCATTTTCATAATTTTCAGAAATTATCTCAAGAACACATATTTTCAGTTTGGGAGAATATTTTCTTGATTTCAAAAGAAGAAATAAAGCTCTTAAAAAATCCTCATCAAGCTGAAGTTCTAATATTTCATCCCTCAAAATAGCTAGTGATTGTTTTGTGAAATTATCATAATTATCATCATACTGATCATGTAAGTCTAAAAAATATTCTAAGAACCTTGATTTTCTTAGGAATAGGTCATTTTGTAATAGCTTGCATATTTTGAGGCTCCAACTTCACTCCTTCCTTTAAAACAATATGAACCAAATACTCGAATTCTTATTTCCCAAAAGCACATTTGGATATTTTTTCATAAAAATGATTGTTCTCAATAATTTATATAACTTTTCCACATGTTTACTAGTGTGGTATTCCCATGATTTATTATAAATATGTGTATTATCAAAGAAAACCAACACAAATTTTATAAGATGGGATCAAACAAAATTGTTCTTAAGTCAAGCCCGCCGGACTTCAAACGGTGATAAACCATAATTCAAACCAAATTCGCGTTCCAAAATAGCCTGCTGACGTCGGCCAATTTTGTGACGCGAAAACCAAATGAATTCCACCCTAATATTTTTCGGGTCTGAAGTTGGGCTGGCGTACGGAGGGAGAGTTGTGACGTGAATTTCTTATCAAATTCGCCCTAATCTTTTTTGGGTTCAGATTTCCACTGCGCGAGCGGCCCAAACAAAGATCCGCTCCAATCAATTTCTGCCACGTGTCCTCAATCAGAACTTGCCCTGCTCCCGACTGCGGGTGCATTCGATGGCGTTTAAGGCGATGGGACATGGATGTGGCGATTTCATATCAATCGCATTAAGTTTTAACGCTGTTCAATTAAGTTCCAAGGTTTTCACATCTAATCGCATTAAGTTTTAACACTGTTCAAGATCGGACCTCCATTCCTGTTAGCGATTCCATATGCTCCAATATGATCCGGACTTCGGCTCTCATTAATGATCAGAGATTAATTATGACGGGCATCCTTCGATTGCATTGCAATCGGGTCGATAAAATGGCATTTCGCTATGGTTTTTCAGACGAGCTGGTTGCTAGGTTACATTGCCTGCTCACTGTGACGAGAAGGAGAAGTGGCCAGCTGAACTGCTGTGTAGACCTTGCTGCATATCTGCATTTCTCTCGGTCTGGTCCTTGTCTATATTCCTCTGTTTCTTGGAATTCTTCTTCTCCGTCTCCTCTTGTGCCCACTGCTAGTGAGACTGCACCCATTCCTCGCGTGTGTCAAAGGATGTGTTGCCGCAGGGGGAGCACTAGAGGTCAACTTCTGTGCGCTCCCTCCAGCCCCTCAACTGAGTTGTCTTCCGGCCAGTCCAGTGATTATTACGCAGGTCGCTATCCAAATACTAGGAGTGGGCGGGGTCGGGTTGTAGGATCTGGCCACCGTATGGATTCCCCTGCTCCTCGTTTCCTCACCGCTAGTTCACCTTCTCCCACGACGTGCACTACGCAATTTTCCTTTAATTTCTCTCTCAACCGCCCACGAATTACAGCTTCAGTCACTGTGGTTTTCCGCGAGGAGGCCCAAACAGAGGAAGAATGCACCCGTCCGGCGGGTCTGAGCTCGGAAAAAGTCGGCCAGCATTCAGGCTTTCAGGAGGGGAGTCGTGGCATGAATGTGGAGGTAGCACCTAGCGATCCTGGACCTTCCGAAGGATGGTGCCGAATCGTCGAGGAGCCAGAGGAGTAGTTTGGTTAATTTTTTTTCTTGCTTCGTGGCCCACTTAATTGGGCTACTTTTAGATTATTTTACTATGTTGGACCTTTGTAATATTTTTGAATTCTGTAAATTAAACGTTCAAGACTGGTTTCCCCGTATGAGGGCAGTCTTCTTAATTTTTTGATTTTTTGATGACAAATTTTCCATGAGTTTGGGCAATGATTTTGACTTCGGTGTAATTTTATTCCCACTGTTAATAGATTAACTTTACTTAGAAAAAAAAATGTTGCCCTGTTTCTATTTTAAACCTGTTTTTTGAAATATAGAGCCATGTTTATATGGTCTACGTATTATACTCTTTCTCTGTATATCTACAGGAACCTTTTTGCTATGAACAGGGTGGATGCTGTAGCAGGCTACTAATGGAAACAAGCGAGCCTGAACCTTACATCTCGGATGCAATAGATGGTTACCAATTTTGGAATCAAGCGAGCTTGATCTTACAAGCGAGCCTGGGTTTCTGCAGATGGTTATCACACTCCTCACATGATTAGCGTTTTTCTCTGTTCAAGGATTTTGGGTACTTTAATTTGTATTTGGAACAATGGACGCCGGTACTCTATCTGTTGCTTTACTATTCTACATACTGCTATTTCACTTTCTTATAGATGCCTCGGGCATATTTGGATGCTTTCTCAGATTTGTCGATAATCTCCATGTGGACCATTACCGGGTTTTATATCATGTCCCTGTATGTGACATGGGGTATTTTTCTATCATTGTCTGGGGTGGGACTTCCACTTTTCTGGATGGATATTTGGGTTCCAATCTTCAGATGTGAAAATGTAATGACTTCATGGACTGTTTTACTTCATACAATATATTCAAAACATCGTTTTTTATCTTGTGAAAAAAAAAAATGATTAATGTTTATCACTCTGCCTTCAAAACTAGCGATGCTGGTCTATGTTGCTGGTTTATTGATATGGTCTGATGGTCTTTTTATATTTTGGACATATCACACTCCTCACATGATTAGCGTTTTTCTCTGTTGCAGGATTTTGGGTACTTTAATTTGTATTTGGAACAATGGACGTCAATACTCTATCTGTTGCTTTACTATTCTACATACTGCTATTTCACTTTCTTATAGATGCCTCGGGCATATTTGGATGCTTTCTCAGATTGTCGATAATCTCCATGTGGACCGTTACTGGGTTTTATATCAAGTCCCTGTATGTGACATGGGTATTTTTCTATCACTGTCTGGGGTGGGACTTCCACTTTTCTGGATGGATATTTGGGTTCCAATCTTCAGATGTGAAAATGTAATGACTTCATGGACTGTTTTACTTCATATAATATATTCAAAACAACGTTTTTTCTCTTGTGAAAAAAATGATTAATGTTTATCACTCTGCCTTCAAAACTAGCGATGCTGGTCTATGTTGCTGGTTTATTGATATGGTCTGATGGTATTTTTATATTTTGGACATATCACACTCCTCACATGATTAGCGTTTCTCTCTGTTCAAGGATTTTGGGTACTTTAATTTGTATTTGGAACAATGGACGTCGGTACTCTATCTGTTGTTTTACTATTCTACATACTGCTATTTCACTTTCTTATAGATGCCTCCGGCATATTTGGATGCTTTCTCAGATTTGTCGATAATCTCCATGTGGACTGTTACTGGGTTTTATATCAAGTCCCTGTATGTGACATGGGGTATTTTTCTATCACTGTCTGGGGTGGGACTTCCACTTTTCTGGATGGATATTTGGGTTCCAATCTTCAGATGTGAAAATGTAATAACTTCATGGACTTTTTTTCTTCATATAATATATTCAAAACAACGTTTTTTTCTCTTGTGAAAAAAAAATGATTAATGTTTATCACTCTGCCTTCAAAACTAGCGATGCTGGTCTATGTTGCTGGTTTATTGATATGGTCTGATGGTCTTTTTATATTTTGGACATATCACACTCCTCACATGATTAGCGTTTTTCTTTGTTGCGGGATTTTGGGTACTTTAATTTGTATTTGGAACAATGGACGTCGGTACTCTATCTGTTGCTTTACTATTATACATACTGCTATTTCACTTTCTTATAGATGCCTCAGGCATATTTGGATGCTTTCTCAGATTGTCGATAATCTCCATGTGGACCGTTACTGGGTTTTATATCATGTCCCTGTATGTGACATGGGGTATTTTTCTATCATTGTCTGGCGTGGGACTTCCACTTTTCTGGATGGATATTTGGGTTCCAATCTTCAGATGTGAAAATGTAATGACTTCATGGACTTTTTTACTTCATATAATATATTCAAAACAATGTTTCTCCTCTTTTAAAGTTTCATTTTTTTTTTTTTTAAATTGAACCTGCCGTCGCTATACCGACGCCTTGTAAGCGTCAGAATTGCGACAGCTTAAAAATGTCGAAAGAGTGACAGTATAAAAACATTGGATGAGCGACGTTCAAAACTTCGGACCACATTTCGTCGGAATTGCGACAGTTTACAACCGTCGAAAGAGTGACGTCCAAAACGTCGGACCACATTGTGTTGGAATTGCGACAATTTACAAACGTCGGAAGAGTGGCGTTCAAAACGTTGGACCACATTTCATCATAATTGTGACAGTTTACAAACGTCAAAAGAGCGACTTTCAAAACGTCGGACCACATTTCGTCGGAAGTGCGACAGTTTACAAAGGTCGGAAGTGCGACGGATTGGGAAACGTCGGAAGAGCGACGCTTGTTTGGAAGCGACGGAAAAAGTGTCGATAGTGCGACATTTTTTAAGTGCGTCGGAACTGTGACGGTATGGTAAACCACATTTTTCCCGCCCTCGAACTGTCGCTCTTGCGACAACTATGTGTCGAAATAGCGACGAATTGGCTGTCGGAATTTCCGCCAAATTTTCTAGTGTCAGTTTTGATAGTTGTAACTAGTTGTAACTAAAGATACACTAGAGAGAGATCAGTGAATTAAATATTAAATTAATTCACATGGAGTGATCTCACATGCAACTGAAGATTTAATATTGCTAACTACATGCATGTTAGATCCAGTGTATACCCAGTTGAGAGATAGGTGAAAGGGACAATTTGACTATCAACTATGACATTAGTGGGTGCATTCATGCAACCACACACACATTATAGATGCCAATGAGGATTGCATAGTCAAGGCAAGGTAGCATCTCATTCATTTAGGGATTGTGATCAACAGGGATTGCGTAGTGGAGGCAGGATGTCAGGAGGCAGTAAATTGGTGCATGTATCTGCCAATTTTTGTATGATAGTGTGAGACGATTGTATATTGTATTGAGATCTCTTGGATTAGAGTTTTTTATGAGATTGTTTCATGATCCATGATATATACATAATATATGATAGTGAGGTTTTTATCTTTATGCTTTCCCAGTAAAAACATCTGTGTTATATGTGATTGATCTTTCTTCATGTGTTTGCAATTGGCGATTAAATTTCCACAAATATTGAGGTAGAAGGATTCTGTATTTAACTATGGCATATAATTGTTAGATCAGGAGAATCCAGATAATACATAATTATATTAAAATTTCTACAATTTGTCAAAATCTTAAATGTAATATAGTATGATTTTGTATTATTTAACTCATATTTATTATTAAAAAGAGTTTAATTTAAACCAATACAATAACAAATAAAGAACCAAAATAGCACCAAAATTTTATTGCGCCGAGAGGTGCATTCTATAGCCTAATATGACCCTGATGTGTAAGTATGTCGGAAGCCAAAATAAAAAACTAAAGAAAATTTTAAAAATAAAATCTAAATAATTTTGGCTTAAACAATGACTTACATAACCATATAAATAAACAATTAAAAATTCATTAGAAATAAATTTAAACAATATATCATATAAATAAACAATTAAAAATTGATTAGAAAAAAAATTAAACAATATAAATGTAAAATATGAATATGTTTATGAACACTCAAAAAAGATATATGGTTAATAAATAAAAATATAAATAAATGAGAGGTATGGTAAATAAATAAATATAAAAGAGAAATAAAGAGCTAAGGTAAATAAATAAAAATATATCTAATAGGATTATAACTCAACATATAATTATATACTGAGTCTATGGGCCAAATACCATCGACCAAATAATTATTAACACCATGCAAAAACAACATTATCAACCCTAACATTAATATTAATATTAATATTAATATTATTATTATTATTAAATCTAATATGCATATTAATATTATTAAATTTAATAACTTTGGATTAATACAATATTAAATTTGTTATACTATAATATATATTAATTTATCATGATATATATATATATTAACTCTAGATATATATGGGAGGGAATAACAAAGACATATGATAGAGGTGGAGAAATATGGGGAGTGACAAGGGAGAGATGGAGATAAATTAAAGGAGAGGGGAGAGGAGGAATGAAGAGAGAGAGAGAGAGAGAGAGAGAGAGGGAGATGAGTGAGAAAGGTAGAGAAGGGTAAGAGTGGGAGATATAAAGATGGAGATGGGAGAGATAGAAGGAGGGAGGGAGGGATAAGGAGAGAGGATTGGAGGGTAGAGAGAGCGAGAGAGAGACAAAGAAGGGGGAAGGGAGAGGGAGGTAAGAGGGAAAGGGAGAGAGAGGAAGGATGAGAGGAGGAGGAGAGAGGGAGGGATAGAGAGATGGAGTTGGAGGGGTATAGAGGGAGGGAAGAAGAAAAACATAGAGAGTGAGAAGTGGAGAGAGAGGGAGTGACAAGGGAGAGATGGAGAGAAAGTGTGTATGTTCGGGGGTGAGATAAAGAGACATAGAAGGATTGATGGAGATAAGGGGGGAGAGAAGGAGAGAGAAGGATAAAGGGAGGGATATAGTAACATAGTTAGAGAGAGAGATAGAGTGATGGGGGAAGAGAGACGATTGGAGGGAAGAGAGAGAGAGAGAGAGAGAGAGAGAGAGAGAGAAAGAGAGAGAGTGTGTGTGTGAGAGAGAGAGAGAGGAAAGAAAGACAGGGAGAGATAGGAAAGAAGAGAGAGATGACTTGAGAGAGAGGAAGGAAAAGAGAGGGGACTTGAAAGAGAGGAGAGAGGGAGGGTGATAGGAGGAGAGAGGGATGGATAGAGAGACGGAGTTTGAGGAGGAGAGAGGGAGGGATAGAGAGATGGAGTTGGATGGGGAGAGAGGGAGGGAAGAATAAATACATAGAGACTGAGTAGTGGAGAGAGAGAGGGACTGAAAATAGAGACATGGAGAGAGTGTGTATGTTTGGGGGTGAGATAAAGAGATAAACAAGGAGATATAGAGAGCAGGGGGGAGAGATGGGAAGAATATTTCTTGCACTAGATGCATTGATTTTAGTGTAAATGGTGATTTCTAATCCAATTTAATCGCTTTCACTAAATTCATTGATTTTTGTGTAGATGTTGATTTCTAAAGATATTTGATTACTTGGACTAGATGCATTGATTTCAATGTAGATGATTTCTAATCCTATTTGATTTCTTGTACTAAATGCATTGATTTAAGTGTAGATAGTGATTTCTAATCCTATTTAATTGCTCACACTAGATGCATTAATTTAAATGTAGATGTTGGTTTCTAATTATATTTGATTTCTTGCTCTAGATGCATTGATTTCAATGTAGATGATTTATAATCCTATTTTATTGCTTGCACTAAATGCATTGATTTTAGTGTAGATGTTGATTTTTAATCATATTTGATTGCTTGCACTAGATGCATTGATTTGAAAGTAACTGTTGGTATCTAATCCTATTTTCTTACCTGCACTAGATGCATTGATATGAGTGTTGATGCTTATTTCTATTCCTATTTGATTACTTGCATTAGATGTATTGATTTCAGTGTAGATGTTTTTTCTAATCTTATTTGATTTCCTGCATTAGATGCATTGATTTCAGTATATATGTTCATTTTTTATTTGATGTAATTGGATCTATGATGGTACATTAATTTTAAAGTCATTGGATTAATAATGTGCATTGATATTAGTGTAAGAAACAAAAATGATTGACAATTTACATTGATTTTTTTGTTATAGTAATTAAACCTATTAATATTGGAGAGAAAAAGAGACAAGGTATGTTGTTTACTACAACATCTCAAGCAAAATATTTAAATGGTTTACAATTCCAACTGTCCTTTTCATATAATTGATATGAAAAGATGACAAAACTAACAAGGGTGACAATAAGAACAGTAGAAAAAATAGTTTTAGATTGATCACAATGAAGACTATTTGTAATTGACTACATTCTTATTGATAGTTTGAAGGTTTCTATGGTGTGGGTTTTGAGAAGAGGAATTCGGAATCTCCACATTCTTATTATTCACATTTTCTATCATTAAATATTATCACATTGTCACTTTGTATTCAACATTTTTATTTCATCATTTCTCATCATTAAATTTATTTTACAATATTTGTCATCTCAACAAACTAAGGTAACTAAGAAAATTTAAATTTAAAATTAATCGATAAATATCATACATATTTAACATATATAAAATGGTTATATTAATATTATATGTATTCACATAGTATTGATAAAATTAATCATATGTTGCTCATATTATCGATCGATTTTCCTTGGCCGCACACAACTGAAACCAACCTAGATCCATCTTAACTCTAGATCTATCAAGCGCCGAGAGGGATACAATCTCTCGAGGTGCAAACCTTCCCTCAAGTTATGCAATCAAAAAATATGTTTGCACATCGAGATATTTATCCCTCTCAGCGCTTGATAGATCCAGACTTAAGATGTATCTAGGCTGGTATCTTTAAATTACTAGAAAAATGTTTACCTGCCTCTTTAAGGGAGAAATTCCAATAGAGAAAATCCCCAACTACAAGTAACTTCACAAGTCTTATTTTAAATTTCTTGATCCTCATCTTTAAAGAGAGAAATTTATATTTTGGTAAGAGTTGCTATAATATTTATTAATTTTCTTAATCCTCACCTTTAGAGAGAGAAATTTCTATTTTGGTAAAAGTTGCTATAAATATTAAATTTAAATTGCTTGAAAATCTCATAACTTTAGTGATGAATTAAATTTAATAAAAATATAAATTTTTAAGTTATATTAAATCCAAATTAATTTTAAAAACTCTGACTTAAGTTTTTTAAATTTAACAATATATTGGATTTTATAAACCAATATACATCCATCTTAACAAAGGATCTGGCAAGAGCCAAGAGGGATTAAATCTCATTATATGAAAATCTATTTTTAGAATGTAAAATTTGAAAAAATATGTACATGTAAAAAGATTTAATCTCTTTTAGTTATTAATAAATCTGTGATTAAAAGGGATCTATAGTATTGGTTTTCTATCTCTATATATAGATTGACCATTATGTAATTTTTCATTGGTTAAATTGTATTTTTTAATAATTTATTATTATTAATATTTTATATTAAAAATTGAATGAGTTACACATTTTCGTCTTATTGAGAACTAACTAAATTATTTTTTCCTTTTGAGTATTGAAATATTTTACTAATTAGGTTAGAATGAATATGAATCAACTATATAAGCAATAGAAAAATATTTATCGTAATTTTACAATCGCAGTTTCAACCATACTAAACTTTGTAATTTATAAAAATATCTTTAGTTTTTTTTTTTTAAAGTCGTTTTGCATGCAATTTTATATATAGAATTGGGATATAACTTCACCAATACATAATCTATAATAAATATTATTTCAAAAAAATAAACGCCATAATGATAACTATATAAAAGACATAAACATAATCTAAGATACACATTTAAATTCACCACCATCATCTAATTATATACACCTCTAACACATATAAACATCATTGGATAGCACTGAAAAAATATAATAATCTACCTGAGCATCATCATCATCATCACATCTAAAAAAACAAATGAATTGTAATCTAACATCATCACCACACACATCCTCAAATTAATATAAGTCTCATGTCAAATGACTGGTATCACATACATATCTATCTACAAGCACATTAAATGAACATATCTAACATGACCTAGCAATATACACATCAACACCAACATATAAATTAAGTACATAAACATGAAAAAAAATGCATCATATATATATATATATATATATATATATATATATATATATATAAACAAGTCAATTAACTGTTATCAAACATATGATACAACATGCATAGTAATGGCAACCTGGTCTGCAACAGAAGATAATATGGTCAACTAATGCTTCAAAGTATATCATACTCTGAGGTGGAGGATGTGGTGGCTGGTTTGATCTCTTAGGAGAAAGATGAGGCATATAATATAACTCTGACATTTGATCATTAGGAAAATAATGAGGAGGTGTACTACTAGAAGGATCATCGACACACTGAGCTTGATCTAATGGGGTACTACTACTAGAAGCATGATCACCACCCTCATTATCATGATCAGATGGGGTAGCACTGACTAAAGGCTCATCTGACATATTTGGTGTTGCATTCTTTGCATCCCTCCTTGCTACCAATAGCCTACTAGCTCCAACGATATGATGCATAAGAGACATCATCTCATCCAGAGAGTCCCTGAAGAGTTCTATAAACCTAGGATCTGGGTTGATGTCTCCAGCCCTTATAGGGTGGACTCCCTCCTCAACCAAAACTCTAGACTGTCTATCATTGTAATCCATTTGAAATCTTAGATCAGCCCTATGGGCCCAAATGCCCACGCCCCCTTGAGGATGTGCCTCGTACATCTCCTCATTTTCTCCCTTCGATGGGGGAGGAGGCATGTCCCCAAGAAATGTGTTGATGTCTACAAAATATATATCAGACAACAATAATTAGGAAATTTCATTAAACAATTTAACAAAACAAGTTAAAGAACGTGTTAGAATAGATTGTATTCTAATTAATTAAGAAAATAAAATGAAACTAGATTAATTTAAAGAAAACACTAATATTAACTCTATTATTTTTAGGCTCATCCAGTGTGAAGAGGATGTTGGCCCTTCAGACATTGTCTCCAATCAATACCCATGTACGGAAACAACAACAAGATAAATGCGTGATCATCCTTACTGGCTATTAGCACCAATTCCTCAGCAGAAATCTTGGTCAGATACTCTGATAGCCCCCTCTTAGGCATCATCTGGCCCCTCATGCACATCCATACCTCAGTTAAAGACCTAAGAGGGAGACTGTCAAATGTCATTAGAGGAATTTCAACCAAAAAGTGACCTCCTAAGGAATAATAATAAAATAATAGTTAAAATAATAAAATAAGAGTTATGAATTTTGGAGGGAAAAGAAGAAAACTACGTTTTTTTAATTGTAATTTTGGCTTATATCCTTATAGGTTTACTCAAATTTCAAGTGTAGACACTCGTTGTATGAAAAATTAAATTCCACATCCAACAAGTACCCATTATGCATACTTTTGAGAATACCCACATTGATAAAATTTGAAGATACATTACACACTTTTTTAATGTATCTTCAATTTTTATCAATGTGGGTCTTCTCAAAAGTATGCATCATGGGTACCCGTTGGATGTGGAATATAATTCAGCATCTAACAAGTGTCTATATATGAAATTTGAGTAAACCTATAAAGAGATAAGCCAAAAGTGCAATAAAAATAGTATTTATTCTTTTCCCTCCAAAATATTTACATGTACCTATTTTTAAATTTAAAGGATTTTGATTGGTTTAAATATTATGATATTGAAATTACATGAAAAAATCATGGGCACTTTTAGGATGAAATTTCCTTTGATGAGGCACCGTCTCTAGAAAACTCTCAAAAATTAAACAAAAAATCTTTGAAGCGAAAGCGAAGCTCGTCCTCCCATGTATCATCACATGACATCTATCTAAATCTATACAAAATTTCCTAAAAAAATGACAAACCATCTGATACATCTTGGTGCCTGAATCAAAGAATTGACATAATACAAAAGAGGGTAACTTATGCACTACCCATTGCTGGTAAAGTGTGCAATGGTAGTCACTAATAATGAGAGGCACCTAACCTCTTGTGCGGGAAAATAATAAATCCGTAGTTGTCCACCACAAACTTGACAATCTGCTAGATGCACTACATGAGGCCCAACATATATCTAAGAGTATAAAAGCTAACTCTCTGATGCAACCCCATGGGGAACATCAGGGAACTGGGGAAAATCCTCCCCTCTACAAGATAAGGCAATGATAAAATATATGTCCTCCTAATAGGGCCTATACCATGCTCGAGGACTGACATGGAAACCCTGCTCCTGAAAACTCCACCAGTAGATGAGATGTTCCAACAAGATAGAGTGTGCCTTAAGGGTTGTAGCCTCTTCATATTACTTAAGGAAGCCTACATTTCTTAAGAGCACTTGGGTCACTCCACAAATAGGGGGAGGGTAACAATCCATCTCCCTCTCTCACATATCCCATGGTTGAACCACATTGTATTGGTAAAACATTTGCTCCTCCTCCTACTAATTCTCCCTCTGTTGATGTCTCTTCTACATGATTGATATATGAAATACATAAGCCTCATAAATAAAACATATATTTTTTTATTGAATGAAAAATGTATTTATATATATGGAAATATAACTTTCAATAGAAAAAAAATTCCTTGGTGCACCCAAAAAACAGTAAGTCATCGTCTCTGGTGCGCTATCAAACACAACCACACTGGAGACAATGCGTATACATATGACACGCTGCTTTTTTTTCACATATATACATTTTCATCATGGTGTGTATCAAACTTATGCATCGGTGCACATGTATATCCTTTTTGTACCAGTAGGAAACATTCATGTTATCGAACAAATCGAGATATATTTTTTAATATTATTTTTGCGATGAATTTGGTAAATATAAGTGCACCGTGCGTCACCTAAAAATGTACACACTAATGTAAAATTTATAGATTTTTACAGTGGAATTTTATTTACAAAACACACCATAAAAATAGAGATGTGTTAGGTTCATTCACCAAACGACGGTGCACCCTTCAAATTTATAGGGTGCACCACTATCGGTCCAAGCTGAAGCTCTCGAACACATTGCCCATGATTTTATTTTTTCCAAAAAAACGGTTTTTTTTTACCTATTTCGCAATTCCAATCTGCTAAAAAATTAAATTAGTGAGAAACATAGACACTATGTGGATATTTGGCCATCAAGGAGGCATTGTTGACACATAATTGAGAAAAACAAATTTCACCACTGTTTGAGACAATTGGAAAGTCATGAATTTAGTATGGTACTGAAGCATGGCGAGCAAGAGAAGCACCAACGTCAGGGTGCTTGCATGAGGAAAGAGTGGCACCAGTGCTTCAAATCTCTACAACATTACAAATGGTAAAAATGAAATTTACGGTCGGGAGGTTTTTTTTTTATTTAATCCTCTTTCGGTGCATTATTATAACCACACCGATGCATCAAATATCCAAGAGCACCATTTTTTTTAAATTAAAAAACCTATAGTGATTCTTTTGTTAAGACACCTTGGGGAATTCAAATACATGGACCACAATGATGCTTTTTTGGCCCTATAGCACCACATTTAAAAATAAATAAAACCACCCAATGGTGCTCTTTAGAAGATGCCTTGTGGAATTTTAATACATGAAAAACATCGATGCTTCGTTGGAATATAACACCATATTTTTTTTAAATTAAAAACTATAGTGATACTCCTTATAGGTATGCACTAGGGTGTTTTACTACAAGGAGGGAACTGATGTTGCGGGTGTATTTAAAACCGACATTTTTTAAAATTTAACCTTAATCTGATGCTATTGATTATTTAAGAACTCGTGTGTGGAATACAGTTTAGGCACTAAGTCGTCGTCACAATATAGCAGGAGACTAGGCAAAATGAATTTTACAGCCAACATTTTTGTAAATTTAACCCTTTTCTGGTGCTATCAAGTAGTATACGCATCGGTGCTCTTTGTTATTTTGCGCATTGTTTTTTAATTTTTTTTTTTTTTTAATCTAAAAAAAATAAATCTTCCATGGTGCACCATGTTATATTTAGCACCCATGCTTAAATGGATAGTAAAGCACCTATGCATTTGTACATTGTATACTAAAATTAAAAAACACATCCGTTCGCCCAGCTCCGCTATAAACGAATTTTTGGGCTATTTTTATAGGGGATTCCACAAAAACTTCTCCTAGAAGGTCTTAACCTTGTAGTGGGAACATAATGATGCCATTAATTCCAAAGAGCTAGATTGTAGGCATTTTTGGCATTGATGGCAATGACAAAAGAGAAACAAGATAGGTCTTTGATGGCATTGATGTATGCGCAATTGATGAGATGTTGTGATTATTTTTGTTATGCTTGCTTAAGAGAAGTGTGGCCACCATATGCATGCGAGGAGGTGCAACTAATAATAGCTTGTGAGGAGCAAGGTAGAGTAGAGGTATGGAGATGTTGATGTTTAAAATATTTTTATGGAGATGTTGTTACTGCATATATTGTTGATTTGGTTTTGTTATCAGAGATGTTGGTCATGTTGTAATGCAAGGCAAAGACATGAAGAAGCTTTGATGCAAAGGGTGATGGAAAATGAGAATCAAAGAAGGATGGAAAATGTTGTCACTCATGGCATGTTTGTCTTGGATCTCTTATGTTTCTTACATATATTGTGTAATTGGTTACATAACCTTGTTGGTTACATGTGCTTCTTGGTTGCTGTTGAAAAAATGTTACAAATATTTTTGTGATGCAAGGCAAAGACATAATGTAAGGAAAATGCATGATACAATCATGATAATAAATATAACACATGTTATTTATCATGCAAAATGAGTTATAACATAATTCATATTATATCTAGACAATGTTACCCTAGAATGTAACACAATACCCTTTCAAACATACTATGCTATTGTGTGTTTTTTTATGTCGGTTGTTGTAATTGTTAAAATTGGCTTGTGTTAATGCATATTTCTAATTCATCTTATGGATCTTATTATTCAAAGGTTGAAATTAAATAGACACGCTTGGAATGCAGAGAGACAAGACTTATCATTTCATATTCTTTTATGGAATACTAACAACTATCAAATATTGTTCATAAAAATGTGTGAGGTTGGAAGGTTGTAAGGTTAGAGAGTTAGAGAATGTGAGAGTTCATTGAGTTGTTTATTAGTTACTTGGTACATATAGAACAAATGTGAAGCAGATTTGAGGAAAATAAGAAGAAGAGATAGAGATGGAGGTATGTTGAGTTATAGACTAGTTAAACCAACATATTGTTTCTTTCATGTGGTAGGGGATTGTAGTGTCCTTTGAAGTTGTAGTTTGATAAAGAACATGTTAGAGCCTATTGAGGTATGAGCTGCCTATGGGTTGTAGCCTACAGAAAATCTATGGAAGTTGGAGCTTCCTTGCAAGTTGAAGCTTGCCAAATAATTTACGTAGTTGCCTCTTGTAGGTTGGCCTACAAAAACTATAATGTAATAGAGGAAGTATGAGATTTCCTTTGCATCACAACAATAACAAACTCATAGTTTTCTCCCTTTATGAGTTTCCACTTATATCTAGTGTCCATGTGTGATGATTTTTATATTGTGATTTATATGTTAAATGTTAGTTATATTAAATATATTTTTCATAAGGTATATGCTGCTGATTTAATAGTTTATTTAACCATTGAAAAATAATAAAAATTTAATGTCCATGAATGTACTAAAGTGATTCAATCTTCCCCTCACTCTTAATTTAGTTAAATTTCCAACAATTTAGAGGCACTAGAAATACTTCGATGCTCTTCTAGCACATCTAGAAATTGGTCTCCAATGTGAGGGAAAGATATCATTTCAGTTTGGAACTAGTGCACAATATTCGAAACCATTGAATTTGTCAAACTCCTAACCTCCTCTCATACTTACTCTTCATCTCTTATTGACGGTTTATGTTATTTTATGATTGGCATAATTGTAATCATTTTTATATTTTTAATAGCTATTATGTAGATGATATTGTACTTTGGATTTCTTTGTGTTGGCTTGAGGCCACTACCCTAGTTTTATGATTTTATTATAAATCATAATATACTTGGTATACAATCTTGAATATTGTAAAGAATCGAGAAATCGATTCTCAGTATTTGTAAAGAATGTGAAATACATGGACTCTGTGAATAAAAAGAATCTGAAATACACACTTGGACTAAATCAGTTTTCAGATATGAGTAATGACGAATTCGCTGCACAGAGGTTAATGGAGAATCCATTAATGCGAAGAGTGAACAGAGGTTAATGGAGAATCCATTAATGCGAAGAGTGGATCATTAATGCACCCAAATTTGAATGGATCATTCATCCCCATTGACTTGCTAGTGTTTATTGATTGGTCGCAATTGGGAGCTGTAAATCCCAATTGGAGAGTCCAGAGGAGTGAAGAGACGTAGTGGATCATTAATGCACCCAAATTCGAATGGATCATTCGTCCCCATTGACTTGCCATTGTCTATTGATTGGGTGGAAACTGGAGCGGTAAATCCTGCCACCTTGTGCATGCAGATGCATGAGACTTTATTTCCACTAGGATTCTCTAATGTTAATGGTAGCAAGAGAGTGGAGAGGCTTGTAGAAGTTGTACGGTGCCTCTAATAGCATGTCATGGCCAACTTATGATTTTTGATAGTTTTTTGTGTTATTATTATGCAATACTCACTCTAGTTATGCTCCAATTATTATGATATATGCAGTTTTAGACAAATTACTCTATAGGAAGATAGTAAAAAATATTTTGTTTCCCATTAGGAAGATTGAGACCATCCACCTTAAAAATTGTTGAAAGTGGATGCATAAATGATGTACTTGAAACATTTCTTTTTTGATGTGATTGTAACATCTATCATGCTATAGTATATATATATTTTTACTACGTACTTACTTCTCATATTACCATGTATATTAGTTTTCAACACAACATAAATACATTTATGAACTAAATTCTTTATACATCTAATATGAATCATCTCAGAAAAGAAATAGGCAAACAATACTTTGCCTAGATTATTCAGGTTCTCATTATCATAGTCTATACTTTGGTTAGACATATTGATAAAACGACTCCTACATAACCATCAACTGACACTTAAACATAATAATGATACCACTATATGGAAATCAAACTTATGGATATAAATAATCATATACCACACATGTATGGCAATCAAACTTAGGGTTACCCTGGCATTATTGTTTTACTCGATATCTGAGATTGATTAGCACTTATTTGATTATGAATGGATTTTCATTTATTGAATGGTACATGGAAATTAATCCACATCACCATCGTATTTGATTATGTGTTCCTTGGATCTTTGTTGCCACTTGTGCTGTTATGCACCCATGCAAACCATAACCGCTTGTGTGTATTCAAATGTTTTTCCTCTATTACTTCATTTCGGCCCGTCATATTTGAGGACTACGCTGGTTAACTGTTCATTGTTTTGTTGCGGAGCTTAACTTCGTTAGTAATTTTTCATTTTGTGTTTCTGTTGCAGTCTCAGGGTTTTCACTCGTTCTTGAAGCTGTGAAATGGTGAATACTTGGTTAATATTTCACTGTTTCTTCCCTTCTACAGTCTTCCCTTGTGAGGAGCTTTACGAGATTCTAGTTCAAAGCCCTTGGCTCACCATGGGGGTTTACATCATTTCAGCAAGCGGGTTCGGCTATCCTCCACCGGCGTGCCCAAGACACGTAAGAAATTTAAAAAGAATTTTTTTTTGTCTAATAAATTTACTCATTTAGTCCTTTCTTGCCATGATTTTCATTCTCAAGCTCTGTAATGATTTCTTTCTCACTCAGGTTTACAGCTTCAACTCCGACTGCAACCATGAGGTAATTTTCTTACTCAGGACCGGTATTTTACACTTTTATAATTGTTTTATTCCCAAATTTTTTGAAACCCAAGGCATTAACTCATGTTTTGTATTTACACGTAATTGATAACCCTGAAATTCATCATTAAGGATTTGTTTGAAGTGTGGCCTTCCTCCATGGCTAATTATTTTTCGACCTTCCCTCTTCCAGGTACTTATGGAATTTTCTGAGGGTTTCCAATGTTTAAAATCTCCAGTTATGGTTATAACCCGAGGCTTGCGTGAGGGTTTAAATTGTAAAATTGTATTTAAATGTTTTCATGAAACCATTAAGGCTCTTTCACTGTGAATGATAATTTAATTTCTCCACCCTCTCATTGGCATACTGTTTAGTCGTTTAGTATTTATATGTATATTGTAGTGCAAATATAAGTTAATTTATCCTTTGTTGTTTGTATATGCGATACTGGTGATTCTTAATATTGTTACTTTGATAAGTTATGCTACATTTATACTCTGGTCCCTTCAATTGCTTATGCCAAAGCTCATCATGTTTTTGAGCAGTAATTGATTAAATGGTGGGGTGGCATGACCACCTTGTGCATGCAGATGCATGGGACATTATTTCCACTAGGATTCTCTAATGTTAATGGTAGCAAGAGAGTGGAGAGGAAACTCTGCTTGTAGAAGTTGTATGGTGCCTCTAATAGCATGTCATGGCCAACTTATGATTTTTGATAGTTTTTTGTGTTATGATTATACAATATTGACTCTAGTTATGCTCCAATTATTAGGATATATGCAGTTTTAGACAAATTGCTCTATAGGAAGACCATAAAAAATATTTTGTTTCCCATTTGGGAAGATTGAGACCATCCATCTTAAAAATTTCTGAAAGTGGATGCGTAAATGATGTACTTGAAACATTTCTTTTTTGATGTGATTGTAACATATATCATGCTATAGTATATATATATTTTTTACTACGTACTTACGTCTCATATTACCATGTATATTAGTTTTCAACACAACATAAATACATTTATGAACTAAATTATTTATACATATAATATGAATTATCTCATAAAATAAATAGGCAAACAATACTTTGCCAATATTATTCATGTTCTCTTTATCATAGTTTATACTTTGGTTAGACATATTGATAAAATGACTCCTACATAACCATCAACTTATAGTTAAACATAATAACGATACCACTATATGGGAATCAAACTTATGGATATAAATAATCATATACCACACATGTATGGCAATCAAACTTAGGGTTACCCTGGCATTATTGTTTTACTCGATATCCGAGATTGAGTAGCACTTATTTGAGTATGAATGGATTTTCATTTATTGAATGGTACAAGGAAATTAATCCACATCACCATCGTATTTGATTATGTGGTCCTTTGGATCTTTGTTGCTACTGAGAGTCATTCTTGGTGGGTAAGGGTATAGAACTACCCCACAAACCCTGACAGCTTGTGTGTATTCAAATGCTTTTCCTCTATTACTTCGTTTCGGCCTGTCACGGGTGAGGACTATGTTGCTTAACCGTTCATTGTTTTTTTGGGGAGCTTAACTTTGTTAGTTAATTTTTCATTTTGTTTTTATGTCGCAGTCTTAGGTTTTCACTCGTTCTTGAAGCTGCGCAATGGTGAATACTTGGTTAATGTTTCATTTTTGCTTCCCTTCTGTAGTCTTCCCTTGTGAGGAGCTTTATGATATTCTAGCTCAAAGCCCTCAGCTCACCATGGGGTTTTACATCATTTCAGCAAGGGGTTTGGGCTATCCTCCACTGGCATGGCCAAGACACGTAAGCAATTTAAAAAGAAACATGTTTTCTATCTAATAAATTTACTCATTTAGTCCTTTCTTTCCATGATTTTCATTCTCAAGCTCTGTAATGATTTCTTTCTCGCTCAGGTTTACAGCTTCAACTTCGGCTACAACCATGAGGTAATTTTCTTACTTAGGAACGGTATTTTTACACTTTTATAATTGTTTTATTCCCAAATTTTTGGAAACCCAATGCATTAACTCATGTTTTGTCTTTACACGTAATTGATAACCCTGAAATTCATCATTAAGGATTTTTTTGAAGTGTGGCCTTCCTCCACGGCTAATGATTGTTCGACCTTCCCTCTTCCAGGTACTTCTGGAATTTCTGAGGGTTTCCGATGTTTAAAATATCCAGTTATGGTTATAACTCGAGGCTTGCGCGAGGGTTTAAATTGTAAAATTTTATTTAAATGTTGTCATGAAGCTGTTAAGTCTCTTTCACTGTGAATGATAATTTCTCCAGCCTTTGGTTGGCATACTGTTCAGTGATCTCAGTATTTATATGTATATTTCCATGCAAATAGAACTTAATTTATCCTCTGGTGTTTGTATATGCGAGAGTGGTGATTATAAATATTGTTACTTTGATAAGTTATGCTACATTTATACTCTGGTCCCTTCAATTTCTTATGTCAAAGCTAGGCATGTTTTCGAGTAGTAATTCATTATAAGTTTTTTTTACTTTGAAATCTTTACTCATTTTTGGGTCTCTATCAATAAGTTTTCTTATTTAAATCATAACAGTGTATTTTATTACGACTTATGGCTATTTCTCTCTTCCATTTGGAATTTTCCTTGTCGGTTCTCATATGGGGTTAAATTCTCTATGTTTATCTAGATAATATATGAAATGGGTTCCAAAATTTCTTATGTGATTTCCCGGAAGGTTTATAATTAATATGTTATGGATCACAGAAGCTTGCACTCTCAAGGGTTTTTCTATTGTTGTTAATTATTGGGATAGAGAACAATCTCTTGTTCCCTTGTCATTGTAGTAGTTATGTTTACATGAATTTTAATTAGCGTTGCAAATACAATTATTTCCTTTCTGTAGTTTTCTTTTCTATGTTCTATATGTTTTCCCTTAAAAGGGTCTAGTATTTACAATATATATTGTTACTTGAATACCTTAGAAATTATAGTCTCGTTCTCTTTTTGTTTATACATGTCTTTTATTTAAGCTTAGTATAATAATAGCCATTTTCATAATTTGTTCCTCTTTTAAGAATGTTAATATTTCTTCAGTTATTGGGAATTTTACTGATGTCCGAGCCATCATTAAAAATGGGTTATCATTCTTTGACCCATAGTCCAAGTATAGACTTAACTATAGCTGTGAAGACCAACTATTCAATTTGCAGTTCTCTCCCTGGATGGACTAACTGTCCTTTCCATTCTTCAGTTCTATTTTTTCTGAGTTGATTCATATTTTCCTACATATTTTCAACCTGCAATTTTCTTTTTTTCATAACAACTTTGTATAATTTCATAGAATTTCTCTAAACACACAGTTATCCCTTTTTCATAAAATAATCCACTGAAGGAATTATATAAAAATATATACTATCACACAATAATTAATTAAAGAAAGCTTTCTCTGCCATATTCAATCCATTTGGCCACTCTGTGAAAGATAAATACACAGATACTAAACTACTGTTACTAATTCCACAGTTGCAGAGATACATAATTGTTTAACAGAAATCATGTCGAGCCTCTTCTGTCCTCTTTAACACTAGTTAAGATACTTATCTCACTTCAACAAGCTGATGGTATCCTCCCAACCTTGAGAGAGGCAATTACGTCCTTAGCTCCGCCGGTGCTCCTCACAAGAGTAGGATTTAATTAGCAGTATTACTGGAGTAGACCTCAAGACTTATGTCCAGTATTTTCTCTAGTGTCAGCTTGCAGAGTGTTCCACTAGATCCAACCAGCTTTGGATTACTCTCACCTTCAAGCCTTTTGGCTTCCTTCACATTCCACAGAACCCAATTTCATCACTAGGATTTCCTTTTTATCCTTGGAGGAGAAGGTAACTATATTTCACTGATTTTTTTTAGCTACTCTGGAATCTTGGAAATATTTACCATTCGTTTTATGGAAACCACACCATAAATAATTCTTTATTCAAAAATAAAACAATTCATGTTCATTACTGGATTAGCTTACTCGTTAATCCTATTTTACTTAAAAAGATAAATGCATAGTTTATAAAAATAGTTTAGGAAATTAATATAGGTGATACATCTTCCCCCACTAGATGTAAACACCATCCTCGGTGTGCTACCCCATACCAGCAAATAGTTATGGGTAAGAATCTCGTACAAATCCTTCGTCCTCCCAAGTAGCCTCCTCTAGGCCAAAGTGTTTCTATTTAACTTTAACTTGGGTGATGTGTCGCCTCCGAAGGGTTATTTCTCTCTGCTTGAGAATAAATTGAGGCTCTACTAGAAATTCGTCATCTGGTTTGACCTGCAACCATAAAATTTCTTTAATTAGTTCATATTATATTCGTCTACTTTTTAAATTCTAAAACCTAATTTATTCCTACCTAAATGTTTTGCCAATGTATTACATGCTTTGGATCATGCACATATCGTTTCAATATTGATACATGAAACACATTGTGCACTAGTATGTGACTTGGTAAGGCTAATCAATAGGCTATCGGTCCCCCTCTTTCCAAAATTTGGAAAGGTCCACAGAACCTCGGAGCCAACTTGGTGCAGTTAATCCAACTTAAGGTGATTTTCTTGGGTCTAATTCACACATACACATGATCACCCACTTCAAACTCCCGATATGTCATATTTCAGTCCGCATATACCTTCTGCCTATCCTGGGTAGCTTTTAGATTTTTTTGGATCTTCTATACTTCTCTCTCCATTTCAGCCAAAATTTCTGGACCAAGCATTATTTTGGTTTATGGACTGCTCCAATTAATGGGCTTTCAACACTGCCTGCCATATAAGGCCTCAAAGGGGCTCATCCTAAGAGATTCAGTATATCCATTATTGTAGGTGAATTATACTAGATGTAAATAATATTCCCACATCACGGGTTCCTGCATCACATATATGTCTAGCATGTCTTCAAATATTTGATTCACCTACTCAGTCTTTCCATCTGTTTGTGGATGATATGCTGCGACAAATTAGATTTGTGTGCCCAGGCCAGTAAACAGTGCCTTCCAAAAGGCTGAAGCAAACTTTACATCTCAATATGAGATGACTGTTTTCAGAATGCCATGCAATCTAAACACTTCCCTCTTGAAAATGTCTGCAATCTGCACATTTTTGTAATTGGATTGTACTGGAATAAAGTGAACTAATTTTCTTAGTCGATCAATGACCACCATTATAGAGTCATTATGTTTCTTTGATCTTGGTAAGACCGTAATAAAATGCAACGATATGACCTCCCATTCCCATTATGGTATAGGTATAGGCTGCAACAAACCTTATGGATGTTGATGTTCCACCTTGACCTATTGACATTCCAGAAATTTAGTCAAGTATTCAACAATATTTTTACGCATACCATGACAAAAATAAGCTTTACTAATTGTTGTTAGCATTTTCTGGTAACCAGGGTGTCCAGAATAAGAGCTTCAGTGATACTCATTACCTTTAACATGCTGAATTTCGAAATCAAATTCACTCAGGAATGCATTCCACCTTGCTTGATGGGCATTCAAATCACCTTGTTTAAAATAGCTAGTGAAATTGCCATAATCTTTTTTTATCACAAAATTTTTTATGAACAAGTAGTGCCTCCATACCTTGAGTGCGTGCACTACAACGGTCAGCTCTAGATTATAAGCGGAATAACGTTGTTCATGATCTATTACTTTAATTAACTCATATGCAATGAATTTTCCGTCTTACAACAAAACTGCCCATACTTCTTCCCTGCACGCATCGGTGCAAGCCTCAAACTCCTTGTTTGGGTTAGCTACCCTCAATTTGGGAGCAGCAGTCAGCAGTTTCGTTAACCGTTCAAAGTTGGTTTGACATTCGCTAGTCTATTTTAATACCTGCCCTTTTTGTTGCAGGGAGGTAATAGGAAAAGAAATTTTAGAGAATCCTTCGATGAAACGTTATTAATAACCGACCAATCCCATAAAAATAATGTATGTGTGTTATGCTTTTAGGATCCACTGTTATGCCTTCAGTGGAAATAAAATGGCCTAAATATTGAATTTAATCTTTATAAAAATCACACATGATGAATTTGGCATAAAGTTGATGTTCCCTCAACATTTTCAGTATCATTCGTAAGTGTTCCTTATGTTCCTCCATGGTATTTGACTATATTAATATATCATCAATGAATATCAGAACAAACTTATCCAAAAATGGATGAAACATGCCATGCATCAAAGTCATGAAGGTTAATGGTGCGTTGGATAATCCAAATGGTAAAACCACAAACTCATAGTGTCCATATTGGGTACAAAAGGTTGTTTTATATATTTCCTCATATTTTATTCGTATTTGGTGATATCCAGATTTTAAATCTATTTTAAAAAATACAGTTGCCCCTTTTACTTGATCGAAAAGATCATCTATCCGTGGTAGTGGGTACTTGTTCTTAATAGTCAATTTTTTAAGCTACCTATAATCCATGCACATTCGCATCGTTCCATCATTATTTTTCACGAGCAACACTGGTGCCCCCCAGGGGGATACACTAGGTCAAATATATCCCTTGTCTAGTAATTATTGTAGTTGCATCTTTAATTTTGTCAACTCAGGTACACTCATTCGGTATGGTTCTCGTGACACCGATGTCGTCCCGGGAATTAATTCGATAGTGAAATCGATATACCTCTTTGGAGGTAGTCCCGGTATATTTTCTGGAAACACATTCATAAATTCTTGTACCACTGGTATATTTTCCAGCATGGGGGTCTTATCTTTAGAATTAGCGAATCCCACATGCATAGCATAAATCTGGCATCCTTTTCTAATGCATTTTCCCAACCGGGATGCTGTGATGGGGTGTAATTGAACTCATTTCTTAATTCCTTGCAACTCCTGGCATGTTCCATATTTAGCCTTGAAATAAATTATTTTCTCTTTACAATCTACCAGAGACCAACAGTATATCATAGGAACCCAAGGGTAGAATATTTATTTCAAACTTTATATGTAGATTTCCAATTTCTAAAGGACAATTTGAGACTTTAGCGCTAACTATTCTCTTTTCCCTAGTGCCTAGTTGTACCAGCGAGGGACTCTTAAATTTTTGGTTCTGCAAGCCACACTTTTCTACTATCTGGGGATTTACATAGCTTAAACTAGCACCAGGATCAAACAAAATAGAAACAGTTTGGGAATATAGTTGACCTTTGAGTTCTATCATGGTCGATGGATAATCTGCTTGCCAATCCTCGAGTGCCGCCTTAATTCTTGGTATGTTTCGTGCAACATCCCCCACCATAGAAGCCTCTTGCAGATTGGATGTTTTTTTCCTTCTCCCACAATGAGGAATATTCTTGTAATAATGTGCTTCACTGCATCCCCAACACTGAAGAGGTGGTTTCTTAATCTGCCCATGATCTGGTATGATGGATGATTCAGTGGGTCGCTTCTCTGTTGGCGATTTAGGCTTCTGCTAGTTTCTTCCATATTGTCTACTCATTGAATTTATTAGAAAATTTTTAAATTTCTAGATCTGTTATTTTTAAAATTTGAAGTGTTTTTCTTCCCTTTCTTTGGCAACTAGTTCATGCCAGCTTCTCCTTTTACCATGGACTATTGATAACACATTCATGATTTTCGAATCACCTTGTCCATAGTATTTGGGTTCACAAATTCGATCATTTCCTTCATGTGAGGCAAGCTACTCAAGAATCGTTGCACCTTTGCCTTTTCATCTTTCAGGTATGATTATACATATCTCATCAAGGAGGCAGATTTAGTTATGAATTCCTCCATTGACAATTGTCCCAATCTCAAATCATGAACTTCTCGAGATTTTTCATCGTAAAAAGGCTCTGTTATGTATTTATCTTTGAAATACTATTGGAACTCATCCCAAGTCATATTCTGGTCTTCAATTCCTCGCACATTTTTGACTTCCTCCCACCATAATGTGGGCTTTTCCCACAGTTGGTAAATAACCAAATGAGCTTTTAGTTTGTTATTATATTCATAAACTTGAAAATATATGTTCATGTTAATTATCCATGCCTCTGATATCTCTTCGTCCTCTCCATCGAATGTAGGAGGTTTAATTTTCCAAAATTCACCCTACAACTCCACTTTCTATTTTTTAATCTCTTGTTAATTTGAAACATTTCTCGACTCTGCTTCACTATAAGTTCTATTTTTATTACTTCGTTGAGTATGGATTCCTTTTGGCTTATCATTAGCTTGTCGTCGTTGTTCACTTTATTATTGTGTATCCATTTCTAGGCTTGGTTGAGCTGTCCCTTGATTTTTCATGTCTGAGAGGCTTTTAAGAATACTCTCCTGCTCTCGCATTAACCTCTCATTATCACTTCTTACCCGAACCATTTCTTCCAGCAATTGTTGCACCGTATCCATAAGTCTATTGGTTTTTCATTTTTGTTCCTCAAGTAATATGTTGGTTTGTTAATGTTGATATACGCTCAACTGAACCCACATTTATGGGTTCATCTCTTGATTAGGTTGGGGGTGAGATTAGCCAATAGTTCAGGGAACTTGGTATGGTGACCCCCTTCTTATTCTCTCCTTCTATCCCTTTCTTCTTATTTTCTTTGCACAATTTTCTACACATCAAATGTTATTCATGTGACCTGTCTGGGTCCAAGTGTGTGAACGCTGCTCTGATACCACTTGTAACATCTATCATGCTATAGTAATTTGTTTTTTTACTACTTACTTCTCATATTGCCATGTATATTATTTTTCAAAAAAGTAGAAATACATTTATGAACTAAATTATTTATACAAATAATATGAATTGTCTCATAAAATAAATAGACTGACAATACTTTGCCCTGATTATTGATTCAAGTACTCTTTATCATAGTCTATACTTTAGTTAGAAATATTGATACCACGACTCCTACATAACAATCAACTTACGGTTAAACATAATAATGATAACACAATATGGAAATAAAACTTATGGTTAAAAATAATAATATACCACACATGTATGGCAATAAACTTATGGCTACAGTAGCATTATTGTTTTACTTGGTATATGAGATTGATTAGCATTGTTTTCGATATGAATGGATTTTCATTTATTGAATGGTACATGGAAATTACTCCACATTACCATCGTATTTGATTATTGTGGTCCTTCGGATATTTTTTGCCACTTGTGATGTTATGAACCATTGGATCCTCTGTCAATCCATGACTGAGAGTCGTCCTTGGTGGGTTATAGTATAGACCTACCCACAAAACCTAACCACTTTTCATTTGTGAGAATGTTGCGAGAGTAGCACTAGCTCTACAACACTTGCACTTAAATTTTTTTCCTTTGTTACTTCGTTTTAGCTGGTCACATGTGAGGACTATGTTGGTTAATGTTGAAAATGTAGCAAGATGATGGAGCTTAGTGAAATGAAGTCGCCTTCACTAAGTGGGCCCGCAGGCTATTTTTGGCGCAAAGTCTATTTTTAGACATATGGAGCATGGTCCAGGGGTTGCAGTATGTTATTCTTGGAGTATTGGTCATGTTGGTAAAAATAGATGGACCTCTATTTTTAGACATATAGGTCGAAGTCTATTTTGAAGCGCCTATCCTAAAAATAGGGAAGTCAAATATTATTTACCCTTAATAATATTTGGACTCTAAACTTCAGTTTACTCTCTTGGAGAGCTTCAGTTCGAGCTACAGAAGTGGCTCATGCATCTGACAGAGGAATTACGCTATTCCTAAGGGTTTGGTGAGCTCATGCATGGTTGACTTTAGTTAGGACTTCAGTGGCAGAAGTTTGGTGGAGTTGATGAGGCAGTTGGTGGAGTTGTGTTCGGTTTAACTTAGTTGAACTAGTTGAGATTAGTTTAACTAGCTAATCAACTAGTAATGAGTGGAGTGAATTAAATATTATTTAATTCACTAATTATTAACTCATTATTCAAATCAAGAACACATCAGTTCACTACAGTGCATGGACAGTTCAGTGGAGACCAGTGAAAGAGGTAGATGAAAGGGTTGAGATAGCTATCAGTTGTGACATCAGTTGTGCATGAGATTTGCACCACACTTGAAGGAATTTCCCATGATGATTGTGCTTTCAAGCCAAGGAGATTTGAACCTTGGATCTCTCATTAGACCAGCCTTGATTGCGCAATAGAGGCAGGCAATTAGTGGATGTGTTTTGAACCTGTGACTTGTTCAAAACCAAGCTAGTTTGTGTGTAACTTCATGAGATAGTACTGAGTACTTGTGAGGAGTATTGTGCTATGTACTGTTACATGTTCTCTCCATTATAATATACACAATAGCTGAGGGGTTTTCAGCTATAAGCTTTCCCCATACATACTGTGTAATGTGTGTGATGTTTTGATGATCTTTCGATCGCATACCGCTTGTTTTATTTCCGCATGTGTGATGATCTGAGTGGAAGAGATTATGTTCTGCATATGAATTCGAATTGATATGTGATCAGGATAATCTCGGTGGATAAATATTCATTATTCAGCAAATTTCTACATGGTATCGGAGCTATCGGAGCAGAGATAGATCATCACAGTGATTACAAACTTATTTCGGTAGACAGAGTCTGCATGCAGGCCAGGTAGCCTCTGGATCCATCCTTTCCTTTGAAAGGTGATACATCCAGTAAATTCCCCTGTAGTCGATCTCTGTGCTAGAAATAATTTGTTCTCACAGATCAAGAGCGGTTGAGCTTTGAGCTTGGAATTCGAATTTTGCAGCAGTTTGTTTTCTTGGTGCCGGAGTTGAAAATGTCTTTCAACGGTTTGCGACTCGAATATGCTCTTGAAGGCAGTTCGAATTATGTTGCATGGAAGGATCGCATGGAGGTAGTATTAGAAGATAATGGACTGAAGGAGTTCGTGGATACGGATGTCCAAAGGCCCACTGATCCTGCTGAAGTCGAAGCATGGCAAAAGAAGATGGCAAAATGTCGAAGGATCCTGTTGGAGGGCGTCAAGGATCATATTGTATCCAGCCTGCATGGAAAGGCTTCTCCATTTCTAATGTGGAAATCTTTGACGGATCTATTCCAGAGTAAGAGTGACCAAAGGAAGCTGGCGCTCAAAGATAAGCTTAGGAACATCAAGATGGAGAAAGGCGACAGTATCGCCAAATACCTCACGAAGTTCACTCAATGCAGAGATGAGCTGGGAAGTGTGGGGGTGACTGTCGAAGATGAGGACATGGTGGACCTAGCTCTCCTTGGTCTTCCGAAGGCTTGGAATTCATATCAAGATAGTGTCAATGGTCGGGAGAAGTTGCCGAGATGGGAGCGCCTTTGGGCGGATCTCATGCAGGAGGAGATAAGGAGGACTACTAGGGATGGATCTTCATCAAAGGTATCTGATGAAGAAAATTGCGCTTTGGCTGCCAAAGCAAAGAAGGGGAAGAGCAAGAAGGCTTCTCAGTCTGGTGCGAAAGGCAAGAAACAAGACATGTCCAAGGTGAAGTGTTTTCACTGTCACCAGCACGGACACTATGCCACAAATTGTCCGCAGAAGAAGAAAAATAAGAAGGCTGCTGGATCTGCAGCGGGAGAGGCATTGGCTTCTCAATTCGAACTAGATTTTTCACTGATCGCATGCTTGGTTTCAAGTGTGATGGGATCAGTATGGTTCTTGGACAGTGGTGCATCATTTCACATGACCGGAGATCGAGATCTGTTTTCATATTTGGAGGAAAAATATCTTGGAGTGCACATCGAGATGGGCGATGATGGTAGATACAGTGCGACTGGTATCGGTACCATTTCCTTTGAGAGGGAGTCTAGTAAACCTTTCATATTGAAGGAATTTTTGCATGTTCCAGGATTGATGAAGAACCTGATCTCTATGGCGATGTTGGAAGACAAGGGGTATGATGTGGTCTTCAGCGAAGGAAAAGCCTTCCTGCGCAGTAAGACTACTGGTGAGACCCGGAAGATAGGGGTTCGAGTCAAGAACCTTTATCAGTTTCAAGTAGATGGCTGCGCAGCAATGGCATGCAAGGCGGGAGAAGTGGTGAGTCGGGATGATGAGGGCGAACTGTGGCACAGGAGATTGGGCCACCTTCACCATGGAGCTTTGAAGATCCTGCAGCAGATTTCTACTGGGCTTCCTAAGGGAACTCTTGCACAGTCAGATCAGTGCAAGGGGTGTACTTTAGGGAAGTATGTGAAAGCCACCTTTCACGAGAAGGATAGTCGCGCCACGACGATCCTTGAGAGAGTTCACACAGATGTGTGTGGTCCTTTCTCTGTAGCTTCAACAGCAAAGCACAAGTACTATGTGATCTTTGTTGATGATTTCTCTCGGAAGTGTTGGATCTACTTCATGCAGAAGAAGAGTGAGACATTTTCAAATTTCTGTGAATTCAAGGCGCTGGTAGAGAAGGAATCGGGGAAGCATGTGAAGGCTCTTAGGAGGGACAATGGTGGTGAATTCATCTCGGCTGAATTCAAAGACTTTTGCAGCGCAGAAGGGATTCGGAGAGAGCTCATCGCACCCCATAACCCACAGCAGAACGGGGTGGCTGAGCGGAAGAACAGAACGATCGTGGGTGCTGCACGGGCGATGTTGCATGATCCGGGCCTACCCCTTCACTTGTGGGCTGAGGCATGCAATACAGCAGTGTATGTGCAGAACCGTTGTCCTCACAAGGTTCTTGGCATGAGTACACCAGAGGAGGCTTATTCTGGCAAGAGGCCTGATATTTCCCATTTGCGGATTTTCGGAGCTCCTGTCTACATGCATGTGACGAAGGATGCAAGAAGGAAGCTGGATCCAACTGCTGAAGTTGGAATATTTGTGGGGTACACTGATACACCTCACAACTATCGGGTGTATGTGCCAGACAGTCGCAAGACTGTTGTGCGACGGGATATAAAATTTCGGGAGGAGAAAGCCATGCAGTGTTCGCTTGAGAGGGAGCTACACTTGCATGCAGATGAGGAGCTGTTAGTTCCTAAGGAGGAGCTTCCGGATGTGGATCAGCCACAAGAGGAGGTTTAGGAGGTGGAAGAAACCACCCATGCAACGCCAACCATCAGAGGGCGCATGCGCACTACAGAAGCTGAGCGACTGGCTCGAGATGCAGAGAAGGTTGTAGGACCACCTACAGCACAGTGCAGACAGAGGCAGTCACCGGATCGGTACATTGGATACATGGCTCTTGTGAGTCAATGTGTCGTGACGGAGCCATCCTCTTTTGAGGAAGCTGTGGAGGAACCCGCATGGGTAGATGCCATGATCGAAGAATATGATTCTATCGTCAGAAACAGTGCATGGGAGATTGTCCCAAGACCGGAGGGGAAATCAGTGGTGGGTTCGCGATGGATCTACAAAGTGAAGTAGGCGGCTGACGGGAGTGTGGAGAAGTACAAGGCGATATTTGTCATCCGTGGTTTCTCACATATTGAGGGGATTGATTATGAGGAGATTTTTGCACCTGTCGCAAGGTACTCTTCCATACAGACGATCCTTGCTCTCAGCGCAGATGGGATGGCACATCCATCAGATGGATGTGAAGACTGCGTTCCTCAACAGATTCATTGAGGAGGAGGTGTACATAGAGCAGCCTGAAGGTTTTGAGATCTTCAGTAGTGAGTCGCATGTGTGCCGACTCAAGAGAGCAATGTACGGGCTGAAGCAAGCACCTCGTGCTTGGTACACACAGATTGACAGTTATTTCACCGGGATTGGATTTTCCAAGAGTGAGGCGGATCCTAACCTGTACCAAATTGTGGTGGAGGGGAAGCTGCTGATCATCGTACTGTATGTAGATGATCTGATTTTGACGGGTGATGAGTTGTTGATACTTTCATGCAAGGAGAACCTTGCTAGAGAGTTCGAGATGAAGGACTTGGGCCTCCTTCATTATTTCCTGGGATTGAAGATTTGGTAGCGCAGTGGAGGACTGTTTTTTTCTCAGGGAAAGTATGCCTAGGAGATTCTGGAGAGGTTCAACATGCATGGCTGCAAGCCTGTTGACACTCCTCTTCCTGGTGGTTGGAGGAAGGAGGATGCTACTTCAGCGGAGGTAGTGGATGCCACTGTCTATCGACAGTTGGTGGGGTCGCTTATGTATCTGGTCAATACACGACCCGATATATGCTATGCAGTTAACCGGCTTTCGCAAGCTATGGTTAAGCCTACCAAGCTCTTTTGGAAGGCAGGCAAGCATGTATTGCGCTATATTAGAGGCACATCGGGATATGGTCTATGGTACAGACAGGAGGATGGAGCGAAGCTTTCTGGCTTCACTGATGCAGATTGGGCAGGGAGCCCAACGGACCGGAAGAGCACATCCGGAGGAGTTTTCAGCATTGGGTCGACAGCAGTTTCCTGGTACAGCAGGAAGCAGAGATCCGTGGCACTCAGTTCAGCAGAGGCCGAGTACATGGCAACTAGCTTGGCTGCATGCGAGGCTATTTGGATGAGGAAGATCCTCGTTGGATTGTTCGGGTTGCATTTGGAGCCTACAGTGATTTACTGTGATAACCAGAGTTGCATTAAACTCTCGGCTAATCCAGTATTTCATGATAGGTCCAAACACATCGACATCAAGTACCATCATATCAGAGATTGTGTTCAGCAGAGAATCATGATGCTTTCATATGTTCCCACGGAGGATCAGGATGCCGACATCCTGACGAAGGCGCTCACCGGGAGCAAGTTCGAATTCCACAGAGGCAGGATAGGGATTGCAGATAATCCATATCTTGCTGAGAGGGAGTGTTGAGAATGCAGCAAGATGATGGAGCTTAGTGGAATGAAGTCGCCTTCACTAAGTGGGCCCGCAGGCAAATTCTGGCGCAAAGTCTATTTTTAGACTATGTCTATTTTTAGACATATGGAGCATGGTCCAGGGGTTGTAGTATGTTATTCTTGGAGTATTGGTCATGTTGGTAAAAATAGATGGACCTCTATTTTTAGACATATAGGTCGAAGTCTATTTTTAGACTGCCTATCCTAAAAATAGAAAAGTCAAATATTATTTAACCTTAATAATATTTGGACTCTAAACTTCAGTTTACTCTCTTGGAGCACTTCAGTTCGAGCTACAGAAGTGGCTCATGCATCTGACAGAGGAATTACGCTATTCCTATGGATTTGGTGAGCTCATGCATGGTTGACTTCAGTTAGGACTTCAGTGGCAGAAGTTTGGTGGAGTTGATGAGACAGTTGGTGGAGTTGTGTTCGGTTTAACTTAGTTGAACTAGTTGAGATTAGTTTAACTAGCTAATCAACTAGTAATGAGTGGAGTGAATTAAATATTATTTAATTCACTAATTAGTAACTCATTATTCAACTCAAGAACACATCAATTCACTACAGTGCATGGACAGTTCAGTGGAGACCAGTGAAAGAGGTAGATGAAAGGGTTGAGATAGCTATCAGTTGTGACATCAATTGTGCATGAGATTTGCACCACACTTGGAGGAATTTCCCATGATGATTGCACTATCAAGCCAAGGAGATTCTAACCTTGGATCTCTCATTAGACCAGCCTTGATTGCGCAATAGAAGCAGGCAATTAGTGGATGAGTTTTGAACCTGTGACTTGTTCAAAACCAAGCTAGTTTGTGTGTGACTTTATGAGATAGTACTGAGTACTTGTGAGGAGTATTGTGCTATGTACTGTTACATGTTCTCTCCATTATAATATACACAATAGCTGAGGGGTTTTCAGCTATAAGCTTTCACCATACATACTTTGTAATGTGTGTGATGTTTTGATGATCTTTCGATCGCATACCGCTTGTTTTATTTCTGCATGTGTGATGATCTGAGTGGAAGAGATTATGTGTTGCATATGAATTCGAATTGATATGTGATCAAGATAATCTCGGTGGATAAATATTCATTATTCAGCAAATTTCTACAGTTAATCATTCATTGTTTTGTTGCGGAGCTTTACTTCGTTGGTTCATTTCACATTTTCTATTTTTGTCACAGTCTCAGGGTTTTAACTCATTCTTGAAGTTGTGGAATGGTGAATACTTGGTTAATGTTTCATTGTTGCTTCCCTTCCGCATTCTTCGACCTTGTCAGGAGCTTTACCAGTTTCGAGTTTGAAGCCCCTCGCTTACCATGGGGGTTTACATCATTTCAGCCATAGGGTTCAACTGTCCTCCACTTGTGTGACTAAGCCAGGTAAGAAATTTAAAAAGAAAGAGGTTTTGTGTCTAATAAATTTACTCATTCAGTCCTTTCTTATCATGGTTTTCATTCTCACGTTGTGTAATGATTTCTTTCTGGCTCAAGTTTATAGCTTCGACTCTGGCTGCAACCATGAGGTAATTTTTTTACTATGCGCCGATATTTTTAGAGTTTTATAATTGTTTTATTCCCAAATTTTTGGAAACCCTAGGCGTTAACTCATGTTTTGTATTTATAGGTAATCCATAACCCTGAAATTCGTCATTAAGGATTTGTTTGAAGTCTGGCCTTCCTCGACGACTAATGATTGCTCGACCTTCCGTCTTCCAGGTACTTCTGGAATTTGCTGAGGGTGTTCGATGCTTAAATTCACTAGTTCTGGTTATAAACCGAGGCTTGCGTGAGGGTTTAAATTGAAAATTTGTGTTTAAATGTTTTCATGAAGCTGTTAAGGCTCTTTCACTGTGAATGATAATTTCTCCAGCCTCTGGTGTGAATACTGTTCATTCATCTCAGTATATATATATATATATATATATATATATATATATATATATATATTGTTCTACAAATAGAAGTTAATTTATCCTCTGGTGTTTGTATATGCGAGACTGGTGATTCTCGATATTGTTACTTTGATAAGTTATGCTACGTTTATACTCTAGTCCCTTCGATTTCTTATCCGGGCATGTTTTCGAGCAGTAATTAATTATAATTTTTTTTACTTCGAAATATGTACTAGTTTTTCGGTCTCTGTCAAGAAGTTTTCTGAGTTAAATATTTACATTGCATTCGCTTACGGCTTATGGCTATTTCACTCTTCCATTCAAAATTTTCCTTTTCGATTCCTATATGGGGTTAAATTATCTGTGTTTATCTGGATCATATATGAAATGGATTTTTTTGTTGTTGTTAATTATTCGAACAGACAGTGCACTTTCACGCTAGTGTGTTCCCTTGTCATTGTAGTATTTCTTTTTACATGCATTTTAATTAGCATCACAAATACAATTATTTCCTCTATGTAGTTTTCTTTTATATGTTCTATATGTTTGCCCTTAAAAGGTTATGGTATTTACCGTATATACTGTTAGCCGAATACGTTAGAAATCATAGCCTTGTTCTCTTATTGTTTATACATGTCTTTTATTTATTATCAGTATAATAATAGTTGTTTTCATAATATGTTATTTTTTTGTTAATATTTCTTCAGTTATTGGGAATTCTATTGATGTCCAGTCCATCATTAAAATTGGGTTATCATTCTTTGACCCATAGTCCGTGTATAGACTTAACTATAGCTATGAAGACAGACTGTCCAATTTGGGGTTCTCTCCTCGGATGGACTAATTGTCCTTTCCATTCTTGAGTTCTAAGTTTTCTTATTTGATTCATTGTTTTCTACATATTTTCAACCTACAATTTTATTTCTGTCATAACAACTTTGTATAATTTCATAGAATTTCTCTACGCACACACCTATCCCTTTTTCATAAAATAATCCACTCAAGGCATTCTACAAAAATATATACTATCACACAATAATTAATTAAAGAAACCTTTCTCTGGCATATTCAATCCTTTTGGCCACTCTGTGAATGAAAAATATACAGATATTAAACTACGGTTACTAATTCCACAGTTGCAGAGATACACAATTATTTAACAAAAATCATATCAAGCCTCTTATGTCCTCCTTAACACTAGTTAAGATACTTGTCTCACTTTAGCAAGATGTTGGTAGCCTCCCAACCTTGAGAGAGGCAATTAAGTCCTCATCTCCCCTCGTGCTTCTCACCAGAGTGGGATTTAATTAGTAGTATTACGGGAGTAGACCTCAAGACTTCTGTCGAGTCTTTTCTCAAGTGTAAGGCTACAGAGTTCCAGGTTTTCGATTACTCTCACCTTCAAGCCTTGTGGCTTCCTTCACATTCCACAAAACCCATTTTCCTCACTGGGATTTCCTTTTTATCCTTAGAGGAGAAGGTAATTGTCTTTAACTGCTTTTTTCTAACTACTCTGGAATCTTGGAAATCTTTACCATCAGTTTTATGGAAACCACACCATAAATAATTCTTTATTCAAAAAGAAAATAAATCATGTTCATTATTGGATTAACTTACTCTTAAATCATATTTTACTTAAAAAAATAAATGCATAATTAAAAAAATAGTTTAGGAAATTAATCCGGGAGTTACAGTAATACAATATAATTTTACCAAAAAATATTTATTTATAATTTTGTCCTTAAGTTTACCAAGAAAAATTTATTTATAATTTTTTCCAAGGAAAGTGATGGCTTGGGGTTGTGTGCCCCCACCCAGGGTGTAAGAGAACATTATAATCACCTCCTTATGCTTGGTGATTATGATATTATTATTTTTTTTTTTTTTAAATGCATCTTAAGAATTATATTTAGATTAATAATTATATTACAATGATGTATGGAAAATTCTCATTACAATGACCTAAAATATGAGTGTTCTAACTCATCTAATCTTAAGTTGGGGTTTCTACTATTCTAATCATGTTGAGATCATTTTAAATCATTTATAGTATTATTTTATTATAATATTAAAAATTATTTGTAAATATTAATTGATTATTAATAAAAATTAAATTTAAAGATAGGTTAATATTTTATAGTTAAACTATTTATTATAATGAAATTTATACCATCAACTTTGTAAAAAAAATTAACCAAAATATATTAACATATATTTAGTCATATATCAACAATATTAAAGATAATTAGTTGAAATGATCACTTAATAAATGATTATTTATCTAAAATTTTAAAAAATATAATATAGGTCAGGATTTGTTATTTTTATTGGTCCCTTGCAAAGCAAGACAATAATATATTTTGAGTATTATTACTCCTTCCAAAGAGGTAATGGAATTACCCTGTGACTATTATGATTAGTTTATATATATATATATATATATATATATATATATATATATATATATATATATATATATATGTACTTGGGTCTGCAATTTTCTCGATTAATATTTGGGTCTGCAGTGAATTCTGTGGTGAAAATTTTCTACATTAATACTTGGGTCTGCGCTGAAAATTCTGTGGTGAATTTTCTCCATTAATACTTGGGTCTGTGGTGAAATTCTGAATTTTCTTGATTAAAGTTCCGCTGTCTGGTTTGCTGATATTTAGGTGCACACATTCCTTATATTTTTCTAATACATATTTGCTCATATATTCTCAAGTATGAATAATTCACCACAACTACCAAAGATTACCAAAGGTAGACATAGCACAGTTACTCTACAGAGCCTTTATGAGTATATAGAGTCTTTAGAGAAACGTAGAGAAGAAAGAGAAGTCAAGCTACAAACCCAGTTAGAAGCCATGCTAGAAAACAAATTCACATCTCTTGAAGACAAGATCCAAAAACAAATAGAAAATAAAATAGAACTATTGGAGAATAAAATGGAGGCAATGGAGACTAGGTTGCAGGTCATAGAAAAACAAAACCAAGATACGAACCAAACATCCCAGCAAGGAGATGCTGATAGTATAGAGAGTCTTAAAATGAAGGACATGATTAAAGAACTAGAAGAAAAAGTTAACAACAGTCTCACCCTAAATAGTGGGGCAAGTAAATTAGATATCAAACCAATTAAAGATGAAATGAAAAAAATTGATCGAATTAGACCATGAGTGTAACAAAAGGGCCTTGAACCTTATAATCTTCGGTTTGAAAGAGGAGGTAGACAAGGATACTTTAGCCATAGCCTAGACATAATTACATAATAGATTACAAATTGAAACCACGTGTCTCACTGAAGCAACAAGGTTAGGAAAATTAACTAAGAATAAAGGAAGGTTGATCCAAATAAAGGTGAGCTCTACTGACCATAAATATGGCATACTTAGTAAAGCCTCAAGTCTAAAAGGAACGAGAATATTTATAAATGAAGATCTCATTCCAGAAGATCAAGCAGAATTAAGAAAGGAGTTTCAAAAGGTAAAAGAAGCTAGGAAGGAAGGAAAATGGGCAATAATCATAAATAGAAAAGTTTTTATTTGAGATAGAAACCAAAAAGATAGTAATAAAAAGCAATTCAACATGCTCCAAATTCTTTCTTGGAATTGTCGGGGCTTTCCATGGAACAAAGGCCCCAAACTAAGTTGGATCTCAAATGATGTTGATATTATATTGCTTGTTGAAAATTGGGAGCACGAAGAATCTAAGGTCCCTAACATAGATGGCTTTGCACTATGGTCTACATGGAACAAGCGATCCTCTCGTAGAGGCATTGGGGGCATAGCTTGCTACATTAAGAAGAAAATCTCCCCCCATGCTAGGATTTATAAAAAAAGACCCTTACAACCAATATAGTTGGATTGAGATTACTGACATTAATGATAAAAATACCTACATAGCAATCTGTTATTCCCCCCCCATTAATTTTAACTTCTAGAAGAAAAATAATCTAGATAAAAATAGTCCTTACAATGGTTTAAAGAATGATATTTATAGCCTGAGGAATGAAGGTAATATCCTTTTAGTGGGTGACTTTAATGCTTTAAATTCAAGCAACCAAGCTATTCTTCTAAGCAATCATTCCAACCCCAATCCTCTTTGGTTAGACAAAGACCTTACTCTACCTAGTCGAAACAAAAGGAGCTCTGAAGACCTCGGGGATAATTTGTTTGGGTCAGAGCTAGTCAAGCTCTGTAGTACTCAGGATCTCATAATTTGCAACAGTCTAAATAAGTGGCCCAATTCTAGCAAGATGACTTGCATCCATGGGCTTGGCATTAACGTGGTAGACTATGTTATTTCCGATCTCCCTTTATACAAAGAAATAATAAGTTTTGACATCTTAGATGACCACGAGCCTGACTCTGATCATAGGCCTTTACTCATAACTCTCAATTTTTTCATGCATACAGATCCCATAGAAGATAATCCTTATATTCAAAAGAAATTAATCTTTGATAGAAATAAAAATGATCTCTTTCTAAATGAATTAAAAACTAATTTGCTTCCTTTATCTAGTATAGACAACATAGATGACCTCTATCATAATTTTAATACAACCCTCTCATATTCTATTAACAAGTTCTGAATTGAATTCTCAAGTAATAAAAGAAATAGCAAAACCAACCCATGGTATGACAAAGATTGTAAAAGTGCGAGGAGAGCAATTAAGGAAGCTGTTGATGAATCTCTCAAAATTGACAAGATAAAAATCTACAAAGCCCTAACTAAAAGGAAAAAAAGGCAATAAACACTGTTACCGATGAAATAGGTAACCTGACCTCAAAATGGTAACTCTAGCCCAAAAAGACTCAAAAAACATGAAAAAACACCCCAAAAACAAAAAAAGCGTATTCCATAATGCACTTGGTTTTTTTTGAAGGTCAAATTTCAACATTTTATAAAATTATGCTAAAAACAAAATTGTTTCTTGAAAAAAGGATTGAAAAAACACCCTCAAAACAAAACCAGTTGATGCTGGAATAACAAAAAAAAAAAAATGTGTCATATTTTTGACATTTTTAAAAATAGAAATAACATTTTTTAATTTTTAAAATTCAAACATTAAAAAAAAACCTAAAATTTAAGAAAAAAATAAATTAAAAAAATAAAAACATTTTAAAGCTTAAAATTTAAAAATATATAGGAATAAAAAAATAAAAATAAAAACAAAATAAAAAATTTAATTCAAACATTAAAAAAAACCTAAAATTTAGGGGAAAAAAAAATTAAAGATAAAAATTTCAAAATCTTTAGAAAAAAAAAATAATAAAAACAAAATAAAAATATAAAAAAAAAACAAGTTAAAAAAAGAAAGAAATTAAAAAAATTAAATATAGAAATTAAATTTCAAAAAGAAAAAGAAAACGTTTATATATATATATATATATATATATATATATATATATATATATATATAATAAAAAATTAAATTTAAAGAAATATATTAAATTTAAAAAAAATGAAAAATGAAAAATAAAATACAATAAAAATATTAAATTTAAAAAAGAAAAATATTAAATTTTAATAAATAAATGAATAAACAAATAAATTTTGAAATAAAAAATAAATTTTAAATGTAAAGAAAAAAAAAACCATTGTTAAAATAAAAAGTTAAAAAACTTTAAAAATCAATTAAAAATGAAAAATTGAAAAAAAAAAAATTAAAAAATATATATGAAATAAAAAATAAAATAAAAAACAAATTAATTTGAAAATATTAAGTTTAATATATATATATATATATATATAATTTTTTAAATACACAATTTTAATTGAAATTAAAAAAAATATATAAAAATTTTATGTAATTAAAAAAATAATTAAAAAAAAATTAAAAAAATATATATTAAAAACAAATAAATTCAAAAAAAAAATACAAATTTATTAAATTTTAAAAAATTAAATGAAGAAACTAAACATAAAATTTAATAATAAAAATTAAAAAATATATGAAAAAAAAATCAATTAAATTAAAAAAAAATTACAAAATTTAATAAAAAATTTTAACAAAATTTAGAAAAAAAAAGGTTAAAAACAAAAAAAATGAATAAAATTAAAATAATAATAATAATAATAAAACAAAAAAATTAAAACAAATTAAATTTCAAATATAAAAATTAAATTTAAAAAAAAATAAAATTGAATTTAAAAAAAAATAAATTTTTTTAAAAATATTAAAAATTAAGAAAAATTAAACAAAAAAAGTATTTTTTGATCGTGCAGAGCCGCTTAATCGGCTCGTCTAGGAGGCGAGGCTGTCGCTGGTGGCGAGGAGGTCGCATGCACTTCTCCTCCACCCAGCGGTCACCTCCGCCACCGTTCGAAGGAGGCCGATTCCTCGACCGGCCCCATGGGCAGACGTCGACGCGGAATCTCGCGCTACTCAAAGGCGATTCCAGAATTTCTCCAATAATGAGGCTTAAATCAGCCTCCCGCCGCGGGAGGGCGATTCTCGGAATCGGCCTCCCGCCTAGGTGGCGGCGGAGGCCGGCCGCTGGGCGGGCGGGGGGCTACATGCAGCCTCCTCGCCCGCCAAGCGGCCGGCCTCCGCCGCCACCTGGGCGGGAGGCCGATTGGCGGCGCCACCACGATCAAAAATTTCTTTTTTTATTTTTTTATTTTTTTAATTTTAATATTTTTTTTTTTTTAATATTTTTTTTTTTAATTCAAAAAATTTAAAATTATTTTTTTTAATTCCAATTTTTTATTTTAAATTTAATTTGTTTTAATATTTTTTGTTTTTTTTTTTTTTAAATTTTGTTTTTAAATTTAATATTTTAGATTAATTATTTTTTAAAATTTAAAATTTATTTATTAAATTTATTAAATTTTAATTAAATTTAATTTTTTTTTTAATCTTTTAGTTTATTTAGTTTTTCATTTTTAAAATTTATAAATTGTTTCATTTAAAAAAAAAACAATAAATTTATGGATATTTGTTTTTTAATTATTTGCACGTGGTTTTTTTCATTTTTTTGTTTTTTAATGATAGTTTTTTTTATTTTAATTCTTTTATTTTAATTTTCTTTTTGAATTTTAAATTTTGTTTTTTTTTTGTTAATTTTAAAATTTGTATTTTTTTTTCTTATTATTATTATTTTTTTAATTTAAATTTTTAAATTTAATTTTTTCTTTTTTGTATTTTATTTTTTTTATCTAAATTTTAATTTTGTAATTTAAATTATTTTTAAATTTTCTATTTAATTTTTTTTTAATTATATGGTTTTTTTTAATAACTTAGAAAAAAATGTTTTTGATGTTGTTTTTTTTTTTTGGTTAATTTTTGTTTTTTTTCTTTAAATTATGTGTTTTTTTTTTCAAATTTTGTCATTTCTTTTGATATAATTTTCGAATATTTTTTGTTTTTATTTATTTATTTTGTTTAAATTTTTTATTTTTACGAGTTAATTTTGTTTTTTTTAACAATTTTATTGGTTTTTTTATTATTTTTATATATTTTTTTAATCTAAGTTTTGTGTTTTATTACCAACATGAAAATCACCACTCTAAAAAAAAAAAGGTTGATGCTGCATCAATACGTTTCAAAATTAGCATGAAAATCACCGCTCTAAAAAAAAGTTGATGCTGCATCAATACGTTTCAAAATTAGCATGAAAATCACTAACATTTTAAAACAAATATTCATACTTCATAAATAAAAATATTAGAGTGTCAAAAATGTGCACCAAAAAAAAAGGGGGTGATTCTGCATCACCACTTTTCAAAATCGGGTGCTTTTTATGCTGCCAAAAAAAAGTAGGTAACAGTGTGGTTACCTATTTCATCGGTAACAGTGTTAATATATTCGTAAAAGACAAGAGAATCTCTTACACCTCTCTAAGGTGGCTCCTAAGAAATTATGGAGGCAGATTCTAACTAGGAAAACTAAAGATAATAATAAAATTGATTTACATGACTGGAATTCCTTCTTAAAAAGCTTTATGAATCTCCAAATGCCAGGGATTTTGAAACCTTGCTCACAACGAAAGAAATTTTCTCATTAGAAGACATTGATTTTGGGTTTAAACATCTGGAAAATGGGAAAGCTAAAGACATTGAAGGTTACCAGGTGGAAATCTTAAAAATTGGAGGTCTTGTCCTCATCCCCCACATCCACAAGCTTTTCAACCAAGCGGTCAAGCAAGGGTTCCCTAAACCTTGGACTCAGAGCCTCATTATCCCTATTTTTAAAAGTGGGGATACAAATAACCCCTCTAATTATCGGAAAATTATGATCAGACCTCTCTTAGCCAAGTTATATGGTATTATTTTGAAAAATTTGAGCATTTGGCTTGAAAGTGAAGGTAAGCAGGTTAAAGGCCAAGTAGGTTTTAGAAGATAGCACTCAACAAATTACCACCTCTTTACACTTAGGATCATTGTGGAGGAATGTCGCAATGATAAATCCAATCTCTTCTGTTGCTTTGTGGACTTTAGAAAGGCTTTCGATACAGTTCCTAGAAATAACCTATGGAATAGATTAGAAGAGCTAAATGCTCCTTTTGAACTAAGAGCGGCCACTATAAGGTTATACGAGAATGTAATTGCCAAGTTAAAGAGCAATGAGGGGTGGTCGAAAGACATTAAGTGTAATATCGGAGTTAAACAAGGTTGCCCCCTCTCTCTTACCCTATTTGGAATTTACATCGACAAGCTAGTAGGTTGTTTAGAGGAAGCAGGATGTGCTGTCACGATCTTAGCTGGGATAGTCATCATCATTCTTCTCTATGCTAACGATATTGTTCTTCTCGCAAGGTGCCCATCTGATCTTGATAAGCAACTTATACTTCTTAAGGATTTCTGCTCTACCATGGGTATGTCTGTTAACAGTGACAAAACAAAAGTTATGATTATCAAATCCAAGAAGGACACTGACGCTAATTTTATGTATGACAATAGTAACTTGGAGGAAGTGTATTCTTACAAGTACCTAGGAATTGATATTCATCACAAGCTCAACTGGAAATATAGCATTCAGAAAAGGATTAATGGGGGGTGGAAAGCTTATTTTGGTCTTAAAAAAAATTGTAAAATGACAAACCTCGTAATGTGGGATAGAAAGAAGTTCCTCTTTGAAACATTAGTCACTCCTGTTATCTTATATGGATGTGAGGTTTGGGGTTGTAGCATCTCTAGAGAATCCTGGAGAAATATTGAGTAAATCCAGAAGAGTTTTATAACTTATAACCTTAAAATTAAAAGCAATAGACCCTATCATATTCTCCTTATAGAAGTGGGTTTTCCCCTATCGAGAGCCTAGCTATGACTAGGCTTCTGTTGTACAAGCACAAGCTCAATAGCATAGGATACCATAGACTTCCTAAGATAGCTTTAAATTCCATCCAAAACCACCTAAGTCTTAAACAAGGTTGGTATAAAGACACCAGGGCTTGGTTAAACCATTGGGAGGTCAACGATAATGTTGCATTGCAAAACATTAATAACATTAAAAAAATTGTTGCTTCTAAGTTCAAAGAAAAAATGCGGTGTGAGAAAGATCTAGCAGCTAAAAGAAAATTAAGATATTATAAGAAGGTCATCAACCTCCCCCCATAGAAGATCAAAAGTATCTATTTGTTTTAACTAGATCAAAGAATAAAATTAATATACCCAAGATTAGAATGAACTCTCATGAGCTCCATAGTGAAACAGGTCATTGGACAGTTCCTAAAACACCATGGATGGAAAGGATCTGCCATCTCTGTGAGAATATGAACATCGAGGATGAAAATCACTTCCTCTTAGAGTGCCCTGCGTACAACCACATTAGAGCTCAATTTCATAATCTTTGTTGCCATAAAGACCTTCCTAGCCTTTTAAGATGTCAAAATTATAGTGAGCTCGGGAGGCTTCTCTCCAAGCTTTTTGAGCATAGGAATAAAATCTTAAATCAAACTAAATAACTCTTTTCTTTAGGTCCGATAGACCAAAGATTGGTCTCAGTGGACATTAACCACCATCATATATATATATATATATATATATATATGTGAATAAATTAGAAGTGTTATTATAGGATTTTTAAGATATATGTCATGCATATTGAAGACTTATAAATTTTCCATTTGAATATTTTGTTGTTAAATAATAATTAGTATTATTAAATGAGACATTTATTTATAATTTTGTCTCTAATTAATATTATTACGCCTTAAGGCATTCTTATTTGAAAACAACTCCCCTAGCTGCAAATGTGTCCATGTTTCAGCCATTGGATCAAATGTTAGACAATTGAAACGTTTTAGGCCATTAGATCCACAAGTAAATAGTTTTATATATGTTTTTTATAATGTTAGTTTTTTTCTTTTTAATAAGTATTTAGGTTTTATTGATTTTTAAGTTTAAATGATGTTATTAAAAAATTGTTAGATTTAAGTAAAATTTATATCATAAAATTAAACTCCACACAAACCAATGAATTTAAATTAAATTGATAAAAAACACTATAAAAAATTAAAATAACTATTTATGTATTTAAATATTACATTTTTGTGTCACGATGCTCTCCAAGAAAGTATGATAGAAATGTTGTTATGTCATGTTTAACATTTTGACTATGTCAAATTACACAAAAATAAAAATAAAAGTAAATTAAATAAAAAGATTGACATAATGTAATGAACACTTTAACTAGGTCAAAATACAACAAAAAATAAAAATAATAAAACAAAATAATGATAAACTATTAAAACAGCTCATGGTATTCATGTGGACTTGACCCATGGTATTCATGTGGACTGTAGTTTATTTAAAGGGGAAATTAAGATAAGTATTTAAGTTTTGGTGACTTTTAAGTTAAAACGATGTTATTAAAAATATGTTAGATTTAAATAAAATTTATATCATAAAATTAAAATCCACACAAACTAATTAGATACTCTATCCTTCCACCAAAGCTATAAAAAGTGAGAATTTTAGATTATAATTTAATAAATTGACACTATGTGATTAAGAATAAGTTACAAAAATAAGTAATAAGAGGAATGTGCACGAGGGCCATGGTAATTAATGTTATTCTTTACTAATAGTATAGATCTAAACTAATTATTTAATAAAATTATTTTTAAATGTTTATAACCATTATTCTTTATATCCAAGGTTGCAATGAATCGCATACATAGTGATGGACCTCATGGGAATTTTAGTGCACATAATACACCACCCTAAAACTTCTATACTCTTGATCAATTTAGAATAACCTAAGATTTCTAGATTGGATGTCGAGGTGGGTGGTATAGTAATTGAGGATGCTTCTTAAAGGGTAAGGGAATTTAGATACTCTATCCTACCACCAAAGCTATTAAAAGTGAGACTTGTAGATTATAGTTTTAATAAATTGACACTATGTGATTAAGAATAAGTTACAAACATAAGTAACAAGAGGAATGTACAAGCTTTTCAACCAAGTGGTCAAGCAAGGGTTCCCTAAACCTTGGACTCAGAGCCTCATTATCCCTATTTTTAAAAGTGGGGATACAAATAACCCCTCTAATTATCGGAAAATTATGATCAGACCTCTCTTAGCCAAGTTATATGGTATTATTTTGAAAAATTTGAGCATTTGGCTTGAAAGTGAAGGTAAGCAGGTTAAAGGCCAAGTAGGTTTTAGAAGATAGCACTCAATAACTGACCACCTCGTTACACTTAGGATCATTGTGGAGGAATGTCGCAATGATAAATCCAATCTCTTCTGTTGCTTTGTGGACTTTAGAAAGGATTTCGATATGGTTCCTAGAAACAACGTATGGAATAGATTAGAAGAGCTAAATGCTCCTTTCGAACTAAGAGCGGCCACTATAAGGTTATACGAGAATGTAATTTCCAAGTTAAAGAGCAATGAGGGGTGGTCGAAAGACATTAAGTGTAATATCGGAGTTAAACAAGGTTGCCCCCTCTCCCATACCCTATTTGGAATTTACATCGACAAGCTAGTAGGTTGTTTAGAGGAAGCAGGATGTGCTGGCACGATCTTAGCTGGGATAGTCATCATCATTCTTCTCTATGCTAACGATATTGTTCTTCTCGCAAGGTGCCCATCTGATCTTGATAAGCAACTTATACTTCTTAAGGATTTCTGCTCTACCATGGGTATGTCTGTTAACAGTGACAAAACAAAAGTTATGATTATCAAATCCAAGAAGGACACTTACGCTAATTTTATGTATGACAATAGTTACTTGGAGGAAGTCTATTCTTACAAGTACCTAGGAATTGATATTCATCACAAGCTCAACTGGAACTATAGCATTCAGAAAAGGATTAATGGGGGGTGGAAAGCTTATTTTGGTCTTAAAAAAAAATTGTAAAATGACAAACCTCATAATGTGCGATTGAAAGAAGTTCCTCTTTGAAACATTAGTCACTCTTGTTATCCTATATGGATGTGAGGTTTGGGGTTGTAGCATCTCTAGAGAATCCTAGAGAAATATTGAGCAAATCCAGAAGCATTTATAACTTATAACCTTAAAATTAAAAGCAATACACCCTATCATATTCTTCTTATAAAAGTGGGTTTTCCCCTATCGAGAGCCTAGCTATGACTAGGCTTCTGTTGTTCAAGCACAAGCTCAATAGCATAGGAGACCATAGAATTCCTAAGCTAGCTTTAAATTCCATCCAAAACCACCTAAGTCTTAAACGAGGTTGGTATAAAGACACCAGGGCCTGGTTAAACCATTGGGAGATCAACGATAATTTTGCATTGCAAAACATTAATAACATTAAAAAAATTGTTGCTTCTAAGTTCAAAGAAAAAATGTGGCGTGAGAAAGATCTAGCAGCTAAAAGAAAATTAAGATATTATAAGAAGGTCATAAACCCCCCCCTAGAAGATCAAAAGTATCTATTTGTTTTAACTAGATCAAAGAAGAAAATTAATATACCCAAGATTAGAACGAACTCTCATGAGCTCCATAGTGAAACAGGTCATTGGACAGTTCCTAAAACACCATGGATGGAAAGGATCTACCATCTCTGTGAGAATATGAACATCGAGGATGAAAATCACTTCCTCTTAGAGTGCCCCGTGTACAACCACATTAGAGCTCAATTTCATAATATTTGTTGCCATATCGACCTTCCTAGCCTTTTAAGATGTCAAAATTATAGTGAGCTCGGGAGGCTTCTCTCCAAGCTTTTTGAGCATAGGAATAAAATCTTAAATCAAACTAAATAACTCTTTTCTTTAGGTCTGATAGACCAAATATTGTTCTCAGTGGACGTTAACCACCACCACCATCATCATCATCATCATATATATATATATATATATATATATATATATATATAGGTGAATAAATTAGAAGTGTTATTATAGGATTTTTAAGATATATGTCATGCATATTGAAGACTTATAAATTTTCCATTTGAATATTTTGTTGTTAACTAATAATTAGTATTATTAAATGAGAAATTTATTTATAATTTTGTCTCTACTTAATATTATTACGCCTTAAGGCATTCTTATTTGAAAACAACTCCCCTAGCTGCAAATGTGTCCATGTTTGAGCCATTGGATCAAATGTTATATAATTGAAATGTTTTAGGCCATTAGATCCACAAGTAAATAGTTTTATATATGTTTTTTATAATGTTAGTTTTTTTCTTTTTAATAAGTATTTAGGTTTTATTGATTTTTAAGTTTAAATGATGTTATTAAAAAATTGTTAGATTTAAATAAAATTTATATCATAAAATTAAACTCCACACAAATCAATGAATTTAAATTAAATTGATAAAAAACACTATAAAAAATTAAAATAACTATTTATGTATTTAAATATTACATTTTTGTGTCACGATGCTCTCCAAGAAAGTATGATAGAAATGTTGTTATGTCATGTTTAACATTTTGACTATGTCAAATTACACAAAAATAAAAATAAAAGTAAACTAGCAATTGCACCACATGTTGCAAAAGAAACGCTGTAAAGCAATAATATTAGAAAAAATGGTATAGAGAAAAAAATATGTGATATGAGACAACACTCGCAACAACTCTTTTGTTAATATGCTTTATGTTAAACCTATCCATTCTATAGATTTGAGAATCTTGTAAATCACTTTCTTGAGGTGTGCAACATGAGATGTTTTCTTTTATTTGGCTTAAATTCTATACGGGTATATTTTTGGCTCTTGAGAAAAAATTTAAGTAGTAGGCTACTAAGGTTCCCCACTCTTGTAGACTTTACACTCTTCTATTTGGTTTAATTTGAAAAGTTCAAATTAAATTTCAACCAATCATAATAATTAAAAATATATGATTATTTATTAATTTTTAATTTAAAGTAATCATAATAATTAAAAATATATGATTATTTACTAATTTTTAATGTAAATTTATTTAAAGTTAAAAATATTCAAAAATATCATCTTGGTCAAGATGACTACATCCGTTTCACCTTGAATTTATTAAATATGATTATTTATTAATTTTTAATTTAAAGTAATCATAATAATTAAAAATATATGATTATTTACTAATTTTTAATGTAAATTTATTTAAAGTTAAAAATATTCAAAAATATCATCTCATCTATTCTTCAAGGTACAATTTTTTTTTAATAAACATGTTCGAATATATTTGCAATTCAAAATATTTCATCTCTCTTTCCCAATAATAGTAATAGTATATTCATAGTGGTCAAGATGACTACATCCATTTCACCTTGAATTTATTAAATATAACAAACACTTAGATAAATCAAATCTATCAAAATTCTAAAGATTACATTTCAAAAAATTTAATCCTTTTACCAAATGATAATACAAGTTTAATTTTTTTATCAACTCATAATAGACTTATGGTGTTCACCATGACTAAATCGATTTAACTTTGAAATTTATTAAATGTTTTCATAAGTCAAATCTATTAAAATTTTAAAATTTGTGTTTCTACAAATTTGATTTTCTTGATAATTAAAATCAGAGGTTTCCATAGATCAAATCTATTTAGATTTTAATGTTTATATTTCTACAAGTTTTATTATTTTTAATAATTAATAAGTTTGAAGTTAAAAATGTGAAAAAAAATGAGGTTTCCATAGATCAAATCTATTTAGAATTTAATGTTTATATTTACAAAATTTGATTATTTTTAATAATTAATAAGTTTGAAGTTAAAAATGTGAGAAGAAATTAAGTTAGGAGAAAAACAAATGTAACCAATCTCTTGCCGATCTATTTAGATTTTAATGTTTATATTTCTAAAAATTTGATTATTTTTAATAATTAATAAGTTTGAAGTTAAAAATGTAAAAAAAATGAGTTTTCCATTGATCAAATCTATTTAGATTTTAATGTTTATATTTCTACAAATTTGATTATTTTTAATAAAGTTAAAAATGTGAGAAAAATCAAGCTAGAAGAAAAACAAAGGTAACCAATCTATCATTGGGAAAAAACGTCAAGTTAACCTCTTTTTTTTTCTTTTTTTTTCGAATATATTTGCAATTCAAAATATTTCATCTCTCTTACCCAATAATAGTAATAGTATATTCATAGTGGTCAAGATGACTACATCCATTTCACCTTGAATTTATTAAATATAACAAACACTTAGATAAATCAAATCTATCAAAATTCTAAAGATTACATTTCAAAAAATTTAATCCTTTTACCAAATGATAATACAAGTTTAATTTTTTTATCAACTCATAATAGACTTATGGTGTTCACCATGACTATATCCATTTAACTTTGAAATTTATTAAATGTTTTCATAAGTCAAATCTATTAAAATTTTAAAATTTGTGTTTCTACAAATTTGATTTTCTTGATAATTAAAATCAGAGGTTTCCATAGATCAAATCTATTTAGATTTTAATGTTTATATTTCTACAAGTTTTATTATTTTTAATAATTAATAAGGTTGAAGTTAAAAATGTGAAAAAAAATGAGGTTTCCATAGATCAAATCTATTTAGAATTTAATGTTTATATTTCTACAAATTTGATTATTTTTAATAATTAATAAGTTTGAAGTTAAAAATGTGAGAAGAAATTAAGTTAGGAGAAAAACAAATGTAACCAATCTCTTGCCGATCTATTTAGATTTTAATGTTTATATTTCTAAAAATTTGATTATTTTTAATAATTAATAAGTTTGAAATTAAGAATGTAAAAAAAAAATGAGGTTTCCATTGATCAAATCTATTTAGATTTTAATGTTTATATTTCTACAAATTTGATTATTTTTAATAAAGTTAAAAATGTGAGAAAAATCAAGCTAGAAGAAAAACAAAGGTAACCAATCTATCATTGGGAAAAAACGTCAAGTTAACCTCTTTTTTTTTTCTTTTTTTTTTAAATAAAAAAAAAAAATCCGCTTATTCTCAAAAGTGGCAAGCTGACCAGTAAATTTCCGCATATGAACGAAGGGCGAAAATAAAAAATGATCAACAAGAAACGTAAAACAGAGAAAAATGATAATATGTTATTTTAATAGAATCTACAGAAAACAGAATGTAATACGAAAATATCCTTATTGCTTTCAGTGGTTTCCAGTAAAAACAATTCATACATATGGATGCAGGGCACGCCATATGATCTTCAGTCGACATTGTTAAAACATAGCCAGGGGAAGAACTGGCGGTATCAGCCGTAGAGGAAATAAAAGCCGGAGACGGCAGAGTCATCGGTTCCTTATCTGTTTTTGAATCCTGAGATATAAATATCTTAGACCATGTTTTCATCAAATATATCATCATAAAGTTTTTGTTTACAAATTTTATAAAATACCCTAAAAATAAATGAATGAATACCATGACAATGTTTTTACCAAATATATCTTCAGATGATTTAAAAACGACTTCACAAAAAACCCTTAAAAAGTTAAGAAGTGAGAACTCAAAAGAAAATTTCGTTCATGCGTACTCTGTCAAAGAAATTCATAAGCATATCAAAATTTAAACTAAATTAATGGACTATTTAGAAAAACTCTGAAACTATTTATGTTGGGCATAGCCCTACTCAACATAAGGACATTCAATGGTAGAAGTGGGTAGAGGAACCACTAGATAAAAGTCGTCGTAAAAGCCGTCGTAGAAGACAGAGGCATCGGTTCCAAATATGTTTTTGAATCCTGGGACATAAATATCTTAGAGCATGTTTTCATCATCTATGTGAGCATAAAGTTTTTGTTTACAAGTTTTATAAAAAACCCCCTTGAAAAATAAATGAATGAATACCATGATAAAAAAATTTATCACATATATTAAAAAATAAGATAATTTAAAAATATTTTAACAAAAAAAACACTTTAAAAGTTAAGAAGTGAGGACTCAAAATTAAATTTGGCTCATACGGACTTTGTCAAAGAAATTGATAAGTATGTGAAAAGTTAAACTAATTTAATGGATTATTCATAAAACCCAGAAAGAAATGGATTATGAAATTTAAGGAACATCGAATCTTATCAATGAATTCATCACAACCAATACTATCAGAAATATCCAAATCAAAAGTATCTGAAACTTCCTAATATTTAGAGGCTTCGCAAATACACTGAGAGCCTTTGAGGCCGAGATATCCAGGTGGACAAAATTCTGGATCTCATCTTCTCTGTCTACATCCCCAAGTTCGACGCAGAGAAGCTCGTGGGTCTCATGGGCTTCCTGAAACAGTGCTTCTTCTCGCTAGCGGATGCGTGGTTCAATTCAACTTTAGTCAAACTCGAACTCGCGACTATTCGATACTACATCGTCTATGCATTGCAGAAGGGCAGGCAGGACAAAGTTGTTGAGTTGTGAAGTTTCAAGCCAGGATGTAATGGTCTTCCATGAATTTTCCAATTGCAACTGAAAATCTAATACTTTCCCGCATAGCTCCCGCCTGATACATAAAATTGGCGCCCACGAAACAGGGGTTTCAAATTGAAAAACCCTTGTAGGGCCGTGTAAAAATTCTTGGCAACCTCTTCTTGATTGGTAGGAATTTGATTCTCAGAAAGGGCAATATTGAATCTGCTTCCAATGGAACTGTCCAAAAAATAAGCCAAACACACGATTCCAAGGCGCAGTATTCTGATCCAAACGCAGATCTGGTCCTTCGATTCTCCAGATACCTAATTTGAAGAAATTTCCGATCATACCAGAGCAACCGGGACCTCCTTGCTAGACGCAGAATCGGAATTCATGGTTTCTTCGGGTAGGTTTTTATCAATTCTTTTCTGTAACCGTATTCTGTAACAGCATTTAATCCTAAGGTACACATTGTTTCAATCGTCTAACACGAAAATCAATGATATACATTGCTACACGTCACAGTTTAGCAAAGTTGTTTTCAAATAAAAACGCTTTACAGCGTAATTAAATAAAAAGATTGACATAATGTAATGAACACTTTAACTAGGTCAAAATACAAAAAAAAAATAAACAAAATAAAACAAAATAATGATAAACTATTAAAACAGCTCATGGTATTCATGTGGACTTGACCCATGGTATTCATGTGGACTGTAGTTTATTTAAAGGGGAAATTAAGATAAGTATTTAAGTTTTGGTGACTTTTAAGTTAAAACGATGTTATTAAAAATATGTTAGATTTAAATAAAATTTATATCATAAAATTAAAATCCACACAAACTAATTAGATACTCTATCCTTCCACCAAAGCTATAAAAAGTGAGAATTTTAGATTATAATTTAATAAATTGACACTATGTGATTAAGAATAAGTTACAAAAATAAGTAATAAGAGGAATGTGCACGAGGGCCATGGTAATTAATGTTATTCTTTACTAATAGTATAGATCTAAACTAATTATTTAATAAAATTATTTTTAAATGTTTATAACCATTATTCTTTATATCCAAGGTTGCAATGAATCGCATACATAGTGATGGACCTCATGGGAATTTTAGTGCACATAATACACCACCCTAAAACTTCTATACTCTTGATCAATTTAGAATAACCTAAGATTTCTAGATTGGATGTCGAGGTGGGTGGTATAGTAATTGAGGATGCTTCTTAAAGGGTAAGGGAATTTAGATACTCTATCCTACCACCAAAGCTATAAAAAGTGAGACTTGTAGATTATAGTTTTAATAAATTGACACTATGTGACTAAGAATAAGTTACAAACATAAGTAACAAGAGGAATGTACATGAGGGCCATGCTAATTAATGTTATTCTTTGTAATATTTTTATTTAGAATAGTTTTATTTTTTTATTTTTTGTAATTTTAGGAGTGCCTTTCCATTTTTCCATTTATCAAAAAATATAAGCAGGTTTACATATAAAAACGCGATAACCTCAACCTGCCCGAAGGAAACCAAGTCTGTTGGCCATCTAAGCGAGTTAAAAGCCATCTAGTATTGATTTTATTTTTCCTCCTATAGTCTATAGACTCCATACTAGTATATCTACCAAAGTCTGACAACAACCTGAAAATATAAATGTTATCCGCTAAAAACATGAAGCAACAAAAAGAAACATCTAAAAGAGCACTAGTTTATCAGTCATCTGAGGACTCAACTGGTGCAGGGTCTTTGACATTGGACCCCGGCATGTCCACCTGGTGCATCGTTTGAATTTTCCTCTCAATTCTTCCAAGACTTGTTGTTGCATGATGCTGAGAAACCTGAATGTCTTGCAGTTCCTTTTTGATACCTTGGAGAACCAAAATCACCTGAGAGACCACATGTGGATCTCCTCCCACTTCTTGCAGACTTGTCACAGCCTTTTCTAGAACACATTTAAAGGTCCAGTAGGTCCGAATAGACTGGTGGAAAAGGGATAGCCATCCTTGAGTATTCCCTGGATAAACTATGAAGTCCATTTCATCTTCCTGCATTTCTATGTCTTCTTCTTTATGCCCACTTTCTCTCTCCCATCCATGGATGAGGTTGCAGACTTAGGGAGGATTCCCTATGGTGTAGGCTTCGAAAAGGTTTTCAATAACCTATTTCTTAGACTTCTTGCCTCGCTTGCTTGAGCTTGCAATAAGTTTGAATTTCTTTTGCTTCCTTGTTCCCCTACCCTGCTTCTTGGTAGTTAGGCCTTTTTCCTTTGTGTTTTTCCTCATACAATCAAGAATCGATTTTGTGCTGGATTATCCAACGGAGAGCTAGGAAAACCTGTTTTAATTTTTACAGGGCTTGTGTAAGGCAAAAGGAAGTCAATAACAATATTGTTGTTAATCTAGGTTGGACCCACATTCTTTCTATTCCTTTGGAAAATGTCAGAGAAGGTATTCCCACAACGACGTAAGCCTATGATCAAAGGCTTACTCAAGTACAGACTCAAATGAAGACTCGAATGCAAACTCAAATATGGCATATTCCAATTGAAACACAACGTAAAATGCATGAACATGAACCCCAGATGGATGTTTGCACCACCCCCAGAAAAACCCACAAGTAGAATCTATCTTGCAGACCCTACAATATTGCATACAATATAAAGACTGAGAGCAAGACCTAGTGCCACCTCCCTTAGTGTTTTTGGGATGGTCATTCCTAGCCATTCTAATTATCTCATACAATTGCAAAACTGAAGCATTTTGGGTGACATCCCTACCCGAATCCCTTCACAGCTTTGCGAAATGAGAGCCCTTCCCAAATGGTAACAGTAAAACTGAACAAGGAAAGACATTTCAGGGGGTTTGAAAGAAGAGTATCACCACAGGGCTTGGGAAAATCAAAACAACCATGGAATTATTCAAAAAAATGCTAAAGACTGCATGCTGTAAAATCCCATAACCATGAACCTTGAAATTAAATAAAATCGATTGTAAACTATCCAGAAATTCGAAATTGGCCACTCCACTATGGAAAATGGTCACATGCATACAATGAATCATTCTATGTCCAATTTGCAGGTATGGACAAGGCATTGGAATGGTAAAACAACCTTTTTCGGAGGGATTCCTGAGGAGATATGTCAAGTTTACAATTACATTCATGGTTTCTAACAAAGTTAGGAGACACAAAACATACCAAGAGAGCAGCTGCCGATGCCAACCTTCTTCCTTCGCTGCTGCAGTTTCTTTTTGTTGCCTTCTGGGATCGATGCTATCTCTCCAGCATACAGCTTGCCTTAAACTTCTGTCTCGATGTTGTTTCCAAGACTTGCCTGACATCCCCCTGTGGTTAAGATCTATTCCTGCGATGAGAATTATTAACGGGCATGTGTTCACGTCCCAATACATTGTGCAAGGTGGTGAATCATTCATGCGGTCTGTGCACGACGTCGTGTGCCATAGCCAAACCTCTCTTCTCACCTGCCTCATGGCACCCTGATTGGGGGTCTCGGTCTTGTGAAATTTCCTTGTCTTAGTTTCTGATGATTTGTAATGGATGGATTTCAATGTCCCAGGCCCTGTCAAATGCATTGATGTCTACCTGGTGTCCTTCGTGGTTGCATCCCCAATTAGCAAGGTAGTTTGCTGCCTCGTTCCCAACTATTCACACATGCAGTGGGATGAGATATCCTATATCCTGCATAATTATGCTAATCTCATGGATAATTCTAGTTGTTCTCTAGGTTTGGCTTATATTCTCCCATGGTGTTCCTTGCTATAGTTTTTGGATTATACCCTTTGCCATAGCCGAGTCCCCTTCTACAAATAGTCTTTTATAGTTTTCGCGCACTACAATAGTGAGCCCTTGTTTGACAACCATTAATTCTGCTTCATTGTTTGTGGCAAATCCCAGCTCTATCGTATAAATTCTACATATTTATCCTTGGGAATTCCTGAATATTCCACTTGCTCCTGCCTGTCCTGGGTTTCCTTTAGAGGCCTCATCATAGTTTAGCTTTAAGATCCCTGGTTGGGGTTTCTGGAATTTGTCTAAAGGGTTTTGACGAATCTGAGTTTTTTTCCATAGGTTTCGAGCCAACATTTGAGGTTTTAAATTCAACATTGCGAGGATGTGGCCTTCATTTCCGTTTGTCGTCCAATCTTTCACATTCCATTTTTCTATAAGAATGGTCTCTCGAATGTTTTCTAGGATGACCTACTAGATCTAATATCGTTGTCTTGTTTCTTCCCTGAAGATTCTACAATTTCATTATTTCCAAATAACCCAAAGGAGAAATCCTATGGATAATCTCCTGTAATATCCTTTTTCAGGGATATCTCTCAAACACAACAAACTCCAACCAGAGATGGACTGGGAGGGCGTTTACCAGATATTTCACCTTTGAGAAGAGGGTGAGATATGGAGGCTACTTGGCCCTTTCCAGACTCTGTCTAAGATTATGGGGAAAACACACCAAGTGGTATAGAACTGGAATGCTCAAAGATAGAAAAATAACAGTAGTGCAAGCATACAATAGCATATATAGAACGTGTAACAAATACTCCAGAAATATAGAGAGAGAATGTTAAACCATTTTATTATACTGAGAAATATAATGAAGTACAATAGGTGATCAGAGTGATGGCACCTAGACTTGCTCAAGGCAAGTGAAGAAATACTCTCATAATGACCAAGAAATGGTTGCTCTATGAACTACATCCCAACTGTTGGAAAACTGTCGTGTAGCTGCTAATGCTGAAACAAGATGATGATTTGGGGCTTCTACCCTCCTCAGAATGAGCTGAAACTCTGGAATCTGCCTCTGATCACCAAACCCAGAAAAACCTAGGAGGCATTTATGAAATGGCCGACCCCCAAAAATCACCCCCTTGAGGATCTGCGTTGTCCCTCAAGGCTCTACGCTGAGGCTGAATAGAAACCACCAAAATACTGCCCCAAACTCTACCAAAGTCCTCCAAATAGCAAGGGCTGGCCCCTTGCTCAATCTCACAACTTGAAACCACCAAAAAGAACTCAATCCGGAGCTCCTATGAAATGGACTGCATCCTCCCTCTCAAGACTGCGCAGTCTTTGAAAGCTTTGCTCTGCCACAAAACCCAAACACCAAATATCCTACAAAATAATGATGGAACTACCTCACCCGAGTAGGCACTCAAAGTCCCCCGGGGCTAAGGGTGATATCTCCAAAGGGAGACGCTCGGTGCACTAAACAGTGCTGCAGACAAGCTAAACAGCCAGTGTGCTCAAGAAGTCGAAATGACCAGCTCAAGATCATAACATCGAATGACCAAAATGAGGAGGCTCTCCTCCTTTTATAATGTTGGCCTCTCTCTCAAACCCTAGGCCCATCATCTCCAACGTAGCCTCTCTTGGCCCCACGCTGCCAACTCAACCTGTGCAGTCCCTCCACGTGCTCTAGTGGGTCCCCTCTCTATTTGGTCTCTTTGCCCCCCTTGGCCCACTGAAGTTACAACGTTGTGTCTAATAGGGAGTGAAATTTATGTTTAGAGTGAGTTATGTTCTCCTTTCACCCACTTTATTTTTATTTTAACTTTATAAAGGAAAAATTAATCAAAATTAATATTTCCAATTAGCTGCTGCTAATTGGGAATATTACAGTTCTCCCTGCCAAAAATTGCTTGTCCTCAAGCAATGCCTGAACAAGCATCCACTCTAGCTTATGATCCCCACCATCACTATAAAATGTACCTGGGTCCCAGACCGCACCACTGAATCTTCCCTGTCCTCTGTATCACCCTGATATGGATGGATCTCTCAGTGTCAGGATAAAAAACTAATCTCTCACTGTACCAGTGAACAAAAAATCCTCCCGGATCCCAACACCACCATGGCCAATCATCGCCTAAGTCCCACGGCTTGGACTGTGCTCTGCCTCTGGCTATGACTGATGCTCTAAGAGGTGAAGACCATGACTCTTGTTGCGATGTATCTGTGACTGTGTAAGTTGTCCCATCAACTGTGTACCAACTCATCGCCTCTCTCCAATCCAAGTCCTGACTCAATCCCACGCTGATCCTGCTCTCCTGAAATCGGGATGGAGTGCTGAAGAAACGATGACCTGTGCCCTCCTACCAACTAGAATCTTTAACATCTACTATGTCTAAGGGCCCCTGCTCTGATGTGCTCCCTACGAAGAATACTATACCATCAAGAGGGTACCAACTTATGATCTCCCGCCAGTCCATCGTGGAATAAGAATCCAATGTAGCAACAACTGCACATGGAACATGCCCAGAGTGTTGCCGCCAGCCCGTAATCAACTCCCACTGCTCTTCCCTGTCTGCTAATGGAAGTTTCCTATAGAAGGAAGCCCCTCTCTCTATAATGGGCCAAAGTGGGTAAGATATGCTGCAATCCCCATCGATGTACTCCTGGAAAGTACTACTCATTGAAAGTACTACAGCTTGGCCGACTGTATGTACATCTATCTATACCTCATCAATGTGTCGACCCAAGGATGGATGCTCCACCATCTCCAACAACTCATCCCTATCATCGGGAATGTGAAGCTCCTGTCGTCCCCTAGCCCCCTGCAAAAAACCCCATCAACCTCCAACATCTCTAGAGGATATGGATCTACAACTACTGTCACCATACACGATGTCAGTGCATCTGACTGCTCCTCCTCAATGGATGACCCCAAGGTTAGCTGCATACCCATCACGGACTAGATGTGAGCCTCCATCTGGCTCTCCCCCCAAGGACTATCATGCATGATGTGCATAGTATCGTCCTTTGCTGACTCAGGCTCCATCACATGATGCTCTGGCTGAACCATCACAAGTGACTCATCGCCCAGAGTATCTCACGTAGAGTCCCCTGACTGCTCATTCTGGACACTGGAATGAAACTCCGGTCTATTGTCATCATCTCTGCATGACTGCTCTCGCTCCCCAGAAGTGCCCTCAACTGATCTTATGGACTCATATAAAGAAGAGTCCTCACCCTAGCATACAGAAGGAATGCCCCCCTGTTCTACCTCTTCCACCTCATCTGCATTGAATATGCCATCCACCCTCTCGATAATGTGTCGATACATTGTCTGAAGCCTAGACACATACTGGGATGCTACCTCTGCTGTACCTAGTATCCTTTTCTCATGCATGATCTCGACATGACCTGAGGGAAAAGTTACGCATGTCTCCCTCATGACCCTCTCCCCAAGCGTAGGCTCAGTGATGACTGATGTGCCACCCCTGCAGAGCATCATCTCATCCCCTAACCTGTGGCTGTCAACTAGCACCCCGACCCAGTGCCACTACTGAGAAGTCTCTCCCCTAGTGTGCTGAGTGTCATCCAAATATCTTGGGTGATCCTAGCGTACCCCGCTGCTCATGCCCAAAGTGCCAAAGGACAACGAAAAAATCGATTGTGCCTGTGAGTGATGTAGAATAGGGTCAGGTGCATGAGTCCCCACAGATACCGTCAAGTATCTCTCATCTGTCTCCCCATCGATCCTGGGTGAAATAGCCCCAAATGTAAGCCTGGTGTCCCTGTTCGTGAGTCTCCCTGGAGGCAATGCTCTACTACCCTGCTATGCAGCATCGTATGCCCTCGCATACCACCGATCATCCATGTACTCCTCGACATGCCACTGCACACTGAGGCATACCCCTGTAGACTGCTGAATACCCCCTACTACTGCTGTACCACCCTGTACTGTCTCGTGCCTGGTCTGTGTCAAGGCATCGGTCACTCCCCGTGTGTTCTCAATGCGATGTAGAACACTCCTATTCCACAATGTAGTCCCACACACTATGATACACCACCATGAAACTCCCTGTCCACCGGTAGTCCACTACTCAATGCTAGAGGCTCCCACACACCCCTCAATGTGATGACCTAGAGTTGAATATCTACATTTTGGACCACCCCCAATCAGTATCATCAACTCCACTGTTGCATCACTATACCTGCCGACGAATGGATCATCACTCCAAATCCTCCCCGAGGGGTCCGAGAAGTGAATCTCCCTATGTGTCAGTAGTGATACCACCACTGCTTGACTCCGTTGTGACCTCTGTGCCCCACACAAAGGTGAAGAACCCTTGGCCCCATACAAGGCACCATCTGGTGGCCTACCAATGCCATCTCCTCCGACAAGCTTCTGCCAAGGTATGTTGATCACTTTGTGATCCCGTGTACAAGTGTCATACCAAGAAAACCTAGGGAGTTTGTCCATAAACTAGTTGGCCACTGGAGCTGACCGAAACTCCCCTAGCAAATGTGCATGCTCAACTGCTAGGCCAACTATACCCTCCAAGACATAGTCAACCAACCTGCCTGGGAAACGACAGGTAGTCCCACCTAGATCCCAATGCCAATATGAGGTTCCTGTATTTTTAGCACCTAGAAACTCCTACTGGACTACACCCGGGTCCACCACTATCATCATAACCCACTCCACTGGGTACCAACTCAAAATATCTCGCCATCCCACCTCAATATGTGGATGTTGCACCCTGTGCAACTCCGATCGTCTCATCTTGCTAACCAAGTCAACGTATGAGATCTGACTAGGTGGCTCGGCCTCTCTGTCTCCAATGGAAAGAGGTGACCCAATAATGCTACTAGCCCCGTCTATGCATGTCTGAAAGGGGCTGCTCTGACAATCCAATGTGCCCTTTAGCTGTACCATTAGGGAATCCAACCGTTCCCTAATGTGGGCCAACTTGGCCACTGACTCGGCACAAACCACTCTCATGCCCTCTAGCTCCTCGTTTTGTAACAAAATATCCTCTCGTACTGATGTGGCCTTCCCTTTCAAAACTAGAAGGTCGACTCGAAGCTGATGACACTGCTGTGTGCAACCATCGTCCACTACCTCTGTATCTCCTAGTGCCTCATCAAAGGTGGACACATCTCTTGGCACCTCACCCATCTATCGCATGCTGCTACCACCCGAAGACTCGGACACTACCCCGGTCATCACCTCAATGGATGGCACTATTGGGGTAAGCTCTACTCTCTCTACTAATATGTCAACTGATATGGTCAAAGAATTCTCCAACATAGGTGACCCCTGCATCATACTGGGTGTATCCATATGCTCCCCATGATCTTGTGTGTCCTCATCCTCCAAGTGCGAGGTAGCCATTTTGATGGCTTCCCCTTCCGTTATTTGGTCAAGCTGGAAAGAGGTATTCATCTTTTCCACCCGATCCCGAACCGTACAATCGGTGGATCCATAATGGATGGGAAAAGGTGTCCTCCCAATGGGACGCTGCAAATCTGAACTCTGCGTGCTAGATCCCCCACGGTTACTTCCTTCCTCATCCTGCCTGAGATGACAGTAATCCCTGAAGGGCAAAGTTGCTCTGAAGTTTTCCCCCATGGACTGTCATTCATGGAAATAATCTCCCAAGGTTATATGATAATGCCTCCTACCTTTCTCACTCGGTACTGGAGGTAAGAATGTAGGCATCGTGATCTTAGTTGGCCTACTGAAAGCTGGTAAATGCTGGTCACATTGTTTTGGGACTCCCATATTTGCCACCTCTACTGCCTTTGGTGGGTAATATTTTGCCTACCCTCTTTGTTCATAGAAAAAAATATCCCCACGGCTTCTCTTCCAGTGTCATAGACAACTTTCTCCATAGGCTGAGCCAGGTCTATGAGCTTTGATACCACTGTAATATCCCTTTTCAGGGATATCTCTCAAACACAAAAAACTCCGACCAAAGATGGACTGGGAGGGCATTTACCAGATATTTCACCTTTGAGAATAGGGTGATATCTGGAGGCTACCTGGCCCTTTCCAAACTCTATCTAAGAGTATGGGGAAAACACACCAAGTGGTATAGAACTGGAATGCTTAAAGATAGAAAAATAACAGTAGTGCAAGCATACAATAGCATATATAGAACGTGTAACAAATACTCCAGAAATATAGAGAGAGAATGCTAAGACATTTTATTATACTGAGAAATATAATGAAGTACAATAGGTGATCAGAGTTATGGCACCTAGACTTGCTCAAGGCAAGTGAAGAAATACTCTCAGAATCACCAAGAAATGGCTTCTCTCTTAACTGCGTCCCAGCTGCTGGAAAACTGTCGTGTAGCTGCTACTGCTGAAATAAGATGATGATTTGGGGCTGCTCACCTCCTCATATTGAGTTGAAACTCTGGAATCTGCCTCTGCTCACCAAACCTAGAAAACCCAAGAGGCATTTCTGAAATGGCCGACCCCCTAAAATCACCCCCTTGAGGATCTGCGTTGTCCCTCAAGGCTCTACGCTAAGGCTGAATAGAAACCACCCAAATACTGCCCCAAACTCTTCCAAAATCCTCCAAATAGCAAGGGCTGGACCCTGGCTCAATCTCACAACTTGAAACCACCAAAAATAACTCAATCCGGAGCTCCTCTAAAATGGACTGCGTCCTCCCTCTCAAGACTGCGTAGTCTCTGAAAGCTTTACTCTGCCACAAAACCCAAACACCAAATATCCTACAAAATAATGATGGAACTACCTCACCCGAGCAGGCACTCGAAGTCCCCCGAGGCTGAGGGTGAGATCTCTGAACGGAGACACTCAGTGCACTAAACAGTGCTGCAGACAAGCTAAATAGCCAGCGTGCTCAAGAAGTCGAAATGACCAGCTCAATATGATAACATCGAATGACCCAAATGAGGAGGCTCTCCTCATTTTATAACGTTGGCCTCTCTCTCAAACCCTAGGCCCATCATCTCCAACGTAGCCTCTCTTGGCCCCACGCTGCCAACTCAACCTGCGCAGTCCCTCCACGTGCTCTAGTGGGTCCCCTCTCTACGTGGTCTCTTTGCCCCCATTGTCCCACTTAAGTTACAATGTTGTGTCTACTAGGAAGTGAACTTTATGTTTAGAGTGAGTTATGTTCTCCTTTCACCCACTTTATTTTTATTTTAAATTTATAAAGGAAAAATAAATCAAAATTAATATTTCCAATTAGCTGCTGCTAATTGGGAATATTACATCTCCAGGCTCTGTTAAGGACAATACAGGTGTATCCCCCTTTAATCCAATTGAGTATGGTTTACGTGATGCTCGTATTATCTCTATTTGTTTGTTGAAAAACCATACTGATATTGTGCCATAGTTCTTCTGCAAAGCCATAGATATTGAGAAGATGTTCTGGATTTTCCTCCTCTTTGTTACACATTATGCACAGGGAAGGCCCATGCATTCCTCTTTTGTGCAGCTGATCCCAAGTAAGAATTTTCCGGTGACTTACGAGCCAAAGGAAGTGTTCTATTTTTTGCCAATGTTTGCTTGCCCATATTTATTGCTAGAGTGGTACTGTAATGCTATTCATATTGTTGGATTTGATGTAATATCCTTCTTGAATTGTGAACATGCCTTTAGTACGATATCCCCATCTCGGAATGTCTTCTCCATGACTATAGGCAAGCTTCCTGGTTTTCATATCTTTATCATAATGGTTCCATTTCAGTGTTTCTGGGGCATTCGGCCACTGATCTTTACCTCTCCATTTCCTCCACTGTCCATCATTTTCCCCATGCCAGTAATGAGCCAATGTTGTAGAGGTAAATCCCCTCTGCAGACAAAGGTGATCCCTACTAGCCCAGATCGGGTCTAGCAACAATCGTATCACGCTAAGGTGTAAGTTCCTAATTGCAATAAACCAACTTTTGATGAAGGCCTACCTCAAGTCCAACGCTGTTTTTTGTAGGGAAGATGGCGCTCCCGTTTCCTTGCTCCAACAGATCATAATCCTCTCGCTCGCCGTAATCGAACACCTGCACACACAAGAAACATGACAAACACAAGCGTAAAACCCGATATATGCAATTATGTATCAGTCAGAGAAGACACAACTCATGATCATAATGAAAAATACAAGTGGAACCATAACCAAAGTCGCTTATCATTAATTCATACAAAGGAAAATACAACCTGGCTCTGACGCTGAATCTTCCTACGACGGGTCATCAGCGGAATACGTCTCGGTAAAGCTTGTCAGGAATGGGGACAAGCCTCTCTCTTCGATCGTCAATATCCTTACTACTGATTTGGCACTATGAGGACTATTGCATCATTCTTTAGGATATGAAGGCTCTTGGAGACTAGCTTGCAAAGGAAAATGGCAAGCTTATATAGATGGTGGAAGGGGAGTTGGGATCCCTACAATCATGGGATTGGCCCTATCCTCAAGGAAGCTTCCATGAGATATGAAAAACTACTTCCTCTACATGGAGAACCGGAGCCAAACATCCCAACTTGATTTAGATTCCAGTTCAGGATTTTGTTGGTGTCAATATTCCGCCATTTATTTTTTAAAAACACTCCTTATTAAGCCTGGTGCGGGTACAACACTAAGACAGTGCGCCAGTTGGCGCGCCCTCTTTGGAGGATTTCCCCCATTGGTCTAATGCATAATGGAAACTTATAAAAAATGGATTAAAATGGAGCTTAAGGGAGTGCCTTCTACCTAGAACAGACGAGGATCTGAATGATGTCCCGGATTGGTTGCAATCACCGCCGCAATTTTGCACACAAATAGACCATTGTTGCTCTCCAAGTGAGGTAAAAAGTAAAAGTAAATTTGTTTTACCATTTGGAGCCTATTTATAACTTTTTGAGTCAAAAATTAGGTTTTAAAATGTCATTTTTCTCAATATTTTAATATATTTTTGTCGAAAAATGGATTTTACACTCGCTTCTCTGTGCAGCGACAGGTTTCTTCGCAGCTTCGACAGTGATACGAGTTGTATTTTATACTTTTTCGGACTCGGTAAAAACACGAAAAAGTCATTTTGGAGTCATATTTAAGCTCTTTTCTGGCTCTCTAAATATGAAAAGATTGCCGAGTCCCTTGTCGTTTCAATCTCGTTAAAGTGGACACAAAACGACATCTACCCAGTATACGTTTACCCCTTTTTCGGGCTGGGATGGATTACTTACGAAAAAGGAATACCCTAGCCTATCGCGACTAGGAGGTTTTCTCAGACATAGTTTTCTACCTTTTTGGATCTGAGGAACTATCTACGAAAAGGGATTGTTGGAGTTTACTTTTCTGCTATCTTTTCAAACTCTCTAAACATGAAAAGACGTCGAGTTATTCCTTTGTCAGACTCGTTAAACCCTGATGACATTGGATCCAATCGTAATGACGATATTCGAGTTTCTCCTTCCTAGGGCTCGTTAAATGTACTAGGATGGATTTGTCCGAAGGAAAAACTTATATGACAAGCATATGCTATCCCCTTCAAGCTTGTTTTCAAAAATAATTGGGGTACTCGCCAGAAATGGTGGGGAAAAAATGGAACCAGCATCATTGTCGTGTCGGCAGTATGTCGCTCTTGAACATGGCACTTGTCTGCATTTGTGTCGGGTTGGGGACATCTCATCTCGTTTTCCACTTGCCTCCGTGGGTTTGGGTAATCCTTTTTGACCTCTCATTTTCTCTTTGCCTCGTCATCATGACCTCTGATCTTTTGATGTCAAATACTGCCAAATCCACTGTCGTGTCGCCGATATGTTCAAGAGAAGTTGACCTCTGCAAAAGTCTCAACCTTCCTCTGATTCTCATCTGATCCTGATTCACAAAGACATTATGTTCCTATGTCTCACATCGATGATGTGGGAAACATTATGGCCCACCTTCGATCAAGGTCACTTCCTGTCGACTTCAGCTCATTATCTAGGAAGTTGATCTAGAGACTCCATTTTGGTACCTTAGATCCTGCATGCCTCAATGGCAGGTTCTTCGCGTTCGACGTGAGGTTTTCATCACTGGCCTTCGATCGAGTGATTCTACGGGTGTTCAATGCTAACCCACTGATTCACATGCCATAGATTGTACCTATAGTACCTTGAGGGCCATTGTCATTATTGGTGGTACCTCTCACGTCTATTAACAGCTTTCATCATTAGCTGGTAATCAGGCGATTTTCTTGCATGTTCGACCTTAGCTCACTTATTCGCATGCTTGAACTTGTACTTTGTTCAGGTCGAGATGGAGCGCAAGACCCTGGATTTTGTCTGTTAGGATCCAGGCTGCGATTTTGTGGATTATTATGATTGGTTACATGACTCACTGATTGGATGGATGCGACCATACCTGAGTCTCTTTCTGGGAGTGCCATTGATACCATGGCCCATGCCTTGGATCTGCCCATGCCTTGGATCCTGATTCTTGTATACTCTATTATAGATGGCCGCGCCCATACCACATATATATCATGTATTTGAGATATCGCTGTAATTTTCATGTGTTTTTCCCATCATAAGAGCTGGGTTGATCGCAGTCAGAATCATTTCACCCCTCTCTCTCTTTCGGGCCTCATGCTTTAGGGGGCATCTGTTACACAGCAATTTGTCACCATCCCTGCAATTCCCCATCCCGCACATTGGAGGGCTTATTCCGTGACCTGTGAGCAGTGACATGATCTGAAAACACTTTCATGGCATTCCCCTGAACATGGACTTTCATTCCTACGAAGACAACTCCTTGTGAAAAACCTTAAAAATAGCCTTTTCATCCTTGGTGCGACTGCTCAGTGTCATACCCGCGCCAATGGGGGAAATCCTCCAAAGAGGGCGCGCCAACTGGCGCACTGTCTCAGTGTTGTACCCGCGCCAGGCTTAATAAGGAGTGTTTTTTAAAAATAAATGGGGGATTATTGACTCCAAAAAACTCCTGAAATGGACTCTAAATCGAGTTGGGACGTTTGGCTCCGGTTCTCCATGTAGAGGAAGTAGTTTTCCACCTCTCATGGAAGCTTCCTTGAGGATAGGGCCAATCCCATGATTGTAGGGATCCCAACTCCCCTTCCACCATCTATATAAGCTTGCCATTTCCCTTTGCAAGCTAGTCTCCAAGAACCTTCATAGCCTAAAGAATGCTGCAATAGTCCTCATAGTACCAAATCAGTAGCAAGGAGATTAATGATCGAAGAGAGAGGCTTGTCCCCATTCCCGACAAGCTTTACCGAGACGTATTTCGCTGACGACCCACCGAAGGAAGATTCAGCGTCAGAGCCAGGTTGTATTTTCCTTTGTATGAATTAATGATAAGCGACTTTGGTTATGGTTCCACTCGTATTATTCATTATCATCATGAGTTGTGTCTTCTCTGACTGATACATAATTGCATATATCAGGTTTTACGCTTGTTTTTGTCGTGTTTCTTGTGTGTGCAGGTGTTCGATCGTGGCGAGCGAGAGGATTTTGATCTGCTGGAGCAAGGAAATGGGAGCGCCATCTTCCCTACAAACAATAGCGTTGGACTTGAGGTAGGCCTTCATCGCAAGTTGGTTTATTGCAATTAGGAACTTCCACCTTAGCGTGATATGATTTTTTCTAGACCTGATCTGGGCTAGTAGGGATTGCCTCTGTCTGCAAAGGGGATTTACCTCTATAACAGCCAACGATCTTGTGTGAGGCATATTTTTGAATAGGAAAATCTCACCTAAATCTAGGTGGCTGAATATATTTTCCCGTTGTTGCCATGAGTCTTCCTAGAATAAGGTTGTTTGACCTCCTGAGACTTCCCATAAGCTATGTTTTTGAATCAAATCCATGTTTATTGACGCTAAGTTCCAGATGGTGGATCCTTTAGGGGTTGCATCTGCATTCAATTTGCTGACATTTGTGCCTGGCATGTCATATTTTCTTTCTCGGATGATTTTCTAGAGGTCTGTACCTCCTTGAAGCCACCGCCACCATAGTTTAGCTCCCATTACTTGATTAAGAATGAAGGCATCTCGCAAACCCATACCACCTAGTTTTTTGAGTTTGGTCAGCTTGTCCTAGGAGAGCAGAGCCCATTTCCTTTTCTAATCTGTACCTTTCCATACAATTTTTTTAAATATATTGACCATATTGTTGCAGATATTTTTATGAGCAGCTCTTCTAGAAAGTTGATAAATAGGAATTGACTGTAGAACAGAGCACAGGAGGACTACTCTGCTAGGCGTGTTGAGGGTACGGAAAACCCAATTCTATAACCTTTTCTGGATGCGATTAAGAAGGTATTTCCAATAAAATATCCTACGGGAATTGAGGGTAAGAGGGATTCCTAAGTAATTCATAGGGAAGGAGCCCTGATTGAAACCCAGATTTTGGGCAAGAAACCTCTGGGAAACCTCATTGGAGTTAAAGAAGTAAAAATTGGATTTATCATTGTTTATAAGGGTCCCAGAAGCAACCATGAAGTCCTTAAGAACAGATAAGATGGCTTTGGCTGCCCGTAGTGTAGCTTGACAGAACATATGAATGCCATCAACAAACTGTTGGTGGGAAAGAGTTAAGTCTGGCCGCCCATAGATTCAGTCCCTTTAATTGTCCCTCTTGGAGTTTGGATTTTATCAGACACCCTAAACCTTCAGCTGCTATGATAAACATAAAAGGGGATAAGGGATCTCCTTGAAGAAGACCGCTTGAGACATTAAAGGGGTTGGAAGGAATACCATTCAACAATATTGAGAAGTTGGGGGAGGAAATAAAAGACATTAGCCATTGAATCCATCTTCCATCAAATCTGAATGCTAATAGGACTGCTTTTAAATATTTCCAACTTAAGAAATAAATATTTAGATAGATCAAGTTTGATAATCATACCTTTTGCTTTAAGGCTGTGAAGAGAATGGATTGCTTCTTGCGCCATTATAATTCCATCCAGAATTTGTCTACCTTTCACAAACCCTATTTGTTCTGGAGAGATTATATTCAGAAGGATAGGCTTTAATCTGTTGACCATGATCATAGAGAGAAACTTGTAAAATAAATTACAAAGGGAAATAGGGCCGAATCCTTTAGGGGTGTCAGAATTATCTTGTTTGGGGATGAGAGAGATGAAGGTAGAATTTAAGGCTGGATAGACCTTTCTAGACCACCTATATTCTTCTACCAATTCCCATATATCATTTCCCATGAATGGCCATGTGGCTTGATAAAACTTTGCTTTGAAGCCATTAGAACCCGGGGCTTTGTTCTTGGGCATATTTCTGACCAACTCCTCCACCTCTTGAAAAGTGATTTCCCTGAGTAAGGCTAAATTTTGATCTCTACTTACTGTTGAGGGGATGTGTCTTGTGATTCGAGAAATAGATGGAGATCTATCCTTCTCTGCCCCCGTTAAGTGGTTACTAAAGTGCATTACTAAAATATTCTCCATTTCATTATGTTGCAAAACAATATTTCCAGAGGAGTCTTTCAATGAAAAAATTCGATTGTGTTGTCTCCTCTGGATCATTGCTTTATGGAATAAGTTTGTATTTTTCTCCCCTTCTCTCAACCATTTCACTCTGGGTTTTTGTTTCCAAAGTAGTTCTTCTTGCTTCCTACACTCTTCTAGTTGGATTAGGATATTTCCTTCTTATACTGCTAGAGCCTCAGTTCTCCCATGGTTGATCAAATGTTGTTGAACTCACTTCATTTCATTTTGAAATATTTCTTTATCTTACTGAATATTGCCAAATTAAATTTTGTTCCATTTCTTTATTTCATGCTTTAGATTTTTCAATCTGAGTTGGAATGTATGCATTCTATTCCTGCCTTGAATATGGCTGGTTTCCCACCATCCTTTCGCTTTATCCAGAAAGGTGGGATCCCTGAGCCAAAATTATTCAAATATAAATTGTTGGTTTTTTCTGCTTTCTTTCATGTCTATTTACATTCTTATCCTCTAGTGATCTAACCCCATCATTGGAAGGATGGCTTCTTCATAGAACACATCCACACTGACTAAGGAACCTGTCCAAACTTGAAGCAACTTGATTCAATATCCCTCTTCTGTTAATCTAGGTGAATTTTCCATTCACTGTAGGTGTGTCTACCAATATAAGGTCAGTGATTAAGTCTCAAAAGAGTTCCATTTCTAGGTCCTCTCTCCTTATGCCTCCTTTATTTTCTGTTAGGTACTTAATCATGTTCAAATCTCCTCCCAATAACTAGTATTTCTTTGTATGCATGGTGCGAAGAGTCCTTATACTATTTAAAAAGTCTTATCTTTCTCTTGGAATATGAGACCCATACACTGCGATAATGAGCAGCTTCTATTTTGTTCCTATTTGCCTAAACAAGCCAGTGAGAAGGCGAGGTAGTCCAATCCATTCTTCTACTAGTACTTTAGTAGGGTTCCAAAGTATGGCTATTTCTCTGGCACTTCCCCTTGAGTATATAGCCATTGTTTCATAATGAGGCTTGTGTGATTTCAAAATTTCTTCTAATATTTTCCAGAGACTTTCATTTCTTGTAGCAAAAACAATTAAGGCTTTTCTGAATTTAGCTTTTCTTTTAAATATCTCTGCTTACCTTTACTTTTTAGACCTCTAATATTCTAGGAGATTACTTTCATTGTTCAACTTTAAGGATTTGTTGGAATACCATTGTTAATGGTATTACATTTCCTGAATTAACTGACCTATCTCCTACAATTTGAATTGAATCATGCAGGGTTCGTTTTCCTTTATTTTTCCCTCCTTTGGATTGAGTACTTAATTCTTTGGATGGAGGGATTTCAGGGTTACTTACTTGTTTTTGAGATTGGATTGTCAGATATTGCTCAAAAGTTTCCTTGTACAATTTCTTTTGGTTGTTTGGAATGAAACGATCATCTAAGTTATGTCATTCATGTAAGAGCCATTTTATAACCACCTCCTCTGAGCTTAAATCCTCTTTTTTCTGTTCTATATCCATTGGCGATTGTTCCGCCATATTCTCCTCTTCTCCTTCTGCTGATTCTTGCGGGGCCTTTCATTTTGCATTTTGATTTTTCTATGGTATTTGTCCTTGCCTTGTACTTGGGCTATCCTCCTCTGTCTTTGGAATTTCCCCTTATTCTTGAAAGATTTCATAATGATTTTGTGTGTTCTTTTGTTTAGGAGTGTTATTTTGGGTAACCTACTGCTTATTATGCCTCTTTTAATTTTTCATTGTTGTAAATCTGTCATATTTTTTAGGTGTCGCTTCAGCTCCCTCTAGGGTTTTTCCTTGCATTGGAGAAAGATTGTTCAGAGGGCATTTTTTATATAGATGGTCATATTCATGGAATATGCGGCAACGAAAGGGAATGTGTTCATAGTCAAGCAACTAATGAAAATTTTTTCCTTCATATTCAAGTTCAATGGATTCATTAATGTACACACATATATGGGCAAAAGAGGTGTAGCAGCCTCGCGTTGTTTCTGCAATATTTACAAAACTGCCCAAAGAATTACCTATGCCTTCCAGAATTTCAGGGTCCCAAAATTCCATTGATAATGCAAAAATTCGAACCTAGACCGATGCCACCAAGAAATTTTCTTGATCAGGATTGTAGCATTCCTCCCATTGGCGTAAAAAAAAGACCTGCATTGTAATAAAAGTAAGGATCTCCCTCAAATATTATTTCTTTATCAAGAATGTTAGTAAAGATGACTGTAAAAAATCCTCTAGGTTCAAACTTCAAATCAATGTGTCCCTTGGGCTCCCATTTAAATTGAATCCATTTCAAAGATTGTTTTCGGTTGGCCAAATGCCGATGAACTTACAAATTTGTTAGCAGGAATAATAAATCTAGGTTTCTTTAGAGCTTGTGCCAACCATTTCCCTCTTGTCTTTGCTTGCCATTCCACTCCTAATAATTTCCCAGTGTTTGAAGGAGGTCCTGATTGTGGTCCTGCTTATCTCCTGCTTTTTTCTCCATCTGTGACATTTCTGTAGGAGGGGGTCGCTCCCCTCCCCCCCCCTCCTCCCCCCTCCTTGAGGTTGTAGCCATACTATCCCCCAGTTACTGCATGACTTTGGTACCCCTCTGCTAATCTTCCTGATAGGTTTCGACGTGATGAAACCCTAGCATATGTTCCCTAGGTCTTTGGGTTCCTTCGTTCCTTGAAAAAAAAAATAGAATAGTTTTATTTAAAATAATAATTTGTATTTATATTTTTTAAAATGAATATTGTTAAATGTGTAATTGAGTAAAATGTATTAAATTGATATTATAATTTTTAAGATATTTATTTCAAAAATTCAAAGTATGGTGAGTTTTGTTTTATTAAACTTTACTCTAGATGTGTAGAGAATGAATCTATCTCAAGTCCCAAACAAGATTCTTCTTTCTCTTCTTATTCTAGCTTGCACCTTGACACTCCTCCTCTCCTCCTCGCAAAAATTTAAATTATGAGGCACAAGGTAGTTGTTGCATATAGGAACATTTAGATATGATAAGAAAAATGTGATACTCTATTGTAATTTTCTCTACAGATACGATGGAAAATGTGCCCTAAATGTTGACAATTTCATGGTTATTGTAGTATAAGCTACATGAAAATTTACATTATTTTATACAATATCAAGAAATATATTCCCAATATCCAACACCATAGAGCAAGACATGTTCACCAATTCAACATTTGCTTCCAAATCTCTCTTAGTGCTAGAGCTATTTTCTAAATAAACTTGTTTGTTCTTCTCATGATGAAAGCCATCGTTGTTGCATATAGGAGCATTTAGCTCTGATAAGAAAAGTGTGATAATGTGTTATATTTTCTCTACAAATTTGTTGAGTTTTTTTTCTCAATAAACTTGTTTTTACTGCTCTTAAGTGATGAAATCCATAATTGTTTCATATAGGAGCACTTAGCTCTGATAAGAAAAGTGTGATAATGTGTTATAATTTTCTCTACAAATGCGTTGGAGTTTTTTTCACAATAAACTTGTTTTTACTACTCTTAAGTGATGAAATCCATCGTTGATGCATATAGGAGCATTTAGCTCTGATAAGAATAGTGTGATACTGTGTTATAATTTTCTCTACAAATGTAATGGAAAGCCTGCCATGAATTTTGGCAATTTCATTGCTAATGTAATATAAGCTAAATACAAATTCATTTCTTCTACACAAGATCAAGAAAGCTATGTTGAGTAGCCAACACTAGAGAACAAGACATGTTCGCCAATTCCATAAATGCTACCAAATCTCTCTCGGTGTTGGAGTTATTTTCTCAATAGTCTTATTTTTGCTTCTCTTGAAGTGATGAAAGCCACCTCTTCATAACTTTTTTACTATATTCACAAACAACAAAAGAAGCCAAACTCGTATCAGCGACACTGAAAAAACTTGAACATGGTAGACACAAGGGAGATCATTGGTAAATAACAATGTGATCTTTTGGATATTTTCAAAGATCATGAAGAAAATAATACATAGGTGAATCAATAAGAAGTGATCAAGATTAAATATGGAGGAACTGCACCAAAAATACCTTTGATTTTGAAGGTATAAAATCACGATCTATTTCTTTATTCATGAGGCATTCATGTTGGCATGATCAGACAGGGTCTTTAACTTAAATTTAGCATAGGCCTTGCCTTTTCTTGATATAATTATTTGTTAAATTAATAATTATTTATTTAATGTATTCAAATAAATTAATCTTTTATTTTTAAATTAAATTAAAATACACACACACACACATATATTCTCTTCAACTATATCTTATTAGTTTAGTATGTTTTCAATCAAGAAGAGGCTTCAGAGTTTAAGAACTATATCTTAGATTTGAGCACATGATTCTATTAAAATTTATGAAACAAATTCCATTTTTACAAATTTTATGTTTAAATATGTGATTTTGGAAGTGATGATGGTGTTGGTTCTAATAGAGGTGACTTTTTATTGACAACTCTAGTGCTTCCTCATTTAAGTATCAACTCGGGGTAAGTCTTTTTATTCCAAGAGTGTCGGCACAATATATGCGAGTCAGTTCGTCTAACAGATGTTCCTTGTCAATTATGAGGAAGAATTTATTAACTTCCTAAGCTTGCTTATCCTATGAGGGGTGGCTTGGATAGGTTTTTAACCTAAGATTGAACAAAAATAATTTGCATTTATCTAATGGAATTAAACAACAACTTAATTGAATCGAACAACAATTTAGATAAACCAAGCAGAGATTGAATTGAATTCGACAATCAACTAAACAATGATGAAATTGAATGGAATAAGAGTCTAACTAAGCTAATCAGTAATGGAATCGAATTGAATCAGTAGTCTAGCTAACTAAGAAATAGTGGAACAATAGTATAACTAGCTGAGTAGTAATGGAACAACAAGATAACTAAGCTGAACAGTAATGAAACAGCAGTATGATTGAAGCGAATTAAATAACTCGTACAACAAGTAATTAAATAATTTTGAAATGGAGTTCTCTTTATGACTTAATTAATCAACATTGATCGATGGTTGAACGCTTCGTTATGCTAGAAGGAGAATGCAATTCATAAAGATAGATAATACTAAAATCAACTTATTCTACGATCTGTAATTCAAATGCAATGATATTAAAAGAACTAGAACTATATATTGATAAAAAAGAATTGTTGTAAGTCGGAAAATACAATCGCGATTGTCCTACTTTAAGAATGTTGTTTCTAACTATTTGTATTGAATGGAAATATACTTTACAACTGCATCAGATTCTTAAGCATTGGTTCTGAAACTACACAGAGGATGAAAACTTGCGTGGAGCTTCCAAAGGTTGGGCCCAGACCACCAAAGGCCTTAGCACCATAAAAACTTCATGATTTTTCAAAGCTCTATTTTACATCCAGTGATGTTACAAAAACACAATTATACAGACTGTTTCTGATTTGTCTATTATAGAATGAATTTCCTGTCTTGTCTCCGACTCCCCTTCTCCTCCGCCATTTGCACTTTTAAAGGCGATTTCGAAAATTTGAAAGTGTCTTCCAAAAGGCAGCCCACTGCGTGTGGCTGTCGTTTGAGTTTTGGACTTGGATTTATCTATCTGCCTTCTACCAGCCGCTGGGAATTGCTAGGATTTCATATGCTTTCATCTGTTGGTTGGCTTCCATTTCCTATTGGTATAGGAATTCTTCCTTCCTGCATGCGGAGATAAGAAACATCCTTTTCATCATTAGTCCAATTGTTCCCATTTTCATAGTCTTGTGTTCTTTATTGTTAATATGAAGAGGGATTCTCCTGAAATTATAACATAATTTGAAATATTTACAGGGTGAGAATCATACCTTAATTTGGGCCCAGCATACTCCCCTACTTACCTAGTTTCATGTCCTCATGCAAACAGATGATTGAGATGTAGCTGTGTTAAGGAGTAGGAAGGGTAGGCCTTTTCGTTGTATGCTATGAAGCCTTGTTTTCATTTCGTGAGTGCAAAAGCAGCGCCTGTGGCTCCTTCTGGTAATTCGTAATTATGATTATAATCCTCAAGAGGATGCCAGAAGAGAGGGTTTCCATATCTGCATCCCAACCAGGCAAGCCCCATGCTGTAGACTAGGCTACTATATAAAAAGAACCTGGAGGCAGTAGCCTTGAAATTCCTGTAATTGAATGGCTCCCTATTCTTCACATTGTTTGTGGAGGCCATACATCTTTGCTTGGCTACTTCTAAGGTCGTTTCAAGAATGTCCTCAAAGTATTCTCGTGCATTTTCTATGATATCTTTATGGATGGGTCCCAACCTAGTCCTCACACCTGGCCTTCTCATGAATTTTTTGTGCTGGATGATCAGTTGTAGGGGTTTTGTAGGCTCCCCCCTGACCCATAAATCTAGACTATGCTCTCTTTTCTAGAAGATGTCATAGGCTTTGGCCCACTTGATCTAGTTTTTAGAAAATGAAAGGAAGGCTTGCAGTTGTACATCCCCTATGAAGGGGCTAGGGTTGCTATCCATGTCTTCTTATAGGAAGAATTTATGCATGTAAAGCTCACACAAGAGGCGTTGCACCTGCTCATCCTGATCGTTACAACATTGGACAAACTCCTCTATGGTCCTGAAGGTAGTGGGTTTCCCTGCCCTGACAACTTTAACTTTCAAGAGTAAATACTGTTCTGTTAGGAACAAGGCATAGTTGGTTGTTGGAGCTCTGCATGATAGTGCATCATTATATAGAGAGAAAATTGTAGAGATTTTCTTCTTAGTTTGCTCTGCCTGCTCTTGTACCACTTTAACCTTTGCCTGCTCTCCTCTAAGCTGGGTGAATTTCTCATTTTTTGCGACGGAGAGGTCAGTGAACTTCTTTTGTAGTGCCTGAAATTCTTGTAATGGCACCACGTCCTTCCTGCACTGTGTTAGTTCATGCCGTACTTGCACTAGTTAATTTCGTAATCTCTGGTTGGCAACTATCTCTACTAGATGGGCATAGGCAGGTGCTTCCTTTATTTGGGTCCCCTTTTCCTCTATAACCTTCTGCTCAGTTTGGGTGGAGGCTTCAATGATGTTTTCCAGTTCCGTCTGCACTTCAGCCTCGGTGGTGTCTACTAGGTTGGTCTATATTTCAACTTCAGTAGTAGTTATCAAATTGGTTTGTATTCCAGTTTCCATGGTGTCGGCTAAGTCAGTTTGCATTTCATTTTCAATAGTATTTACTGGTTCTGTTTGAGTTCCTGCAATAGAGGTTTCTGTCCTTGGCTTCCGGGCCCTTCTTTCTTTTTTCAGTTGTTTCCTCAGATATTTTACCATTTTTTCCAATCTCTTGGAGGTCCTTCTTAGTTTCTCACTTATCCTTTCATATGAACCTTCACCTGTTCTTATTTCAGCAAGTGATAGGGGAGCGGAATTATATTTTTTAGGGATAGCATTTAGAATGGTGTTTCTGATTACGTCTTTAGAATTGACCTCAATGTGAGGGTCCTGACTAGGAGGAGCAATGCTACCTCCTGGTGATAAAGGGGCTTTCTCTGTGTGTGTGCTTTGCTCCGAAAGGAAAATGTCACATGAATAATCCTGTGATTCCAATCTCTCTTCTACATGTCCATCACTATACACTTCATAATTATCAATAGGAGACAAAGCCTCATCATCTCGTGGTTCCTCTTGGTTAGGTAGGACGTTAGTGTGACCAGAGCTGCTGGGGGTGGTAGTTTTATCAACGAGTTCCTCTTGCTCCCCTACTTCCAATGGGTTTCTCAATTCATAGTTTGTCCTTATTTTTCCTAGGAATCGGGCCATTTCCTCCTCGAATTCTTACAAGGGTGCATGGGATGGTTTTGCTTCCTCCATGAGGTTCACGGTTCCCTGGGGTATCCTAGGCCATTTTTGCCTGCTTGGCTCTGACGTTGAGTTTCGGGTCTTTTTTATTCTTGGAGGATTTACCCTAGGGGGCTCAATCTCGGTTTCATCAGGGTTTACTTCTGGTTCTTGTGCCTCGTGGTTGACAAAATTATCCCATGCAATCTGCTCCCTATCTAGCTCATGAATGATAATTAGTTTTATTAAGCCCTGGTGACTAACCACTGCTTGGGGCTTCTTGGCCTTCCTCAATCGAACAAAAGTATCATGCAATACGGAATTCAAAAAGGTAGGTATATTGATTGAATTTTTTTTTTTAAGTGTAGCTAAAATTTTGAGCTGTCGAGGTTTTACCACATCCCGACGTCCTGCACATGTAATAAAATTCTGTATGAATGCCGCCAGCTCCTACCATGGATGGTGTAAAGAGGTAAGGTTAATCCCTCTATTTTTTCGTTCTAATGGTTCATCTGAGTCCTGGTATACAACTACTGCTTCTCTCAGGAGGAGATGCTTTTCTTCCCATCTCTTTCCTTGCGCTGGTATTCCAAAAACTTCTGCGATAATTTCCTTTATAACTGGTATAATTCGGCCATTAACTCTGGTTTGCCCTTCCTACATATTTTGCAGAAATTCAATTGCAATATCGTGTTGGATCCTTGTATTCTTTGTACATATGTCAGCCATCCAGCTCGCTAGAGGATGGCACTCGCTGCCTCTGAAATCGGAAAGCTTGCAGGCTTGCTTCGACGGGTATTTCCTCCCATAATTGATATGCTCTTTTCCTCTAATTATTTTTCTTCTTAGCTCTATTGGTTCGACTAGATGTTGTCTGTAAGCGGAAGAGAGACTGTGGCTCTGCGTAGATAATATTTATGCCTTAATTGTAGTGTTTATCGATGCACCTGACAAGATTTGTGCAGGGATTTCACATGCTTTCCGAATTAAGGCCAATTACACCCCCTCCCTTGAATAAAGGGCACCCATGCCCTCAATTACAAGAGATATTTGGCTGGTTATGAATGCGAACAAGGGAATGTCAGAATTTGGTAAATCTGTGTGTGAAGGATCAGTGGTTGAGTAATTACTACACATGCGGCAAAAAGGTCAGATTTAGAATTTTTCATAATTGTATCTTGTGCGGAAGTGACCAGAAAGTGAGAGGAAATAGAATTTCCATTATTGCAATCTGATGTCCTTGCATGACTAAAAAGTTATGATGGAAGCAAGATTGAGTTAAGTAATGATTGGCGTTTTCATTCCAAAGTTCAAAATATGTAAACATATCTTTGTTAGTTATTCTTATGGCAAGTCATGATTGTTACTAATTCGAGTAATAGCTTTGTGGTTGAAAAAAAATGGAAGACAAGGTGTCTATAACAGAAATTGGCTATTGAAGGAGCATCCTTTCATACCACAAGAAGAGCCATTTCTGCCAGCAGGCATTTATAGCCTCGACAGGGTTGTTATTTTAACCCAAAAAATGAGCCAAGATCCTTATGTAAGAATATTTTTTTTTGCCAATTTTATGGAGAGATCACCATGCTAGTATGGTGGCCAGGTAACCATGGTGCCACTCACTAGATTTGTAGCAAAGTGATCAGGTCAGCTCGTGATGAGACCTCCTGTCCTTCAAGCTATTAGGAAGGTCATTACCCTGGTGTGGTGGCCATAATGGGCATGTCAATTTCTACACTCGTATGAACATGGTAGGTTGCCTCGTGATGAGACCCCCTATCTTATCTTAAGTTTTGCATGTAAATGTAGTACTTTATTTTGAATTCTAATATTTTGATCTATAAGAAGGTCACTGTGCTGGTGTGGTAGCCAGATAGTCACAATGCCATTCACTAGAATTGTAACAGAGTGATCAGGCCAGCTCATGATGAGACCTCCTATTCTTCTAGTAGATGAGAAGGTCATTACCCTGGTGTGGTAGCCATAATGGGCATGTCACTTGTTAAATCCTTATGATCATGGTAGGCTGGCTCGTAATGAGACCCCCTATCCTCTTAAAGATTTGCATGAACACATAATGATTGTTTAAGGGAGGTTCATTGACTCCTTAAGAGTGAGGGATGGTGAAAGAAGCAGGAAAACTCTAATACCATTAATACCCTTTGTTCCATTTCTTCATGCTATAGGGACATATTACTTGAATAATGAAAAAATACATATCATCATAAGGTCCTGAATTGTTTGATATCATATTTGAACTGGGGGTGACTTAGCCTTTCATTTCATGTGTGCATAATGTCAGCTTCCTGTTTAAGAATTATAGTGCCAAAGGGTCATCATATCTGTAATTTTACCATTTTCCCTCTCTCTTCCATGGCTATTTAAGTTTGTTGAACAACAGTTGTTCAGAGATTGAGCAGCAGCTATTCAAATATTTCTCAGCATTAAAAAAAATGCTCAAAAATGACTGTTCAATTTGAATGAACAATAGCCATTCAAAGATGGAACAACAACTATTCCCGAATTGAACAACAAAAATAAAAACACAGCAGTGAACAGCTGTTTAGTTCATCTGAACAGCAGTCGTCCAAGAAATGAACAACAGTTGTTCAGGAATTGAAAAATAGATTTAAAAATGTGAAACGACTGTTCAATTGTGATTGAATCGGCAGCAGTTCAAAAACTAAACAACAACTGTCCATGAATTGAACAAAAAAATTAAAAACACGACAAAAAACTGCTCAATTTGGTTGAACCACGACCGTTCAAAAATTGAACAGCAGTTGTCCATGAATTGAACAAAAAAATTAAGAACACAAAAAAAGCTGTTCAATTTGGTTGAACCACGACCGTTCAAAAATTGAACAACATCTGTTCACGAATTGAACAACAAAATTAAAAACACAACAAAAAGCTGTTCAATTTGGTTGAACCGCAGCCATTCAAAAATTGAACAGCAGTTATTCTCGAATTAAACAGCAAAATAAAAACACAAACGAACAGCTGTTCAGCTTGGCTGAACAATAGCCATTCAAAGATTGAACAATAGCTATTCACAAATTGAACAACAAAGTAAAAAAAAAAAGGTAAAAAAAATGACTGTTCAATTTTGGTTGAATCAACGGCCATTCAAAGATTGAACAACATTTGTTCCAGAATTGAACAGCAAAAAATAAAAACATAGTCACTGGCTGTTCAATTCAACCGAACAGCAGCCATTCAAATATTGAACAGCAGCTGTCTACAAATCGAACAGAAAAAATGAAAAAGACACAACAAATGGACAGATCTTCAATTTGAACAGCATTCGTTCAAAGATAGAACAACAACTTTTTTCGAATTGAGCAACAATAAAAACACAATCTTACAAGGAAAATGAATTGAAAATGGGAAGAATGTACAAAAAGAAAAAACAATTATGTACATTATTTACAAGTGATGCTATCAAACCTCTCATGTACTTGAGTTTGTGGGGTTGTCACCCCCTTGCACCACAACTTGGATGGTGGGATCGTTTCACGCTTGTTGACAGAAATATTCTTTCGTGAGAAGTTTGTGATAGAGGCATACTTTGTGCCTGTTAACTCAAAATGTTGAACCAGACCCATCTATGGTGGTCAAGGTGAGGGTACCATTTCTATGTACTTCCTGAATCTCATATGGACCGAGCCACCTTGTTTGCAGTTTTCCTAGAAAGTCTTGGAATCTGGAGTCATAGAGGAGTGCCCAATCTCCTTTTTGAAATACCTTCCTCTTTATTAGGTTGTTGTGCCACTTGGCTCGTTGTTGTTGAATGATCGTTGTGCATTGCAGGGAAAGTAATCAAATTTTGTCCAGTTCGTTTATTTGCTGGAGTCTTTTAGCTTAAGCTTATGTTAAGTCCATTCCCACTTCCTGGGCTATTATCAGAGTTTTAATTTCAAACTCGATAGGGAAGATAGGTTCTCTCCCAAATACTAGCTGATATGATGAATATCTAGTGGTATTTCACCAGATTGTTTGATAAGCCCATAAGGCTTCTGGTAGTCTAGTGGCCCAGTCTTGGTGGTGTGCTGCTACTATCTTGGTAAGGATTGCCTCCAAGACTTTGTTAGTGCTTTCGACTTTCCCATTGGCCTATGGGTGGTAAGGAGACGTAACTCTATGAATGATATGGTGATTTCTTAAGGTAGATGTGATCTTATTGCCTGTGAATTGTCCCTCCCCATCGGTTATCACTTCCCTTCGCAAGCCATATCGTACGAATAGTTCAAAAAGAAACTTAATTACTGATTCTTCCGTGGCTCTTGACAAGGCCACTGCTTCCACCCATTTGGTGACATAATCCATGGAAACTAATATGTGGGCTTTCTGGTTTGATGGTGGGTTGAATGGCCCAACGAAGTCCAACGCCCATCGTTCAAATGGTTCCACCACAAATTGTGGTTGTAGCGGAATTTCATCAGCTTGGCCTGGGCAACCTATTCTTTGGCATCTATCGCAGGCATGGACATACTTCTTTGCGTCTTTGAAAATCGTAGGCCATTAATAGCCTAATTGCAACACTTTATGCCCTGTCCGTCGTTCTGTGAAGTGGCCACCACAGGGTTCATCGTGACAGGCTCGTAAGATGTCATAGATTTTGTCTTCCCTTATACATCTGCGTATGTGCATATCGGCCCCTGTATGGAATATGTATCCTCCAATACAAGAGAATATTGTGTTGCGTTGTACAATCAATTTTCGTTATCTCACTATTAAATGTCTGGGTAGCTTCCCCACTGCCAGATAATTTTCCACATCTGCATACCATGGTGTTTTGACCACTACAGCAAATAGGTGTTCGTCAGGCATTGATCAACAACTTTTAGCGTGTCGTCTATCTTGGGGACTCTAGACAAGAAATCTGCGACCACGTTTTCCTTCCCTGGACGGTCTTTGATTGTTATATCAAATTCCTACAACAACAGTAGCCAACGAGTTATTCTTCCATTTGTGATTGGTTTATTAGCTAAATATCTAATAGCAGAGTGGTAAATGTACAGGAACACTTTATATCTGGTTATGTAGTGCCTACATTTATTGATAGCATAAATGAAAACCAGGAATTCTTTTTCGATCACTTTATAATTTAATTCGGGAGGAGTAAGGTTTTTGCTGATATAATAAATAACATAAGGCTTTCGGTCCTCTTCTTGGCTAAGAACTGCTCCTATTGCTATATCAGATGCATCGGAAGAAATGTGAAAGGACAGCTTCCAGTTAGGACCTCGCAAGATTGGTGTTGTTGAGACCAACTTCTTCAAGTCTGTAAAAGCGGCGTCACATTTCTCAGTCCAATGGAATTCAAAATTCCCAGTCAATGCATACAGAGGTGCAGCTATCTACGAGATTTTTTTTATAAATCTGTGATAATATCCTGCATATCCTAGAAAACTGTGTACCTCTGTTTGTGTACAAGGTGTGGCCAACAGAAGGATTACCTCTATTTTAGCCCGATCTACCTGTATTCCAGCTGCAGAAATGTAGTGACCTAGGATTACCCCCTCAGTCATCATCATGTGGCATTTTTCGTTGCTTAGACATAGTATTGTAGCAATACATCGTTCTAACATTTCTAGAGCTTGATCGAAGTCTTCCCCATAGGGTGTCAAATCATCCATATAAATTTCAAGTCCTTCATTTATTAAGTCAGAAAAAATGTTAATTATGGCTCTCTGAAATGTTGCTGGGGCATTACATAATCCAAATGGTAAAAATATGTAAGTGAAAGTGCCCCATGGGTACGTAAAGGTTGTCTTATCTTTGCCTTCGGGAGCTATTTGGATTTGATTGTATCCACTGAATCCATCAAGAAAAGATAAAAATCGTTTCCCAGCCAATGTGTCAAGGACTTGGTCAATGAAGGGAAGGGGGAAATGATCTTTCTGAGTTGCTTTATTTAATTCTCTGTAATCTACACAGATTCTCCACTTCCTATTATTTTTATCGACGACCACCAAAGGGGAGACCCATTTGCTGTCTGAGATAGGATAAATGAAATTTACATCTAACAATTTTTGCAGCTCCTCTTTTACAATCTCTTTTAAATGCGGGTTTAGTATTCATTGGGGTTGTCTAATGGGGTGTGTTTCCCTATCAGTATAGATGTGGTGTGTGCACAGTTGTGGGTCCAAGCCCTTCATGTCTTAGTAGTCCCACACAAATTCACCTTGGTGCTTCTGGAGGACTCTTATGAGTTTCTACTTTTGGTTGTCATCCAAGCTGCCATTAATATTCAGAACCTTTCCTGATTCGATATCAATAGGTATACTGTTACGAACAACAGTTGTGGAAATATGTTGAGTCTCGAAGTCCGCCACAAGATCCTCTTGACCTTCATGTTTAAGGACTATTTTCATCATTTGGCATTTCAAATTTTCAGGCTTGGGTGACTGATTCATAAAGTTATTAATCACATCATCTTCAGTTTGATCCTTGAATTCGAGGGCTTTTGCTAGTGTCAGAGGTGGACGGATGTTTTGCTCCCAATATGTGTCTAGGTGTTTGTGAATTTTTATGGTGGGCAGACTTGGTTTGGCAGGCGGATAAATAATGATATTATTTACAGAGTCGCCTCTAGTGATAGTCATGCTACCTGCTTGATAGCCTGTGTAAGCATTTGTTGTGGCCAGCCAAGGTCGCCCAAGAATCAATGGGTGCCCTTCCATCCTATTTTTTGGATTAATGACTAGAAAATCAGCTGGGTATTCCCATGAGTCCACAGAGACCATGATGTCTTGCACTATACCTTTCGGTCTGATAACAGATCTGTCAGCTAGTTCTAGAAGTGTGGTTGTAGGTTCTAAAGCTGATATGCCCAGTTTTTTGCAAGCTCCTGTAGTTAGGATGTTAATGGCTGCCCCTAGGTCAACCAATGTGTTTGGAAATGAGTGTCCAGAAATTTGCATGATTACAATGGGGTTTCCTGGGTCTTCATATTTTACAGGTGATTCCCTACCTAACAACAAGTCAAATAACGTTCCTATCACATGAACGATGGGTGCAGCCATTGTTTTCTTAATTTTTTTTTCCACATAATTCTTTGATTGTATTTGCATAGATGGGAATGTCTTGGATGGTCTGGAGAAGAGGAATTTTGATACAAATGTTTCTTAATTCCCCCGGGATGTCAAAATCTGGAGTGATTATAGGTCTCGGTAGGTTTAATCTCTCAGGAAATGGAGGCAGAGTCACCCTAAGTTCTTCAGGTCTTTGTTGATCAATTGTTTCCTTACCTTTACATGTTTCTGTTATATTCATTAGGCTAGGCTCTGTGGATGTTTCAACTTGGGACTGAGGTGGAGTTGTGGCCTCTATAGGTAATATGGTACATCCTAATCTTAACCTTAATTCGTTGCACTGTTTCTATTCGGCATTGGGTTCTAGATTTTCTATGATCTGAATTAGTTGAACCAGACTGTTATTGGGGTTAGGATTTGGTTGGGCTGGCAATTGAGGGTGTATGGTAGGCTGCTGGTTATGCTGAATTGGGTAGGGAGCTGGAAATTTTTGGGTTCTCGCTCCTATCGAAAAATTGGCCATTCTCGTAGGTCGCTCCCAGTTCCAATTGGTGCTTTGAGTAGGAGGGTTTGGCCATTGGTTTTGATACGGGACATTCTACCAATAAGGGGGAGAGCTAGGGAATTTTTGCCAATTACTCCATGATGGAGGCTGCGTAGGGAAAGGTGGCATAGGAAACGCTTGGTTTGGCCAAGTTGGGAAGGGGTTTTGAGTCTGCCAAGTTGTTGTAGGGTTTTGCTAGCTAAACTGCGGCAACTGAAAGTATTGAGGTAGGTCTTGTGGTATGCCAGGTCATGCTTGCCATTGCCAACACTGATTCATTAAATAGACTGGCTATGTTTCTTCTTCTACTTCCTTGTAGACGGCTTTCAGCCCGGGAAGTGAAGGACAATGTTCCATAGTATGATCCTTAGTGCAGATAGCACAAGTCTGGACCATTTCTAAAGGACACTCCCTCTAGCTATGCTTCTTTCGACATCTTGGGCAAAATATGGCCAGGTTTTGTTTAGCTATAAATTATTTCTGCTTGGCTTGTAAAACATCAAGTTGCGTTGTCAAAGTACCCAGGATGTCATTTTTCTAACAGATTTCCAAATTCTGCTCTGGTTACATTGCCATTGGTCTCCTTAAGATCCTTCTTCATGGAATCACACCCAACAAGTCTATTGCGTGAGCTACCCTGGGAGCATATAATACATAAGGAGATAATCTCATCATATTCTTCCTGATAAATATCTCCCTTCCCCATTATGTTAAGCATTTCAACTCATTATTCCTTCATCCCTTTAAGCATTGTGCCTTTTAAAATGTCCTTGGATAACATGGTATATGGGGATCTTTGTAAATTGTATTGAAATATTTCTACGTATTCCTCTAATGTTTCATTGTCTTTTATAGACATGTTAAAGATTTTGTCTTTTAGATCTCAGGTTTGAAAATATTCTTGGTATTTAGTAAGAAAATTATTCTTCATTTGGTCCCAGTTGTTTATAGTTCTCCCTCCTAATCCCATGAACCAACAGAGTGCAGTTCCTTTTAAGGTAGAGGGAAATAGTTTTAGTTTCCGGGGATCGGTGGTGTAGTCATATCCTCTGCATAAGACATCAAATTCAAAGAGGAATGCATCAGGATCTTCTGTGGTTAACCCATGAAAGGTGGGGATGTTGTGCAAGGTAATGGATTTCATAGGGGCATTGGCAACATGATCAACAATAGGGTATTCTAATGTTGATGTATGCCTCTGATTCTGATTTTGATTATTTTCCATCTGATAAAAGAGGTGCCAAAAATCTTCGGGAACTTCTTGATCTGGAGGAGAGATTTTAATAGGCTTGGGAGGTGAATGCGGTGGGGGTTTTACAGTGCTTCCCTGATCTGGGATCCTAATAACTTCTGTTTCAATCACTTCTTTAGGGGTTTTAGGTTCTGATATCTCTATGTGAATCCCTCCAGTAGTTTCTCCCCCTCCTTCTTGTAGGTTGCAAGATCCTCTCTCTTTTGAAGGGTCAGTGCCTTTATGAATGACAGTCTGCAGGCTTTTCTCATACCCCTTTGTCTTGCAATGAATCTCAGCGTAGGCTATAGATGGTGAGGCTGCTGCCTAAGGGAGTGTATTAGGACTTTGGATGGAAACAGTTCTGGGTTCTATAGATTCCTGAGATTCAACTTTCCTAATGATTTCATCTATATATGTTGTTCTTCCAAGGATCAATGGTCCCTTGGGTTGTGAGGATGGTTGCGAATAATTTTGGATTGTTTCTATCTTTTTCTTCCTAGTCATAAAACAAGAGCACCTATCCAAAGGTTCTTTGTACAACTTGCTAGTGAGTGGGCTAAAGGGCAAGCATGTTGCTTACTAGTACACAGGTTCTTACCTCTCATTTTCAATACCCAATTCTTCATAGAAATGGAGAAAGATGAATAAAGGAGATGACTCTTAACACTCTCCCTGGTAACAGCGCCAAAATGATGGTTCAAATAGAGGTGAATTTTTATTGACAACTCTAGTGCTTCCTCATTTAATTATCAACTCGGGGTAAGTATTTTTATTCCAAGAGTGTCGGCACAATATATGTGAGTCAGTTCGTCTAACAGATGTTCCTTGTCAATTATAAGGAAGAATTTACTAACTTCCTGAACTTGCTTATCCTAGGAGGAGTGGGTTGGATATGTTTTTAACCTAATATTGAGCAACAGGAATTTGCGTTTATCTAATGGAATTAAACAATAGCTTAACTGAACCGAATAGCAATCTAGATAAACCAAGAATACATTGAATTGAATTTGACAATCAACTGAACAACAATGGAATTGAATGGAACAACAGTCTAAATAAGCTAATCAGTAATGGAATCGAATTGAATCAGCAGTCTAGCTAACTAAGCAATAATGGAACAATAGTATAACTAGCTGAGCAGTAATGGAACAACAAGATAACTAAGCTTAACATTAATGAAACAACAGTATGATTGAAGTGAATTAAATAACTCATACAACAAGTAATTAAGTAATTTTGCAATGGAGTTCTCTTTATGACTTAATTAATCAACATTGATCGATGGTTGGACGCTTCGTTATGCTAGAAGGAAAACACAATTCATAAAGATAGATAATACTGAAATCAAATTATTCTATGATCTGTAATTCAAATGCAATGACATTAAAAGAACTAGAACTATCTATTGATAAAAAATCATTGCCATAAGTCAGAAAATATGACTGTGATTGTCCTACTTTAAGAATGCTATTTCTAACAGTTCTGAAGAAAGAGAACTATATTTGTATTGAATGGAAATATACTTTACAACTACATCATATTCTTAAGCATTGGTTCTGCAACTACACAGAGGATGAAAAATTGTGTGGAGCTTCTAGAGGTTGGGCCGAGACCACCAGAAGACTTAGCACCGTAAAAAAATTAAAAGATGATTGTTCAAAGCTCTATATTACATCCAATGATGTTACAAAAACACAATTAGACAGACTGTTTCTGATTTTTCTATTACATAATTAATTTCTTGTCTTGTCTCTGACTCCCCTTCTCCTCCGCCCTTTTCCCTTTTAAAGGTGATTTCAAAGATTCGAAAGTGTCTTCCAAATGATAGCCCGCTGCGCGTGGCTGTCGTTTGAGTTCTTAGACTCGGATTCATCTATCTGGCTTCTACCGGCTGTTGGGAATTTCTAAGATTTCATATGCTTGCATCTGTTTGTTGGCTTCCACTTCCTATTGGTCCAAGCATTCTGCCTTCCTGCATGCGGAGATAAGAGAAGTCAATTTTCTATTACAAAAACATCATTTTCATCATTAGTCCGATTGTTACCGTTTTCATAATCTTTTATTCTTTATTGTTAATATGAAGAGGGATTCTCCCGAAATTATAACATAATTTTAAGTATTTACAGGGTGATAATCATACCTTAATTTGGGCCTAACATACTCCCCTGCTTTCCTAGTTGCATTTCCTCATGCAAACAGATGATTGAGATCTAGGTGTGTTTAGGAGTAGGCAGGGTAGGCCTTTTCGTTGTATGCTCTGAAGCCTTGTTTTTGTTTCATGAGTGCAAAGGTAGCGCCTGTGGCTCCTTCTGGTAATTCATAATTGTGATTATAATCCTCAGGAGGATGCCAGAGGAGAGGGTTTTTGTATCTGCATCCCAACCAGGCAGGCCCCATGCTGTAGACTAGGCTGTTGGATGAAAGGAACCTGGACGCAGCAGACTTGAAATTTCTGTAATTGAATGGCTCCCTATTCTTCACATTGTTTGTGGAGGCCATCCATATTTTCATGGTTGTTGCTAAGGCTGTTTCACGAATTTCCTTAAAGTATTCTCGTGCATTTTCTATGATATCTTTATGGATGGGTCCCAGCCTAGTCCTCACACCTGGCCTTCTCATGATTTTTTTTGCGCTGGATGATTAGTTGTAGGGGTTTCATATGCTCCCCCCTGACCCATAAATCTAGACTATGCTCTCTTTTCTGGAAGATGTCGTAGGCTTTGGCCCACCTGATCTCGTTTTTAGCAAATGAAAGGAATGCTTGTAGTTGTACATCCCCTATGAAGGGGCTAGGGTTGTTGTCTATGTCTTCTTCTAGGAAGAAGTTATGCATGTAAAGCTCACATAAGAGGTGCTAGACCTTCTCATACTGATCGTTACAACATTGGACAAATTCCTCTATGGTCCTGAAGGTAGTGGGTTTCCTTGCCCTGACAGCTTTAATTTTCAAGAGTAAATATTGTTCTGTTAGGAAAAAGGCATAGTTGGTAACTTCAAATCTGGAAACTATGTTCGTTGCATCTAAGAAAACCAATAAGGACAAACAACCTTCAATTGAAATGACATGCACCTACAAGTGTGAAGAAAATGGAGATGATGGAGAAGGTCTTTCAGATGAAGAATATGCTTACTTTACGAGAAAACTAAAAACTGGTAAGGGAAAATTCAAAGGTAAACTTCCATTGATATGTTTTAGCTGTAATGAGGTTGGGAATTCTACAGTAAAATGTCCAAACAGAAGTAATGAAAACTCAAAAGGAAAGAAAGGCTTTAAGAAATTCAACAAGCAAGGATCCAAAAGGAACTTTCTCTCTAAAGAAGATACCTCATCATCCAATGAAGGCAACGACAATGAAGAAGAAGCCAACGAGAGAGTATTGTTTATGGCCAAGCACAATAAACCCAAGCACAATAAACAAGAGGTATCAAACAATGAAGAAGAAGGATGGACCATAGAAAAATTCTATGAGGAAGAAATCAAGCTTATAAAATATCTCAAGGCGGAAAAGATCTGTTCCAATACTCTTGAAGAACAAGTTCAAGGTCTCAAAATTGAAGTTGAAGAACACAAATGCATTGAAGAGTCACTTCAAAATAAGTTGGAAAGAAAGCAACGAAGAAAGGGAAGAATTAGAAGCTGAAGTAGTCTCGCTACGTGAGGAAGTGAAGAAAGGAGAAACTATCCAAAACTATGCCAACAGCTCAAGGGAATTGCAAGAACTCATAAAAAATCAACGATCTTACAACGACAAAACTGGAATCGGTTACAAAGAAGAAGAAGCAAGACCTTCTACAACAAAATACAATGAACCTATGAGATCTGACATGCATGTAGACTTCATTGGACAAGATTCGCAAGAATAGCCTTGGAAGACAATTCCTCAACGAAAATTTCCATCCAGGTACCAACATATTTTTTATGGCTATAGTTATTCATATGGAAAATTTGGTCATAAAACTATAGAATGTCGCATGTACCCTAGGAACGAATACAATTCCAGGAGATCTGTCAAATATGAACCTCCCAGGGCTCAGCGAAACATCAATAGATTTGAACATTTAAGAAATAATATTGAATGTTGCAAATGTCGAAACTTTGGACACATAGCCAAATACTGCAGACTTGAAAATCCTCCAGAAGAATCTTCGAAGCCACAGAACGAACAAACATGGAAGAAGAAGAAGAATGATAATTGTGCTCTCGCTTTCAAGACTCAAAAGAACAAAGATGTGTGGTACGTTGATAGCGGTTTCTCAACGCATATGATTGGAGATAGAAATAAATTTGTATCTCTGAAAGAGAAGAAGGATGGAACCATGTCCTTTGGAAATGATGGATCGTCAAATGTTATAGGATCAGGTACTGTCACTCTCAGAAGCAAAGATGCTCTAGCCAAGAATCTTCTATTGGTTAAAAACATGAATCACAATCTGCTCAGTTTTGGACAAATGTGTGATCAAGGACACACAATACTATTCAACTCCACGAAATGTGAAATCAGGAAAGGTGTGTATGGTGAAATTGTGGCTACAGCAAGTCGATCTCCAAACGACATATATGTTCTGGATGAAGCAACTAAATAATGTCTAATAGCTAAAGAGGATGATACAATAATTGGTAGCAATGATGATCGACTAAGTAAGAAGTTTTCTACAAAGGTGCAAAGTGATTTCGAGATGTATTTACTTGGTGAGCTGACATACTTCTTAGGGCTTCAAATATCTCAGCAAGAGAAAGGAATATTTATATGTCAAGCCAGGTACATCAAGGAAATTCTCAAGAAATTTAAAATGGAAGATTGCAAACCCATCCTTACTCCAATGGTAACAGGTTGCAAATTGAGCATAGACGACTCATCTAAGGATGTGGATCAAAGGTTGTACAGATCTATGATTAGTAGTCTTCTATATGTAACAGCCTCCCGACCAGATGTTATTCAAGCAGTTGGACAAGTAGCAAGATTCCAAGCAACACCAAAAGAATCACATATTAAATAGTCACCAGCATTGGAATATCTTCGCCAGAAGCTTGGGATTCTCCCAAGTTCTCATTAGATTTTCCTTTTTCAGAAAATAAAGGGGGAGTGGAAGTAGATTACAGGTCTGTAGGATGGTTGTGTGTTAGGGGGAGTGGAAGTGTGTACAGGTCCGTAGGTTGGTTGTGTTTCAGGGGGAGTTACCCTTTGCCATTGATGTCAAAGGGGGAGAGAATGTTGTAGGAAGAGGTGTCATGATCGCAGGGGGAGTACTTGTGTTGCCATCAATTCCAAAGGGGGAGATTGTTGATCAACGGTTGTCATTGATGTCAACCCAAGCAGCACCAGGGGATAACCAAATATTGCATAGGAATTTTGACCTACCAAATTAATATATTTTGGGTCAATAATTATTTTGATGGTTTCTACTTTTCGAGATGTTTCCATTGATATATGGCACGCCATGTAATTCTTCACGGTTTGAGAGATATTCATGTTTGAAGTTTGTACCCCCAATTAGTGGGCTAAAACCCCATGGGGTTGGGGCATGGGTCATTGAAAAGTCATAATTAATATTTTTTAAGCTCCTAAAATCCCTCCCACGTTCACTTTTTTAAGCCCTTCTCAACCTAAGCATTTATATAAATTGTGATCTCCATTTCCTCCTTAGGCAAGGGATTTCACCATCTGAAACAGGTCATCATGGAATTTTCACTCTAAATTATTTTATATGAAGGTTCAGAAGCTGAAATTTTTATGAGGAAAATCTGAAATCCTGAGGAAACTTCTATGAAAATTTCAGATCAAGGTGCACAATATTTTTGGAGATATGATCTGTGGAAGTCAGGTTTTTTGCAGGCTCCTGAAATTCATCTCAAAGAAGTGACCTTGGTAAATTCGTCATAACTCTCTCTCTGTGCATCAGATTGGAATTACATAAAAAGAGATAGATAGTGAACAGTATTTAGTTTTCTCTCTATCAATTTCAGAGCCAAATGAAGAAATAGTGACACGTGGCACACCGTACAAGTGCGCTCTTCTAAAATAGTCCATAATTAGGGCATTGTGAGAGATTGGGTATAACTCTCTCTTGAAGAATCAAAATTGGCTCAGATCTATTGCATTGGGAAGACAACTTAGAGGAATACCACAATACCGAAAATCAGATATTTAGGATCTGAAATAACAGAGTTACACCAGATTCAATATCGAGCCCCTAGAAGGCAAAGAAAAAGCTAGATCATGTGTTGTCAAGGGTTGCAAAGGACCAGAATTTCTAGGGCAGAAAAGTAAAGCAAGGTGCAACAGAGGGTAGCATGAAAAGAGCATCAACCAAGGTGCATAACAGAATCAAGAATTTCATCCTATGAAGTCTTCAAGTGGGCAGCACTGCATACAATCATTGTACTAAGTCATTGTAAATACATTATTGTAAAAATTGTACTAGTGTCTATCTGCCAAGGGTTGAAGAGGCAGTGTTGGGAGGTTTAGGATCATCATTAGGTGGTTGTGTCAAAGTTGGGGTTATGGTCTAGTATATATTCTTCTTCTACATCATTCTATATCATTGTAAAGTGGACCATTTTCCCTGGTACGGGAGTCCATTCTTCTTTTATTCTTATATAGGGTGGTAGGGTGGTGCTAGGGTGAGTTGTAGCTCATTGGGTGTTGGGGCATCCATTCAGTTGGCTACTAAAGAATCTTGGGCGTTGGAGCATCCATCCAGTGGGAGCTGGAGAAGAATGCTTTTCTAGATTCTAGGAAGTTGGAGCTTTATTTTCAATTGGAGTTGAATATTAAAGAATTATTAGAAAAGCATTAGGTGGTTTTTATCCCGGAGTGGGTTTCCACCTTAAAAACTGTGTGCATTTGTGTTCCTCTTGTTTTCTGCTATCATTGTACAAACACTGATAATAATTGAAGATTAACTAATGCTCTAATTGAAAGAAATACTGATTCACCCCCCCTCTCAGTATTTCCAACAATTGGTATCGGAGCTTGGTTCCTTCAATAGCAGTTTAACAGCTGGAAGGAGGTCATGGAGCATACCAAGAATGGTGTACCTCTATTCAATGAAAATAATTATGCACTTTGGAAAGGAAGAATGAAGGTCTATCTCTTGGCGCAAGGTTACAAAGTATGGGACACTGTTCAAAATGGATTTACATCAACCGCGGATGAACAAGGTAAGAATAATTTGGTAAATGATGCAAAAGAAAAGAATATTATTATCATTGGACTTATTGAATCTGCGTATCATAAGGTGTTGGGTTGTAAAACCGCCAAAAATGTATGGGACAAGCTTGAGAATATATATGCAGATGACTCAAATTTCAAAGAAGCAAAGCTTCAAATCTATAGAGAAAAATTTGAGCAACTCAAAATGAAAGAAGATTGCAACATTGTTGCATACTTCCGATACATTGATGAAATAACCAATACTCTGGAAGGATTGGGAGAGCCAGTTGATGAGAAGACTATTATACGGAAGATTCTTAGAATGTTACCAGGGAGATTCAACCCAAAGGTATCGATCTTATAATACAGTGCAAATATGGACAAACTCAGCAAGGAAGAATTACATGGAGTTCTCATAGCATATGAAATGAGACTTGATGAAGAAAAGGGTACTTCAAATCTAGAAACTGCGTTTGTTGCATCTAAGAAAACCAATAAGGACAAACAACCTTCAATTGAAATGACATGCACCTACAAGTGTGAAGAAAAGGGAGATGATGGAGAAGGTCTTTCAGATGAATAACATGCTTACTTTACGAGAAAACTAAAAACTGGTAAGGGACAATTCAAAGGTAAACTTCCATATATATGTTTCAGCTGTAATGAGGTTGGGCATTTTGCAGCAAAATTTCCAAACAGAAGTAATGACAACTCAAAAGGAAAGAAAGGCTTTAAGAAATTCAACAAGCAAGGATCCAAAAGGAACTTTCTCTCTAAAGAAGATAGCTCATCATCCGATGAAGACAATGACAGTGAAGAAGAAGCTAATGAGAGAGTATTGTTTATGGCCAAGCACAATAAACAAGAGGTATCAAACAACGAATAAGAATGATGGACCATAGAAGAATTCTATGAGGAAGCAATCAAGTTTATAAAATATCTCAAGGCGGAGAAGATTCATTCCAATACTCTTGAAGAACAAGTTCAAGGTCTCAAAATTGAAGTTGAAGAACACAAATTCATTGAAGAGTCACTTCAAAAGAATTTGGAAGAAAGCAACCAAGAAAAGAAGAATTAGAAGTCGAAGTAGTCTTGCTGAGTGAGGAAGTGAAGAAAGGAAAACCTATCCAAAACTATGCCAACAGCTCAAGGGAATTGGAAAAACTCATAAAAAATCAACGATCTTACAACGACAAAACTGACATCGGTTACAAAGAAGAAGAAGCAGGACCTTCTACAACAAAATACAATGAACCTATGAGATCTGACATGCATGTAGACTTCATTGGACAAGATTCCTTAAGAATAACATACAGAGGTATGTTCCTGATGAAAATTTCCATCCAGGTACCAACATATTTTTGATGGATACTGTTATTCATGTGGAAAATTTGGTCATAAAGCTGTAGAATGTCGCATGTACCCTAGGAACAAATAAAATTCTAGGAGATTTGTCAAATATGAACCTCCCAGGGCTCAGCGAAACATCAATATATTTGAACATTTAAGAAATAATATTGAATGTTACAAATGTCAAAAATTTGGACACATAGCCAAAGGCTACAGACTTGAAAATCCTCCAGAAGAATCTTCGAAGCCACAGAATGAACAGACATGGAAGAAGAGGAAGAATGATAATTTTTCTCTCACTTTCAAGGCTCAAAAGAACAAATATGTGTGGTGTGTTGATAGCGGTTGCTCAACGCATATGGTAAGGAGATAATATAAATTTGTATCTGCGAAGACTCAGATGCAGAGACCGTGTCCTTTGGAAATGATGGATCTTCAAATGTTATAGGATCAGGTACTATCACTCTCGGAAGCAAATATTCTCTAGCCAATAATGTTTTATTGGTTGAAAACATGAATCACAATCTTCTCAGTGTTGGAAAAATGTGTGATCAAGGACACACAATACTATTCAACTCCACGAAATGTGAAATCAGGAAAGGTGTGTATGGTGAAATTGTGGCTACAGAAATTTGAGCTCCAAATGACATATATGTTCTGGATGAAGCAACTAATTCATGTGTAATACCTAAATAGGATGATACAATAATTGGTAGCAATGATGATCGACTAAGTAAGAAGTTTGCTACAATGGTGCAAAGTGATTTCGAGATGTCTTTATTTGGTGAGCTAACATACTTCTTAGGGTTTCAAATATCTCAGCAAGAGAAAGGAATATTTATGTGTCAAGTCAAGTACATCAAGGAAATGCTCAAGAGATTTAAATTGGAAGATTGCGAACCCATCCTTACTCCAATGGTAACAGGTTGCAAATTGAGCATAGACGACTCATCTAAGGATGTGGATCAAGGGTTGTACAAATCTATGATTAGTAGTCTTCCATATGTAACATCCTCCCAACCAGATGTTATGCAAGCAGATGGACAAGTAGCAATATTCCAAGCAGCACCAAAAGAATCACATATTAAATATTCGCCAACATTGGAATATCTTTACCAAAATCTTGGGATTCTCCCAAGTTCTCATTAGATTTTCCTTTTTCAGAATATAAAGGGGGAGTGGAAGTAGATTACAGGTCTGTAGGACGGTTGTGTGTTAGGGGGAGTGGAAGTGTGTACAGGTCCACAGGATGGTTGTGTTTCAGGGGGAGTTACCCTTTGCCATTGATGTCAAAGGGGGAGAGAATGTTGTAAGAAGAGGTGTCATGATCGTAGGGGGAGTACTTGTGTTGCCATCAATTCCAAAGGGGGAGATTTTTGATCAACAATTGTCATTGATGTCAACCCAAGCAGCACCAGGGGATAACCCAATATTGCATGGGAATTTTGACCTACCAAATTAATATATTATGGGTCAATAATTCTTTTTATGGTTTCTACTTGTCGAGATGTTTCTGTTGATATATGGCATGCCATGTAATTCTTCACGGTTTGAGAGATATTCATGTTTGAAGTTTGTACCCACAGTTAGTGGGCTAAAACCCCATGGGGTTGGGGCATGGGTCATTGAAAAGTCATAATTAATATTTTTTAAGCTCCTAAAATCCCTCCCACGTTCACTTGTTGAAGCCCCTCTCAACCTAAGCATTTATATAAATTGTGATCTTCATTTCCTCCTTAGGCAAGGGATTTCGCCTTTTAAAACAGGTCATCATGGAATTTTCACTCTAACTTCTTTTCTACGAAGGGTTAGAAGCTGAAAGTTTTATGAGGAAAAGCTGAAATCTTGAGGAATCAGATCAATATTCGCAAAATTTGTGGAGATATTATCTGTGGAAGTCAGGGTTTTTGCAGGCTCCTTAAATTCATCTCAAAGAAGTGACCTTGGTAAATTCATCATAACTCTCTCTATGAGTATCGGATTGGAATTTCGTAAAATGTGGCAGATAGTGCACAGTCTTTAGTTTTCTCTCTATCAATTTTAGAGCCAAATGAAGAAACAGTGACATGTGGCATGCCGTACAAGTGTTCTCTTATGAAACAGTACATAATTAGGGCATTGTGATAGATTGGGTATAACTCTCTCTTGAAGAATCCAAATTGGGTTAGACCTGTGGCATTGGATAGATGACTTAGAGGACTACCACAGGACCAAAAATCAAATGTGGAGGATCTGAAATAATAGAGATACACCAGATTCAATATTGAGCTCCTAGAAGGCAAAGAAAAAGCTAGAGCATGTGTTGTCAAGGGTTGCAAAGGACCAAACTTTCTACGGTAGAAAAGAAAAGCAAGGTGCAGTAGAGGGTAGCATGAAAAGAGCATCAACCAAGGTGCATAACAGCAACAAGAATTTCATCATATGAAGTCTTCAATTGGGAAGCACTGCATACAATCATTGTAAAGGTATCATTGTACTAAGTCATTGTAAATACATTATTCTAAAAATTGTACTAGTGTCTATCTGCCAAGGGTTGAAGAGGCAGTGTTGCTAGGTCTAGGATCATCATTAGGTGGTTTTGTCAAAGTTGGGGTTATGGTCTAGTATATCTTCTTCTTCTACATCAATCTATATCATTGTAAAGTGGACCATTTTCCCTGGTACGGGAGTCCATTCTTCTTTTATTCTTCTATAGGGTGGTAGGGTGGTGCTAGGGTGAGTTGTAGCTCATTGGGTGTTGGGGCATCCATTCAGTTGACTAATGAAGAATCTTAGGTGTTGGAGCGTCCATCCAATGGGAGATGGAGAAGAATGCTTTTCTAGATTCTAGGAAGTTGGAGCTTTATTTTCAATTGGAGTTGAATATTAAAGAATTATTAGAAAAGAATTAGGTGGTTTTTGTCCCAGAGTGGGTTTCCACCTTAAAAACTGTGTGCATTTGTGTTCCTCTTGTTTTTTGCTATCATTGTACAAACACTAATAATAATTTAATTTTAACTAATGCTCTAATTGAAAAGAATATTGATTCACCCCCCCCCCCCTTAGTATTTCCAACAAGAACAACATTCTAACTAAGCTAATCAGTAATGGAATCGAATTGAATCAGCAGTCTAGATAACTAAGCAATAATGGAATAAAAGTATGACTAGCTGAGCAGTAATGGAACAACAAGATAACTAAGTTGAATAGTAATGAAACATTAGTATGACTGAAGCGAATTAAATAACTCGTACAACAAGTAATTAAGTAATTTTGCAATGGAGTTCTCTTTATGACTTAATTAATCAACATTGATGGATGGTTGAATGCTTCATTATGCTAGAAGGAGAACACAATTCGTAAAGACAGATAATACTGAAATCATCTTATTCTACCTTCTGTAATTCAAATGCAATGATATTAAAATAATTGGAGCTACCTATTGATAACAAAGCATTGTCGTAAGTCAAAAAATATGATTGCGATTTTCCTACTTTAAGAATGCAGTTTCTAAAAATTCTGAAGAAAGAGAACTATATTTGTATTGAATGGAAATATAATTTACAATTGCATCAGATTCTTAAGCATTGGTTCTGCAACTACACAGAGGTTGAAAACTTGTGTGGAGCTTCCAGAGGTTGGGCCCAAACCACCAGAAGCCTTAGCACTATAAAAACTTCAAAAGATGATTGTTCAAAGCTCTATATTACATCCAGCGATGTTACAAAAACACAATTAGAAAGACTAATTCTGATTTGTCTATTATAGAATGAATTTCTTGTCTTGTCTTCGACTCCCCTTCTCCTCCGCCCTTTTCCCTTTTAAAGGCGATTTCAAAAATTCGAAAGTGTCTTCCAAACGACAGTGCACTGTGCATGGCTGTCATTTGAGTTCTTGGACTCAGATTCATCTGTTTGCCTTCTACCGGCAGCTGGGAATTGTTAGGATTTCATATGCTTGCGTCTGTCGGTTGGCTTCCATTTCCTACTGGTCTAGGAATTATGCCTTCCTGGATGCGGAGATAAGAGAAGTCCATTTTCTATTACAAAAACATCCTTTTCATCATCAATCCGATTGTTCCCATTTTCATAATCTTTTACTCTTTATTTTTAATATGAAGAGGGATTCTCCCGAAATTATAACATAATTTGAAGTATTTACATGGTGAGAATCATACCTTAATTTGGGCCCAACAGATGGATTCTTTAGACACTTGATTAGTATTGTGAAACAAATTTGAGTATATCATTAAGGATTATGAATAGTTCATGTAGCAGTTGCATTACTTATAATAGAATTTAATATCCCTTCTTGCTGATACATACCACCTAATCCATGAAAAAATGTAACCATGTCTGCAATGAGAAATGCATTGAAAACCATTTGATAGTATTTACTTCAGTTGTTTTATTTGGACGTGTTGCAAGCTGACATATTGTGCGAAGAATTTTGCTATATCTTATTAGTTTAGTATCTTTTCAATCAAGAAGAGGCTTCGGAGTTCAAGAACTGAATCTTTCTGGTTGAAAACTCTTATCATCAATATCTTTGAAACCTCCACGACATGCTTCCATGCAAGCAAAATTTGCCTTTCATTCCTTCACGATGGCTCCTTCTCTGCAACATCTTATTTCTTTTAGGCCACTCTTTTCTATTATATTGCCTTAAGACGTTTCTTTTGCAACATGTGGTGCAATTGCTAGTTATAAGTAATTAAAAGTAAAAAAAAATGAAGTTAGTTTATAATCACTTTCTACCTTTTAGTACAAATGAGATTTGTAATTCTTCACTGTTTATTATGGGGTTGACATTTAAATAATATTATGGATATTAGAATTCAATAAAATGGAAAATGAAATATAGTATTTAAAACAAAATATATAAATTAAAATATTATATATTTTAGTGTAAGTTATAAATAAAATACTTCAATGTATTAACATAACTTTATATCAAAAAATAATAATATGGAATTGACACACAATTAATAGTATGGATATCAAAATCAAATATATAGGAGTTGACATGTAGCATTTAACATAAGAATATATCAATTAAAACAATATATATTTTAATTTAAGCCATAAATTGAAACTAAAGTTTCTTATATTTTTATTTTAACTTATATAAAGAGAGAGAAAAATATAGAGTTGATATATAACATTTTAAAAAATATTAACAAAATATATATATATATATATATATATATAATTTCCAATATAAGATAGATATATATTTATACTAGTAATGAAAAAACATTTTAATGTGGAGATTCCCCTTAACAATTAAAATATTTCAATGTCAACTATTTATATATTATATTAAAAAAATAAAAAGTATAAATTTATTATAATTAAGAGATATGAAATTCCTTCCACACTCCAAATTGAGTTGATACATGTTAATACAAAATCTATAAGTGTTCATATGGATCAAATTTTTAGTGGTGCAAATATTTCTTTTAGATTTTACACTCTAAAAGAAGTTTGCATCTCAAGAGATGTGATCCCTCTTTGTACTTAATAGATCTGGTTTACATAGTTTTATACTAGTTTATAATATTGAAACTTTTCATCTTTTTTCAATAACATTTAGCAAAATTTAATTATAAAATTACCTTTTTTTTAATTTATAAATATTCACATTTATTTTTTTTAATTAATCCTCCTTCTTCTAAAAAAAAATCCTCTCCGGAGAGCTCAAAAACTGAAATCTCAATATGCTTGAACCCAATATTATTGGTTTGTATTACATAGCATACTCATTTGTATCGCTAACCACTTTAGAATTACTAAAGTGTTCAACGATTCTTCAATCTCAATGATATCTTTAGCAAATGAAGCTCTTTTAAGCAAAACCCGTCAAGTAACAATTGGAGCTCGATTCTTTTGAGGTGTTGTAAGTTTGTTTCACACTTGAGCTCATTAAATCGACTTAAATATATAAAATAATATACATGTAGATATTATGAGTAGAAGTGATCAGGATTTATGAAGTAACACAACAAAATACACATATAACCATAAACACTGAGATACAAAAAAAATAATTCTTTCTTTTATTAAAATCAAATGATTGAAATATGCTTACATATATAATGTAAATAAACAGCTAGGACACTGGTAGGCTTATCTCTGAGAATATATGTGGTAGCTACAGGCCTCTGAACTTTGTTACAAAACAAATGACTAAAACATGCTTATAGGAATAATAGAAATGAATGGGCGCAGACACTGGTAGCGTATCCCTGAGAAGCAATGTGATGCCTATAGGCCTCTCCACTATGTTACAATGAGGATCAAAGGTCTATTTATTGTTGAGAAACAATGTAAAACCTGAAACATCCAAAAACCTAACCCGAGGAGATGAAGCACCAAAAATATGGGTGCCATTTAGGTAAATTGGTGTTTCTATTCCTGGGGACGTAACTTTGGCATCCGATCTCCATTTGACGCGCTCAATAGTGATAATGAATGGACCCATGTTGCTCCTAGTTTTCCAAAAAACGTCGTTTATGGCCTCAAAACGGCTATGAAAGTTCAAGACCCGAAAAACTGCTAAAAATAGTAAGTTGTGCTGCAACTTAAAAATGGAAAGAACCGATAGCAGGGGTTCAAATGAAATAGGTGGGTGGCCACCAATATCCACCTGGATCATCAAGGCCCCAAAATGGCTCCGAGAGTGTAGGACCCAAAAACCTGCTAAAAATAGTAAGCTGTTGGAAGTGAAGAACTGAAAGAGTTGATGGTGCAGGTCCAAATGGAATAGGTGGGTGGCTACCGATATCCACCTGGATCAAGAAGGTTGTGGTAGTTTTATTTTATTTATTTTAAAATTATATTTTTCATAAAAGACTAGGATATTATAAGCATGGATGCTCTCATTTAATTCAATCATGGAAAGATACATGCATTTTCATGAACACTTTTTCCAAGAAATTAGATTAAGGCCTATATATTTTGATGAAAAATTTTCCCAAGAAATTATATTAACGCCTATATATAGGTAATATATTCTTAGATATTTATATTATGCTTTAAGACTAATGGTAAATGCGTTTTTTTTATTGTTCTTTATAAGGGGACTCTAGTCATCCCTAATACCAACCATGATGATGACGATTTCCTTGAGGAAATAAGATGTGCTAATTTGTACCAAAAATAAATGGTGTAGGCTACAGATCTTTTGGGAATATATTAAGGATAATTACTGTGTTATTTTACAAAAACGAAGCTCGATTATTTTGAGGTGTTGTAAGTTTGTTTCAAACTTGAGCTCATTAAATCGACTTAAATATGTAAATCATATACATGTAGATATTATGATCAAAAGTGATCAGGATTTATGAAGGAACACAATAGAATATACATATAACCATAAACACAGAGATACAACAGAAATAATTCTTTCTTTTATTAAAATAAAATGACTGAAATATTCTTACATATATAATTTAAATAACCATCTAGAACACTAGTAGGCTTATCTTTGAGAAGAGATGTGGTGGCTACAAGCCTCTGAACTGTGTTACAAAACAAATGACTAAAACATGCTTACAGAAATAATAGAAATGAACAGGCGCAGGCACTGGTAGCATATCCCTGAGAAGATATGTGATGACTACAGGCCTCTCCACTATGTTACAATGATGCTCGAAGGTTTATTTATTATTGTGAAGCAATGTAAAGCATGAAATGTCCAAAAACCTAACCCTAGGAGATGAAGCGCCAAAAATGTGGGTGTCGTTTAGGTAAATTGGTGTTTATATTCCCGGGGATGTAACTTTGGCATCCGATCTCCGTTTGACGCGCTAAATAGTGATAATGAATGGACCCATGTTGCTTCCAGTTTTCCCAAAAAACGTCATTTATGGCCTCAAAATGGCTCCGAAAGTTCAGGACCCAAAAAACTGCTAAAAATAGTAAGTTGTGCTACAACTTGAAAAGGGAAAGAATCAATGGCGGGGGTTAAAATGGAATAGGTTGGTGGCCACCAATATCCAATTGGATCATCAAGGCCCCAAAACGGCTTCGGGAGTGCAGGATCTGAAAACTTGCTAAAAATAATAAGTTGTTGGGAGTGAAGAACTGAAAGAGTTGATGGTGCGGGTCCAAATGGAATAGGTGGGTGGCCACTGATATCCACCTGGATCAAGAAGGTTGTGGTAGTTTTCTTTTATTTATTTTACAATTATATTTTGCATAAAATATTAGGATATTATAAGCATGGATGTTCTCATTTAATTCAATCATGGAAAGATACATGCATTTTTATGAACACTTTTTCCAAGAAATTAGATTAAGGCCTATATATTTTGATGAAAACTTTTCCCAAGAAATTATATTAAGGCCTATATATGGGTAAGATATTCTTGGATATTTATATTATGCTTTAAGCCTAATGGTAAATGCGTTTTATTTATTGTTATTTATAAGGGGAATGTAGTCATCCCTAATACCAACTATGATGATGACGATTTCCTTGAGGAAATAAGATATGCTAATTTCTACCAAAAATAAATGTTGTAGGATACAGATCTTTTGGGAATATATTAAGGATAATTTTTGTGTTATTTTATGAAAATGGAGCTCGATTATTTTGAGGTGTTGTAAGTTTGTTTCACACTTGAGCTTATTAAATTGACTTAAATATGTAAAATCATATACATGTAGATATTATGAGCAGAAGTGAACAGGATTTATGTAGGAACACAACAGAATACACATATAACCATAAACACATAGATACAACGGAAATAATGCTTTCTTTTATTAAAACCAAATTACTGAAATATGCTTACATATATAATGTAAATAAATAGTTAGGGCACTGGTAGGCTTATCTTTGAGAAGAGATGTGGCGGCTACAGGCCTCTGAATTGTGTTACAAAAAAATGATTGAAACATGCTTATAGGAATAATAGAAATGAACTGGTGCGGGCACTGGTAGTGTATCCTTGAGAAGAGATGTGATTCCTACATGCCTCTCCACTGTGTTACAATGAGGCTCGAATGTCTATTTATTGTTGAGAAACAATGTAAAACCCGAAATGTCCAAAAACCTAACCCCAGGAGATGAAGCGCCGAAAATTGGGTGTCGTTTAGTTAAATTGGTGTTTATATTCCTGGGGATGTAAATTTGGCATTTGAAATCTGTTTTACGTGTCCAATAGTGATAATGAATGGACCCATGATGCTCTCGATTTTCCAAAAAAAACGTCGTTTATGGCCTCAAAACGGCTCCGGAAGTTTAGGACCCGAAAAACTGCTAAAAATAGTAAGTTGTGCTACAACTTAAAAACAAAAAGAACCGATGGTGGGGGTTCAAATGAAATATATGGGTGACCACCAATATCCACCTGGATCATCAAGGCCCCAAAACGGCTTCGGGAGTGTAGGACCCAAAAACCTGCTAAAAATAGTAAGCTGCTGGAAGTGAAGAACTGAAAGAGTTGATGGTGCGGGTCCAAATGGAATAGGTGGGTGGCCACCGATATCCACCTGGATCAAGAAGGTTGTGGTTGTTTTATTTTATTTATTTTACAATTATATTTTTCATAAAATACTAGGATATTATAAGTATGGATGTTCTCATTTAATTCAATCATGGAAAGATACATGAATTTTGATGAACACTTTTGCCGAGAAATTAGATTAAGGCATATATATTTTGATGAAATTTTTTCCCAAGAAATTATATTAAGGCCTATAAATGGGTAAGATATTCTTGGATATTTATATTATGCTTTAAGCCTAATGGTAAATGTGTTTTATTTATTGTTCTTTATAAGGGGACTGTAGTCATCCCTAATACCAACTATGATGATGACCATTTCCTTGAAGAAATAAGATGTGCTAATTTATACCAAAAATAAACGGTGTAGGCTACAGATCTTTTGGGAATATATTAAGGACAATTACTATATTATTTTATGAAAATGGAGCTTGATTATTTTGAGGTTTTGTAGGTTTGTTTCACACTTGAGCTCATTAAATCGACTTAAATATGTAAAATCATATACATGTTGATATTATGAGCAGAAGTGATTAGGATTTATGCAGGAACACAAAAGAATACACATATAACCATAAACACAGAGATACAATGGAAACAATGCTTTCTTTTATTAAAATCAAATGACTGAAATATTATTACATATATAATGTAAATAAACAGGTAGGGCACTGGTAGGCTTATCACTGAGAAGAGATGTGGTGGTTACAAGCCTCTGAACTGTGTTACTAAAAAAATGACTGAAACATGCTTACACGAATAATAGAAATGAACGGGCACGGGCACTGGTAGCATATCCCTGAGAAGAGATGTGATGCCTACAAGCCTCTCCATTGTGTTACAATGAGGCCTAGAGATCTATTTATTTTTGAGAAACAATGTAAAACTCGAAACGTCCAAAAACCTAACCCTAGGAGATGAAGCGCCAAAAATATGGGTTCTGTTTAGGTAAATTGGTGTTTCTATTCCTAGGGACGTAACTTTGGCATCATATCTCCATTTGACGCGCTCAATAGTGATAATGAATGTACCCATGTTGCTCCCATTTTTCCCAAAAAACATCGTTTATGGCCTCAAAACGGCTCCAGAAGTTCAAGACTCGAAAAACTGCTAAAAATAGTAAGTTGTGCCGCAATTTAAAAATGGAAAGAACCGATGGTGGGGGTTCAAATGGAATAGGTGGGTGGCCACCAATATCCACCTAGATCATCAAGGCCCCAAAACAACTTCGGTAGTGTAGGACCCGAAAACCTGCTAAAAATAGTAAGCTACTGGAAGTGAAAAACTGAAAGAGTTGATGGTGCAAATCCAAATGGAATAGGTGGGTGGCCACCGATATCAACTTGGATCAAGAAGGTTGTGGTAGTTTTCTTTTATTTATTTTACAATTATATTTTGCATAAAAGACTAGGATATTATAAGTATGGATGTTCTCATTTAATTCAATCATGGAAAGATACATGCATTTGATGAACATTTTTTCCAAGAAATTAGATTAAGGCCTATATATTTTGATGAACACTTTTACCAAGTAATTATATTAATGGATATATATGGGTAATATATTCTTGGATATTTATATTATTCTTTAAGCCTAATGGTAAATGTGTTTTATTTATTGTTCTTTATAAGGGGACAGTAGTCATCTCTAATACCAACTATGATGATGACCATTTCCTTGAGGAAATAAGATGTGCTAATTTGTACCAAAAATAAATGGCGTAGGCTACAGATCTTTTGGGAATATATTAAGGATAATTATTGTATTATTTTATGAAAACTATTGCACGATAATGGTATGCATAAGGGGTAAGTAGCTATCTTTTATTTGAAATAATATGTGATTATTATTTTGGTTTCTTGAAAATATCATGTGTTTCTATGCACATAGATAATCATTACTAATCTTCTTGAAGAAAATCTATGTTTTATACACATAAAAAATAATCATTAAGATAGTTTCTTTTTAGAAAATGACTTCATAGTTGCATATCTGAAAATAATGGATTTTATGATAGAACTCTTCAAACAGAATTAGATTCTTTTCTTAAAAGATGCATATGAAAATCTGTTTTTTGGGTTTATATATATATATATATATATATATATATATATATAAGGAAAGTTACAATGTTAATTTTTTTGAATAGAATGACCTCTTGAAAATATTACATGGCTAGTTCCTGATTTAATTGTATAAAAGGTTAAGTTAACCTTTTTATGGTTTCCTAGTTTTATGAATAAAAGATGGTTATCTATGATAATTCTTTGAAATTGAAGCGTGATAAACTACATGTAAAAAGACAAAGAAACTAGGTTATATTAGCTTCTTATTAAAAAATAAGTATGGATTTGTTTACATGAAAATAATAGTTAATGATGGTAGGATTTTAAGAAGGGAATATGTGTTGCGTACATTAAAGAAGAGCTATTATGATAAGCTCTTGCATGCACAAAGAATAACCATCCTGTTATGGAGATATGCTATTTGCATGGATAGAAGAAATATTGAGCTATGTTTCTTTAGGAATAATTATATGTGATTACTTTATACTATTGCTGTGGAGGTTAATCCCCTCTGCGGACAGAGGTGATCCCACTAGCCTAGAGTGGGTCTAGAAATGAATAGAACACGCTACGATATCGATTCATAGTTACAAAATACAAATCTACGATGGATAGCTTACCTCAAGTCCCACGCTGTTATTGTCGAAGAAGAAGTGTTGCTTCCTGTTCCTAGCTCAACAGATCACAATCCTTTCGTTTACCATGTCCGGACACCTGTACATATGTAGAGAAAAACGATGACATACAACATAATATTTCAAACATGTAACTATCAATTAGTCGGAAAAGATTGAATCAAATTGCATTACACAAATAAGCAATACAATGATGGAACCAATAACATAGTCGAGCATATATTAAAATATGAAAGAAAGATTACAACCGAGTTCCGACGTCACGTTCTTCTTTTGGCAAGGCTTCCAACAGAGCATGTCTCACAAAGCTTGTCTGGAATTTAGACAAGGCTCTCTCTCTTATGGGGTTCTCCTTGGCTCTGCTCTCAATAGTCGCTCAGCTATAGTTTTCTTCCCAAATGTTCAGCTAGGTTGAAAATAGAGAGGGCAGGCTTTTATAGAGGGAGAAGGAGAGGTTAGGATCCCTATAATCATGGGGGGAGAGTCCTATCTCTTAGGAAGGTTCCATGAGAGGTGGAAAACCACTTCCTAAATAGGGAGATCCGAAACCAAACATCCCTACCTCTCTTTGATGATTCACTCTGAAGTTGTTAGAATCAAACTTTCACTTTAAAAAAAAAAAAAAAAAAATTCCCAAATAGGCTTTGCACGGGCAATACACAGGGACAGAGTGCCAGGTGGCACGGGATTAGTGTAAATTTCCCAGGTCGGCGCGAGTGACGAACTGGCTGCTCGCGCCAATGCCCAAACATATGCTTTTAGTGATTTTCTAAAGAAATGTTCTCCAGGAGAATTCTTGCCCTTATGCAGAAGGATGCCATCAAGGTGTTTTTAGGACATTTTACTGTTCACAGGTCACGAGAATAGTCCTCCAATGTACGGGATGAGGGATTGCAGGGACGGTGACAAAATTCTTTGTAACAGATGCCCCCTAAAGCATGAGGTCCGAGAGAGAGGGAGGGGTGAAATTATTTATGAGAACGCGCTCAACTGAAAACACTACCGTCGGAAGACCTGCGGGTACAAATACAACTAATATCTCTAGTACATGATATGTGGTATGGGCACAGCCATCCATAATAAAGTGTACAAAAACTAAGATCCAAGGTATGGACGCAACCATCCAGCAAAATAAGGATAAACAAGTAGACTCGGGTATGGTCACAACCATCTAATCAAAAGAGTCATGTAATAAGTCATAATAATCCACAAAGAACCTGCAGCCTAGATTTCATCAGACAAAATCCAGGGTCTTATGCTCCATCTCAACCTGAAAAAAGTACAAGTTTGAACATGCGAATAAATGATCTGAAGTCAAACATGCAAGAACATCGTCTAATTACCAGCGAATGATGAAAACTATTAACAGACGCGAGAGAAATCACCAACAATGACAATGGTTGTCAAGGTACAAAAGGTACAATCTACAGAATGTAAACAGTGATCTAGCGTTGAACACCCGCAGAATCATCCGATCGAAGGAAAATAATGAAAACCTTGCATCGAATGCAAAGAACCTTCCATTGAGGCATGTAGGCTCCAAGGTACCTGAAGGGAGCCTCTAGATCAGCTTCCTAGATAATGATATGGAGTCAACAGGAAATGAACTTGATCAAAGGTGGGCCATAATGCTTCCCACATCATCGACACGAGAGAGAGGAACATGATGTTTGTGAATCAATACCAACAGAGAATCAGAGGGAGGTTGAAAACTGCAGAGGCAAACATCTCTTGAACATATTGGCGGCACGACACTGGATTTGGCACTATTTCGACATAAAAGGATCTGAGGTCATGGTGACATGGCAAAGAGCAGATGAGCAGTCAAAAGATATTACCCAAACCCATGGAGGCAAGAAGATAACGAGATGAGATGTACCCAACCCGACACAAATGCAGACAAGTGCCATGTTCAAGAGCGACATACTGCCAATACGACTACAATCTTGGTTCTATTTTCCCCCACCATTTCTGGCGAGTACCCCAATTATTTTTGAAACATATCTTGAAGGGGATAGCATATGCTTTTGATGTAAGTTTGTCCTTTGGAAAAATCCAACCTAGTACATTTAACGAGCCCTAGGAAGGAGGAACTCGAGTAACGTCATGACGACGGAGTCTGATGTCATCAATTTTTAACGAGTATGACAAAGGAATAACTCGGCATCTTTTCATGTTTAGAGAGTTTTAAAAGACAACGGAAAAGAAAAATCCATCAAGGCCCTTTTCGTAAATAGTCCCTCAGATTCGAAAAGGTAGGAAAATGTGTCTGAGAGAACCTCTTAGTCGCGATCGACTACGGTATTCCTTTTTCGTAAATAATCTATCCCAGCCCAAAAAAGGGGTAAACATATACTGGGTAGATATCGTTTCGCAACCAATTTAACGAGCTCAAAACGAAAAGCGACTCGGCGATCTTTTTAGTTTTAGAGAGTAAGAAAAGAGCTGGAAGGTGACTCCAATAGTGACTTTTTCGTGTTTTTACCGAGTCCGAAAAAGTATAAAATACACCTTGCCTCTTCGTCAAAACCACATGAAAAACCTGTCGCTACACAAAAGGATGTGTGTAAAACATATTCCATGAAAATAATAGAAAAATGTATCGAAAAGTATGTTTTAAAACCTATTTTAGTACTTTGAAAAGTTATAAAAGACCAACAATGGTAAAAAATATTTACTTTTCACCTTTTACCTCTTTGCAGAGCAACAATGACCCTTTTCTCTTGCGATCTTTAGGTGTCGATTGTGAACAATCCGGTGGACCAATCCGAATTCCATCTGTTCCAGGTAAGATTCGGCCTCTTTTTCCATATTTTAAGTTATATTTCATTTCATTTTATGGCCTTTGGGATCCCTTAGGGGAGGATTGGAAAAATTTAGGGCTCTGCGGTTGACATGGGTTTCAGGCACGAACCTGCGCCAATCAGCCTAGTTTTACACAGGGGTCGCGCCAATCGCGCAACTCAAAATCTGTATCAAATTTCAAAAAAATGCAACCAATAGAATACACATTTTAGTATGTAAGAGGGCTTACAATATTCCCATGATCAATTGATGCAGGTACCAAGTAAAAAAGATGGTTATTGAGTGGAAGGAGAGAGAACATAGCGAAGAGGATGAACAAGCAATGAAAAACGAGCAATGCATGAATGCCCTCAAGAATTGTGGGCTGAAAAAGTTCTTCTTGACGCTGTCTCTAGGCTTAGCCTGAATTGATACAATATCTTATAAGCATTTGGGATGAATATCAGGAGAAATTCATACGTAGGGATCAAGAGCTTGAGCTCGAAGTATCATATGTATATTTCATCACTAGACTATCACGCAGGGGTCCAATCCCTATTCTGACTGGTACCAGGCCTTTTGGGGAAAACATGACAATGGTCATGAACAGGGTGTGCCCAGGGGCATGAAAAGGAACAGGGAGCGGTAAAGTAAACATCCAGACCGTCCCTGATCTAGCACTGATGGTAGTGCTACACACCATTATGCGGGCTGCGAGATCACAGGCACCGCATGAGGCCACGAAGACACAATTACTTCTTGCCTCAGAGTGTATGAACCTGACCATCTTCGACTGGGACGAGGCCGTAACCGTGAACGTCAAACAACAACTCACAAAATGCAAGAAGTCCAAACTAAAGTAGTTTGGGTATGGGTTGATTCTGGTATCATTCTTCCTGGAACGATTACCCATATTTCAGCACCATGAGGCTATAGTCCTAGAGCCACCACTAAGAGAGCCACGGATGGCCTGATGGGCGGCATTGATGCCTAGAGCAGGGGGTGGCCAGCAGATGTCCTGGAGGCCAAAGTTTTTTGATTGGCTTCGACGATAGTTGATCGTTGTGGAGGATTGGCCCTATGCCGACACAGACTTTACCAGAGACCCAGACCTCCCACTCTTAGAGGGAGATGATTGGGACAAAGAACTTGGTAAGACTCATTTTTTATTTTTATGAGTTTTATGATTTTTTGGTATATATGCATATTCTGACAGTTAATCTTATATGGATGCAGATGTTGGCCCAGAGCATCCCATTGGTATGTCTTTGATAGTGAGGTGGACTCCTCGTGACTTCGATCCTCAGGGTGAGGGTATTGACGAGGAGTTAGTGCAGAACCTGGAGGGAATCACCCGTGGGGTCCTAGATTATGCCTGTTTTGATGACGTACCTCGAGCTTATTAGAGGCACACTGTAGGAGTGCCAAGCCGTATCCACCGCTTGCTGAGGCAGTTGGTACGGGTGGTGACGTGCTATCATGAGAACCACACCGACTAGGCATTTAGGCTTTATTTCTGCACATTTTGGAGAGAAATGTTGTCTCATGATGTAACTGAAATAGACATATAATATTTTTTGTGGGTTTTATGATGCACACTGCTTGTAAACAAACGATATATATATATATACATATCTATTTTCTACATGGGTCTATGTACATATGATGATGTTTTTATAAATTGCACAAATGTCTATCCAGCACAATGTTAGCTATTGCATCTGTTAATGTATTCATTCATCTTGGTATATGTTGATATGCAATGAAATAAAAATTTCGTTCAAGCAAACGAATATGCAAATAAAATCTCAAAATGCATGGTTTTCGGACTGAATAATGACCATTCAGTTGAAGAACAACAAGTTGCGAATCCAACTTAACAAGAAATGTGTGTATGCCGAGGTTGACTGCCTCGATTAATAATTCCAAAACTGCACTATATTCATCGATATTGTTCGTGGTTGGTCCCAGACAAATACCTTGTAAGTTAATCAACTCTCCATCAGGATCATAAATTACCTAGGCTACCGAAGACAAGTTCCTGGTACTGTGGGAGACACCATCCGCGAAACCAACATAAGGGGAAATAGACATCTGCATAGCGAACAAGACCCAAATAAGCAGAAAAAATGTTCACAAAGGGTATAAAACCAAAATATTTCATTTTTACGCAAGCTCAAAAACAAAAGTAAACTATGCTTGAGATTGGTTTCATGTTGACACAAGCTTGAAACAAAAGTAAACTATGCTTGAAAAATAGGGATGCCCCCAGCATGGTGACTCAATTCGAGGTGTACATTCCCCCCAAGCTTCAGTCCATAGAAAATGGAGTGAAGGTTCAAAACACGAGAGTAAGAGAGACTCGATTTGAATTTTATGAGATCTAGCAAAAACTCGAATTGAATGGGAACATGTTTCATTGTTTTAACAAGGTTGACAAACTTAAAAGAACTGTCCTCAAACCAGCTTGTTTCATTTTTTATGGAGCTTGACACAAGAAAAGGAACTATGCTCCGACACCTTGTTTTATTTTTTAAGGTGCTTGGCACAAGAAAACAAACTATGCTTCGACGACCTTTAATCATGATGAATAAGAATTCATGGCTTCCAAGAGGTTCGCCTCTGGTGGGAGAATAATATCCTGAAAATCAAGACCCAATGCCCCCAGCACACGATGTACAATGTCACCATCACTGAATGTGGGCACAGGATAGCTAGCCACATAATTAACCTGCGGCTGGGAATATACAACCGATGGATAAAGACCCAGAAGGGACGATGGTGGACCAGATGTCATGTCAAGACCAAAGAATGAAAGCTGATCAATGGTCACGATCCAACCTTTGTGTGGGAAATAAATCACACGAAAGAGGGATGAGACAACTGCCCCCATGACATAAGTATAGTCACACCCTAAGAGCAAATTAAAATCCAAGGGGCCTAGAACAACCATCACGTCTATATGGATGGTTTTCCCTCCCAAAGGAACAGGCAACTTCGGAAGGATCCCTAACCGTTGACTGGTTCCTTTGTTACAATCCAACATATTCTGAGTAATAGGCATAAGAGGTGGAGAACCAAAAGCTTGCCAAGTAGTTGAAGATAGAATACTAACAAATGTGCCTTCATCTATAATGGTGTTGGGTACGACCAGATCAAAGGTCTATACCGTGATCTCGAAAGGCACATAAGACGGAAGGCAGTATCCGGCAAATCGACTCCAATCAAAGGAAGCAACCAAACTACTTGGGGGGATACCATCGAACTGATATGGTTGTCCCCCAGTGTTATCGGAGTAAGAGGAGCACTCTCCTGGACCTCCATCATGGGAGTAGGAGGATCATATTCTTGCATCATAGGGATGGAAGAATCTTTCACCAAATCTGAGGAATCTGAAGAAACAAGAAGAATATGAGGGGGATGAGATCGACTCTCAACAGAAAAGACCTAATGAACCACCGATGGGGTCAGATCGACCGATCCCACGACCAACGATGGGTCAGGAGCGGATTCCTGAATTTGAATTTATGGGGGAGCGAGATCGACCAAGGATGACTCTTGACCGACCTTTGAATCGACTATCGAAGGACTCGAATAAAGTTTATGCTAACCAGCCGGAAGGCAGGGTGTAGAAACAGTAAGGTCTTCCAACACTCTTTTGGCTTCATCCATGTACGGTCAAAGGTGAATGGGGTGATTCCCTTCACACAACTTACAGGGATTGGTAATCTTGCCCTGTTTTTTATGAGCCTTATCAGAGCTAGTCAAAGATGTGCTAATAATATGACTTCCAAAAGCCAAAGGCAATGGTGGCGACCGTCGAACCATGCTTCAAGTACCTTGGGAATACCAAGGCAGTCTCGAAGCAAATAGTTACCTTTGCAGAGCATGCAAGAGAATTTGACTTTCCGTGGAAGCATGGATGGTTCTGCAAGGGAAATCTTCTTAGGTGAAAACGCTGCAGTATTAGCCTCTCGATTATCTGACTTCTTCTTCCTTGTCTTCTTTTCTTCTTCTTAGCCACCTGGTTACTGGAGTCTAGACTTTCACCAGGTGAAGTAGAAGAGGAGGATGAAGAAATAGGCGAAGAAGGGGAGAGGTCCACCTTAGAAGCAACATGATGTTGTTTAGGTGGAGGAGATGGTTGTATGGTGGATGGAACACTCGGGACCACCGAGGTTCCAAATAACCATACAGGAAAGCCAACAGTTAAACCAGGCAAGGACAACGTTGCCATATAAGGAGCACCAACATTCCCAAAAGCAGGAAAAGGACCAGGAGTTCCTTCAGAAGGGATTCCTAGGTTAGTGAACTCCAGAAATGTTTCCATCAGAAAAAACTTTAAAACAACACCCTAAGGAAACTAACTTTAACTAGGAATATTTCGTAGACAGTGCATTTTTAATACATTGAAACAAAACTCTACCATTTCATATTTTAAGAGTCGAGAAACGGGAAAAAGGTGAATCTATCACTTTCAGGTTGAAGCGAGCGTGAAAGGACAAGCGCTCGATGATATTTTCAAATTTATGGAGTCAGTAAAGATAGAAAATGACTGCTCAAGTAGTCTAGGTAAAAGGGTGTACCAGGTTCCCGTGAACTGCCATATACACCTTGGTTATAAAATGAAAGAAGAATCAACCAAGGACTTTACATATGTGCAGGTAGTCTCCCCGAATGCTGTGTTCGGTGTATCGTGATTACAAGGTGGAAGACTCGACTTCCTATGGATAAAAGGATTGCAACCTATAGGGGTCTCCCTTTATATACTCGACAGTACAGGGAGCACAAGTCCGTACTAGCACTGTCTGAAGCCAGATGGAGAGTGACAGCTACTAGGTTTTAAGACGTCGGAACACGTCTCTAACCTAGACCACTAAATATTCCGTTAGGTTTCAATGTTGCCTTAGGTTAATTCAGTAAATTTTAAAGTTGATCTTAAATTTACGTTTCAATTCCAAGGCCCTATCGAATGTTGGATCCCAGAAAAACTCTAAATGCAAGCTACATGCCAAAGAAATACCATTTCATTCAATGAAAGGTTATCTACGAGAGAGTTAAGAGCTTCCAAGTGATAGCAATATTATGAACATACAAAAACATCCACTACTGAATCTGATGCAAGTTAATGAAACTGAAAAGCTCTTCCCTAGAATTATATAATGCTAGAAATGTGAAAGATTTTCCAATTTTCACTATGCTTATCAAGAATGCAAAAGATTTTTTTTGGTATTTTTCAATATATCAGAGTAAGTGCACTAAATGATATGAAAAATGAATCAAAACACCAATTTGAGAATGGTGAAGCGAGAGATGAAACAAAACAATTTCACTCAACTCAAAACAAGCCCAACAAGACTCAAACCAATGACAAAATCTCTCAAATCAAAGAAATATCTCAAAAGAGACCCAAACAAGCTGTGTAATCTAGGCTTGGAGTGACAAGAATAAAATTGAACGAAAGAAAGGACAATTACTTAATTAACGCAATTACTCAAATGGATCCAAGAAGCTAAATGCAAAGAAGCAGAAATGAAGTTGACTGGGAAACCAAGGACCCAAAACTCCCAAGGGAGGCTCAGCAGGCTGAAGCACCTAGAAAACCTAGGGCTGAAAAGAAAAACTGATAGAAAAGGGCAAACAATTGAAGGATAAGGGCTAATATCAGTAAAAAACAAACCCAAAGCATTCAAATCAAGTTAAGAAAGCACCCAGAGACACCAAGATGGACCAAAAACTCCAAAACAGGGAAAACCCTAGCACCTACAGGAATTGGCAACAAGCACCAGTTGGCGTGAATGTCAGGCTGGAACCTGTGCCAATCAAGCCAACCTTGGAAAGATGAAAATTTTGGAAAAACAGAGGCCAAATTGATCCTTTGGGGCTGAACAGGGGTCTTAGACTCATCAACGATAATCAGAAAAGCAAGATAAGCAAGAAAATACCAAGAAGAAGACCTATAGGACGAAAGAAAAACTCACACTGATCCCCAGCAGAGTCTCCAATTTGTTGTGGAGGTTAATCTCCTCTACGGATAGAGGCAATGCCACTAGCCCTAGAGTGGGTCTAGCAACAAACAAAACACACTACGATATCGATTCCTAGTTACAAAAGACAAAGCTACGATGGATAGCTTACCTCAAGTCCTACGTTGTTATTGTCAAAGAAGAAGTGTTGCTTCCCGTTCCTAGCTCGACAGATCACAATCCTTTCGCTTACCACGTCTGGACACATGTACATATGCAGAGAAAAACGACAACATACAACGTAATAATTCAAACATGTAACTATCAATCAGTCGGAAAAGATTGAATCAAATTGCATTACACAAATAAGAAATACAACAGTGGAACCAATAACATAGTCGAGCATATATTAAAATATGAAAGAAATATTACAACTAAGTTCCGACATCGTGTTCTTCCTTTGGCAGGGCTTCCAGCAGAGCATGTCTCACAAAGATTGTTGGGAATTTAGACAAGGCTCTCTCTCTTACAGGGTTCTCCTTGGCTCTGCTCTCAATAGTCTCTCAGCTATAGTTTTCTTCCCAAAAGTTCAACTAGGCTGAAAATAGAGAGGGAAGGCTTTTATAGAGGGAGAAGGAGAGGTTAGGATCCCTATAATCATGGGGGGAGAGTCCTATCTCTTAGGAAGGTTCCATGAGAGGTGGAAAACCACTTCCTAAACAGGGAGATCCAGAGCCAAACAACCCAACCTCTCTTTGATGATTCACTCTGAAGTTGTTAGAATCAAACTTATGCTTTTTATTTTTAAAAAACATTCCAAATAGTCTTGGTGCAGGCAATACACAGGGACAGAGTTCCAGGTGGCGCGAGCTTAGTGTAAATTTCCCAGGTCCGCGCGAGTGACGAACTGGTTGCTCGCGCCAATGCCCAAACATATGCTTTTAGTGATTTTCTGAGGAAATGTTCTCCAGGAGAATTCTTTCCCTTATGCAGAAGGATGCCATCAAGGTGTTTTCAAGACATTTTACTGTTCACAGGTCATGGGAATAGTTCTCCAATGTACGGGATGAGGGATTGCAAGGACGGTGACAAAATGTTGTGTAACAACTATCATAATTATTATGTTAGTTTCTTTTAGAATATGATCATGTGTATGCATGAAATATTTGTATTAGCTTTTGTTGGAAAGAATATATGTTTGTATGTGGGAAATGATAGCATGTTGGGTTAGTCTACATTGGGAAAGATTCTTTAGGAAATAATATGGATTAAATGCATAAAAACCATAGTAATGTGTTGGTTTCCTTGAAATATATATGTGGGTAATGTTGGTATAACCTTTGGAAAATAATACATGTATTTGTATGTTTTATTACGTTAGTCTTATGGAAAATAAAACATGTTTTTGCATGCTTTACGATGCCAAAATTTATTCCAATAGGAAACATGTGTTCTCATGCTTTATTGTGTTAAGCATTCCTTTGCGAAGATTCTTTTGGAAACTATATGGATTTTCATGCATAGGAACAACATTCGTTGTGATTAGATTTCTTTACGTATTTGCATGCACCAAAAGTAATAGTTCAAGGGTTAGTTATTTTGATAAATTTAATGTAATTCGTATGGACGGAGATCATAACTGATGTATTAGTTTCCTTTAAATAAATTTTTGGTATTTGTAGCTATTTTTCTTGCAATAATGTGTGCTTATGCGAGGGAAATATTTGTTAATGGGATTGCTTATAACTAGCGCACATGTAGTGCTATTAAAGGAAGCATGTCAAGATTTTTTACTTTCATGTCATGAATATACATGAATATATGCGGAAGCATCACTAGTATAGATTTTTGAATGGGTTGATTAATACTTTATGAATCCTGAAATCAATGTATGTTGAAGACAACAATACCAGGAAATCATGGTGACTTGTGCAAAGGATATATAATGCTTAACATGGTGGCAGGTAAATAATTAATGGTTCATGTAGATGAGTGGGAACTGCAGGACGATACATTGTAGGTACAACCATGCCACCAAGATATGAAGATTGAATATTTGTGGGTAATGCTACCATAATGATTATAATGGCTTTAAGCTAGATATTTGTATTTAAATGATATTTCCTTGTAAGATTTGTAACAATGGTAAAGGGAAGGTATCCCTTATAAGCCATTGAGTGAGGCGTGAACACCCTCACAAGCGTTTAATAATAAAATTAAGCATTTTTTGGTTTTCACCGTACAAGGTTTCCAGGGTATATCAATGTTCAATGATGTGATTTCTTATTGTCAGTGTGGTGATGTCGATTCATTACTTGATGCGATGTTCATAGTGTCAAGTATGTGATTAATTAATCTAGCTAAAGGAGTCATTAAATGGATCAAAGGTTACATCATAAAGGTTATGTTAATATACTAAAACAATGGTTGTTTATGGTTATGCAACTTTCTATTCCTCTAGTAAAGTTACCCTATGTATGGATGAACATTCTCTCTAATGGTTAATGGGGAATCTGGGATAGTTATTTGGATAGTTATCGTGGGTAATTTGTGTAAAATTTTCTAACTCCTTGCATTTTCATGTGAGGTTACCGGGGGATGTTATGAGTTGTATCAAAGCTAAAGGTTGCAGCACTGGTGCCTTTGGGAATTATTAAGCAGAAAAGAAATTGAGGTATGCTACTAGTGGGAATCAGCTCAGGTATGAGCCTAACAATCTACATATTGATATATGCAGTTAAATAATTTTGACATGACATGCATGATTCATGTTTATATTTTCATTGAAGAGTATTAAGTAATAGAGTGTGCTACAAAACTATTTTCATAACATGTGAATCATGTTGAGGATAAAAGACAATAAAACTATTTTTGCACTTATGAACAGCCTGAGTACTCACTAGTGAAAGTGAGAATTGACTATTAACATTTTCATATATGACATATTACAGATACATTTAATGAAAATAACTAAAGTTACCAAGCACTATTTAAAATGAATGAATGTGTATAGTGATGATATGTGAAATTAATGCATTAATGAAAAACATGGTGAAATCCTTGAAGAGGATGATAGAGTGTTTTAAAATGAAATTGAATGAAACTTTCTAGATGTTAAAAATACACAATGGATCGAGTACTGAGATTTGACTGTAATTCCTAGTTGTTGATTTAGACTTGCAGTGGTTGATTAGTTAGTGTTTCATGACTAACTAATACGACTTATATTCATGAATTGACATTGATTAAATCTTATTGTAAGTTGTGAATAATTGATTATGGTAGTTACTTCATGTATCAGTCATTTGGTAACATTACACTATGGGAATTGGAAATTTTGGAATGTTACCATAACCAGTATTGATATATTCACATTAATGAATAATTGTATATAATTTTATGTATGAAAACATTGTATACATGAAACTAAAATGATTGCTAAAGTGAATACTTGTTTAAAAAATGCATATTTATGAATAGCGTTGTTGATGAGATTAAGCATGAGCAGCTTAATGGCAATAAGAGAACATGTGAAATTAAAATGTTGCAATGTGAATTGCAACCATAAATGATAAAGTATAATGTTATGATGTGCACGACTGTGATATTTGGAAAATCATAGTGTATAAAACTTGTATGTCAATTATTCTTCCTACCAATATAGATATTGTGGACTCATGCTAAGGGCCATGTATGATTTATGATGTACAAAAAGTTTCTTTTTCTTTATGTATAATGTGAATATGGTTCATTATGTAAATTACTATGGGAAGGAATGATAAAAGAGAAATTTAACATGCCAGAAAATTATGAATAGTTGTGAAAGGCTAGAAGGCCTTGGGTTGATAGCGGTTGCTTTCCTGCCAAAATTTCCTCTCCCTAGAGTTAGATGATCTCAGTAACGGAAAAGAGTTGGCCAAGATGGTGAAAAGGGAAAAAGCGTGAGACAAATTTGTTGATTTTGGAGCCTATTGGAGGAGGCCCAAAATTCCTCATAGATGAGGTGTTGTCAGAGGAATAGGCAGGACGCTTCCAAGAGGAATCATATATGGGACCTTGTGTGGTCACTGGAATTATTGAGCTAGTTGGCATGTAGAATTCCATATTGGACCAGGTATGGTATTTGTCAGAGAACTTCCTGGATGTGAAAATGACTTGATCTGGTTATGGAAACCAGTTCCCATTGGTTCAGAGGAGAGTTCTTTAGCCTATTGTGGTTCTCACAGCTAAAAAAATTAACTAATCAGTTATTTTTTGTCTTGAAAATGATTTTTCTATGTTTGTGCAAAGATTTTGTAGTCACTTTATCGTATTACTAATATTTTGAATGTCTTAGCAGGGGCTAATATAATATGTGCTTGGTGCATTTAGTGATCATTTCAACAATTAGAGAGTTTTAGGTGCTCACTAAGTAGTTTTATAACTACTTTTTGGATGTCTTTAGTGGGATGTAATATAGTGTGCACGTGGTGCAATGATTTATCATTTTGATGATTAGAGTGTCTATTGTTTTGAGGGGTCCTGACCCAGGTTCGGATTTAAGGTTTTCCAACAAAACCTATACTACTATCCCTTTCGGCAATGACCTACTTGTGCAGGCCAAGGTCTCACGTGAAGTAGTATGGGAGGGTGTTGCAACCAGGGTTCCACACCCTGAGAGAAAGAGAGTTAATTGAGGCAGCCCTGTAAAGATCTATCAGATTTGCGCATAGAAAGTCTTATCGCAGGGCTTTTAACATTATACTTTGCCGAATATGAATCTCATAAACCCATAGATATCATGTAAGCGTAAGTAAAGAAACTATTATTAGTCAGAGTTCAGTAACACCTTCTCATGCACGTGCACATCAATATTAATCAATAGACAGAACAAGTAAATAAACTATTATTAGTCAGAGTTCACTAACACCTTCTAATCCACGTGCACATCAATATTACTCAACAGACAGAACAAACACAGCTAGTTCTTATAACGCAGAGATACTTCAACATATTTCTCATTCATTAACATTCAAAAACCCACTTATAGACCCGATTCCCAACCCGCACACACATCCAGTGGGGTTCACATACAATAGGACTGAGGATCTCCACACACACAACCAGCAGGAGTCCTTACCCAATACAACCCAAAAGAGATCTCAATAGTTCGCATCTAGCTTAAGTCGTACTTCTCCTTTTTTAGACTCAATCTATCCATCTATTTATATCATCATACCCTATGCTATCCTATGGTCTGTAAACTGTGGTTTGAAGACACTTGGTATACCCTTTGACCCATTACAATACATTGGGGGCTTTGACCCTCCCAAAATCCCCTGCGCTAGACTAAGTATTACAAATTTTTTATAAAAAACACAGCTAGGGGACCTCGTTCCAACAGGCCCCGAACAAAATCTTATGACTCGTCCCAAGTCACAGTGGCCGTGGGGTTTGCATCTTCACCTGGAGATGCTTGATGGCGTCGACCAGAGGGAGAAAAACACCTTCGCTCTATGCGGCAGCGTTCTGTGAAGTGTCCACCAACTTTTGGGAAGTTGGGCCTTTTGTGGTGGCAGTAACACTCTCCATGGTCTGATTCAGCTGCTTGATTGCTACATCCAAATCCTGGGATAACTTGAGGGCTTCATCTGCCCAAGGTTTGAGGTGGTCACTAAGGACCTTCTTTTTATGGCGGAGCCCCTCAAGTTCATCTCTTAGCATGTGGTTGGCTCGCAGATGTGCCAGGCGTTGGGCTGGAATAAGAGTGGGCATCATAGCCTCCATTTTCTCAAATTCTTCTTCCTTCTGGAGCAACTCTTGAGTAAACTCACACAGAAGAGGGTCACATTGTATCATAGACCATCGTTGCATAGTTGTCTCAAACAATTCGGCACCCTGGCCAATCTGCACTGTAATGGTATTTGTAGCTTCTGCGACTAACGCAGCTTTCTAGACGCGCACCTTGGGAGGGGTCTCTGGCTGCAACTTAGCTTGCGGCACAGTAATCTGCTGCTCCATCTCGACTTTAACATTCTACATTTCAGTCTAAGAGGCTTTCAGGGTTGCGACTAGTCCTTCAATCTTGGCATGTGGGGTGGCAGAATCCAAAATGTCCCCTCGCACATCTTCGTAGAGTCTGTTGATCAGACGTTCCAACTATGTCTGTTGCGCGACGGTAAGGATGCATATGGCCTGTGCCTATGAAGCCTCAATAGTCTTCTCTACGATGGTCTACTCTGCCTCACTCAGCTACTGCTACGTCTGTTGATCTCTGTACTGGATTTCATCAAAGAGGGACGTATGGAGAGCATGCAGTGGCTCGTGCTGAAGCCGGGCTAGGTCAAGATGGATTTTCGCGCAAGCCTAGACTTGCTCGCACACGCTAGACAGACTCAGAGTGAATGCTACGCCTAGTAGGGGGAAGAGTCGGCTCTCGATTGTAGAGATCAATATAGTGCTGGTAGTGGGCTGGCTCGCTTAAGGCTGCTTCGCTTGAATCACGCTCGTTTGCAGGGTATCAGATTTTAGGTGGAGGGTGTGTAGCTCAGACTGTAATGCAATGACTATGGCCTTCTGCTGCTCTTCCAAGCCAACCCACCTGTCCTCCAAAGCGATAGTGACTGCATCTGCAATTTTCTCCAAATATTCCTCGGTCAGAGTAACCTCGATCTCCCTACCAGGCCTCGTAGCCCGTCGTTTCGTTTTCTGGCCCTTGGGGGGCTCAATTGTCCATTTTGTGCCACGCGGGGACCCTGTGCCTTGTCCATCCATTCCATCAGTTTCTGTATCCTGCTACGACTTCGGATCCATGCCCTAGGTCGTATCTAGTGGAACCTCCGTCGCGGTGGTGCCTTACGAGTCGCGGCCTTCCAGGTCCTTGGTAGTATCAGTCAAGGTGGTTGTCTTTGGAGCTGTGCTTATACCAACAATGTCTATAGTGATAGGGTCGTCCGACTTGAATCCCAATTTCCATTTCGGCAGCCAAGTGGCTATGAGCTGATCAATTTCCTCATCAACGACCATGTAGGGGAGCGACATCCAAGTTGGATCCTTGCGGCCTCGAATCTGCATGTTGTGCGTCGTAACCTAAAATGTCGTGGTGTTGTTATACTTCTTGTACACCGTTGGAGACAGGTGTGGTCGGGAATGAATTTCTACTGCCAACGCGATGTCAAACAACACCCAAAATACCTTGTTTTCTTTAATATGCTTCACATCCTTCGAATCCCATAGGTTCGCATATCGTTCCCCTTCATACATATCTGGCTCGAGCTCAGGGAGGACTGATCATTTAGGGACTTCCCATGCTACCAAGGCAATTAGCAGAAACAACCAAGAGTAACAGAATGCCTTCCCATGGTCCTGTGCCTTGCACACATTTTCCAAAAATTCAGTGTAGAGGAAATGTGACCAATTAAAGCAAACCCCATTTTCGCAGCGGCCAGCAAGCTAAACAACGGAACCATTTGTTGGTTTGAGGGGTCTTGACCTAGGTTCGGATATAAGGTTTGCCAACAAACCCCTATACTACTGGCCCTTTCGGCAATGACTTACTTGCACAGGCCAAGGTCTCACCCAAAGTAGTATGGGAGGGTTTTGGAACCATGTTTCCGCACCCTGAGAGAAAGAGGGTTAATTGAGGCAGCCTTGTTAAGATCTACTGGATTTGCATGGAGAAAGTCTTATCGCATGGGATTTTACCAGTATACTCTGTAGAATGTGAAGCTCATAAACCCATAGATATCATGTAAGCGTAAGTAAATCAACTATTATTAATCAGAGTTCAGTAACACCTTCGCATCCATGTGCATATCAATATTAATCAACAGATGGAACAAACACATCTAGTTCTTTTAACGCAGAGATACTTTAGCACATTTATCATTCATTAACATTAAAAAACCCACTTATAGACCCAATTCCCAACCCGCGCACATAGCCAATTGGGTCCACACACAGCAGGATTGAGGATTTCAGCGCACACAGCCAGTAGGAGTCCTTACCCAATACAATCCAAAACAGATCTCAACAGTTCGCTTCTAGCATAAGTCGCACTTCTCCCTTTTTTAGACTCAATTTGTCCATCTATTTATATCATCATAACCTGCAATATCCTATGGTTTGCGGGCCCTTGTTCTACCCTTTGTCCCATTACAATACATTGGGGGCTTTGACCCTCCCCAAAGCCCCTGCGCCAGACTAAGTATTACAAACTTTATATAAAAAACCCAGTTAGGGGACCCCGTTCCAATAGTGTCGGTGCTCTCCAAGTACTTGTCGAAGTACTATGATAATTATTGCTAGTTAAAGTATTGTGAATTTCATTTCATTGAAATGTTGTGACTAATGTGATTATATTCAATTTGTTGATCATACATTACAGGGTGTTTTCCATGGAGGCTGTGAAACCACTTGCAATCAAAATTGTTGCGTAAGGTAACCATGATTTTCAAGTGTAATTGGAAAGTAACAGTGAGTTGGTATAGATATTTTATTTTTATTTGTATGAAATTGAATAATGGCTAATTCCTAGAAAGTATAAATTGTGTATTTTTGCAGCTATAGATGCTTATGATTATTGATAAAAGGTTATTGTTTTTTTTATTTCTATTTTCTTAGAAATGAAATCCTTAAATTCGAAGGAGGAGGATCCCATGTTTGGTTGTTTATATTATTATATAATCAGTAAAAGTTAATGATAAACACGGAGGATGATGTTTAATTCAAAGGGGAAAGTATGTAATATCCCTACTGTACACGCTTCCATAAAATCTTTATCTTTACCAAGTGAAGCTATAGAATATTTTATGAGTTTCAAGAGCCGGTCAATTAATAACAACCCTTCTCATGCATCATACATCTATGGTAATATCCATTCGACATTGGTGGAAATTTTATTCTAACTATATTGATGTTTGGTTACTCCGTTGTTAGGTTGTTAGTAGAATCAATAAATAGTTAGAAGTTTCAATTGATACTCGGTAACCATCTTAGATTCTTTATTGGATCTATCCGCTTGTTGGGGGCTTCTTCTAAAAAATATCCTCTCCGGAGAGCCCAAAAACTGAAAGCTCAATATACTTGAACCCAATATAACTGGTTTGTATTACATAGTAGACTCATTTGTATCGTTGAGCACTATAGAATTACTAAATCGCATTATATTACTGATTCTTCGATCTCAATGATATCTTCAGCAAATGAAGTGAGTCTAACGTATAGCTCTTCTAATCTAAACATAATATAATCCAGAGGATATAACTCAACCCCATTAAATTCTCAGATTTGAGGATTCATAGTCGACTTAATGGGGTAGAAATTCATCATTACTACCTGTGGAAAACCTCTCAGCACGGTTCAGTAAGATAGTCATGCGACTTTTTTTTTAGTGCTATTGACTTGATACACATGTTGTGATTCCTTTTTACCTTTACTTAAATGCATATTAATATTTCACAAATTTACATGCACTATAATTTGAAATATCTATATAGACATATGGATTCCAAGAGGAGCTTCATTCTTTTGAGGTGTCGTAAGTTTGGTTCGTTAAGAAATTGGGTTAAATATGTAAAATCATATACATGTAGATCATATGTGTATAAGTTGTGGTAGTTTTATTTTATTTCTTTTACAATTATATTTTGCATAAAAGGCTATGATATTATAACTAGGGATGCTCTCATTTATTTCAATCATGGAAAGATATATGCATTTTGATGAACACTTTCTCCAGGAAATTATATTAAGGCCCATAGATGGGTAAGATATTCTTGGTTATTTATATTATGCTTAAGCCTAGTGGTAACTTTGTTTTATTTATTTTTCTTTACAAGGGGAATGTAATCATCCCTAATACCAACTATGATGACGATTTCCTTGAGGAAATAACATGCTCATTTGTAACAAAAATAAATATTTTATTCTAGAGATATTTTGGGAATAGAATAAGGATAATTATTGTGTTGTTTTATGTAAACGATTGCATGAGAATGGTATGCATAATGGAAAAGTAGCTATGTTTTATTGAAGTAATATGTGATTATTATTTTGGTTTCTTGAAAATATCATGTGCTTCTATGCACATAGATAATCATTACTAACCTTCTTGAAGAAAATGTATGTTTTATATACAGAAATAATAATCATTAAGGTAGTCTATTTTTATAAAAATAGTTCATAGTTGCATATATGAAAATAATGGCTTTTATAATAGAACTCTTTAACTAGAGTTATATTATTTTCTTAAAGGATGCATATGAATATTGTTCATAAAATAACAAGGATGCATGCATGTTTCTTGGAAATATTATGTGCATTAAGGTAAGGGAGATTGTTGGACACCTAATCCTCTATGGGTAGGTGTGGAAGGTGAATAGTCAAAGAGGAGTCCAACTGACCTTGTAATGTGGAATTCAAGAGTCACACCATTGTAATATAAATGTAGATCTATGGTTAATAGAAAAACAACTCACACTTATCATATTTCATTGTGTGTTTACCATGCATTGTTTAACATGGTATTAGAGCGGGCATTCTCTTATCCTGCTCCAATTTGAGCCACTGCTATTTGTGGCCATTTAAATCCTATCATTCTAGCCATGATTCTCTTCTCTTTCTATGTGGGTCTATCGTTAGACCTAGGTGTTAACCAAATATGCACAAATCAGAGCACAGGACCTAAATTTGTCCCTTTACCCTGAATTTTTTTTTTTCCCCTGCACCTCTCATTTCATTCCATTCTTGTTGTTTCCCACTACAATGTCAAATGTTAGAATATTTCTTAGAATTTTCCAAACCTTCCATCCATCTTATGTCAGTGTGTCTGTCAGAGTGAATTTCTATGCCGCTCTACCCTTATTTTCAGTCTTATCGACCCTAATAATGCTTCTACTTTGAAGGCCTTCCTGATGAATGAGTAGGTTGTCTGATGAATGAGTAGGCCATTTTTTTTAAAGAAGTTACAGCATAGTTCTTCATATATGTCCTGCAATCAAATCTGAAATTATAGGTTTACACAAGTCTTCGGATTTCCTCCCTACGCACTTTGTGCCTCCCTCTCTAACTCACTGCAGCACTCGGCCTTTTCCATCTCGCACAGTCTCCACTATTTAACATTTGAATTACATGACATACACAACCTCTGTCAGTTGATCTCCACACATTTACGCAGCGGCTCCAACATATACGCACTCATGTTCAATCCATTTCTATGCCTCTCGTATACACAATCGGCCCTCATACACCACAGTCGGCCACCATACACCCTCTATAGTGCCCCTACCAAACATTGTCACAACACAGTCTCCCAATTTGGACTTTTCCAATGCATAGAGAATGATTCAGGTTACTTCACATCTTTGCAAGAAAATCACTAGCTTAGAAAGCTATTAACACATGAGATGGTCTGTGGAGTAAAGGTGAAAGTATCTTGGTCTCCCTCTCTCCAACACCACAATGCAGTTTGTTCTCCATACACATCTCTTGTAAACTCTCTCTACGTAGCTTCCTCCTATACATTGCCCTTCTCTCCACCACTCCACTCCCAGTATTTGTATTCCAATCAATGTCATTGACCATGCACAATTAATATCCATACACACCCTCATATACAACTGTTTTGGCATCAAGCAGCTCACACATAGCCCTGATGGAGATATCTCATACATACGCTCCTCCTACAATGCATACGTAGTAAACATAACACCTCCTATTACAATGACATGCATCGGCCTTTTTCCAGTCTCTAGGCACAGTGACACACAACGAGAGAATAGTGGCCCTCCATACTCTTGCATATCATCTTAGCTTCGTATCACCGTGGCTCCATCCACTATGTGAATGCCATCGTGGCTCAACACCACTCCTCCGACATCGTGCTCCATGTTGTGTTTCCACCTCTGTGCATAGTATCGATAAATACATGATTGTTTTTGTTGAAAATGCAGCAAGATGATGGAGCTTAGTGAAATGAAGCCGCCTTCACTAAGTGGCCCGCAGGCAAATTCTGGCGCAAAGTCTATTTTTAGACTATGTCTATTTTTAGACATATGGAGCATGGTCCAAGGGTTGCAGTATGTTATTCTTGGAGTATTGGTCATGTTGGTAAAAATAGATGGACCTCTATTTTTTGACCTATAGGTCGATAGGTCGATGTCTATTTTTTAGACTTCCTATCCTAAAAATAGGTAAGTCAAATATTATTTACCCTTAATAATATTTGGACTATAAACTTCAGTTTACTCTCTTGGAGCACTTCAGCTCGAGCCTTGGAAGTGGCTCATGCATCTGACAGAGGAATTATGCTATTCCTAAGGGTTTTGTGAGCTCATGCATGGTTGACTTCAGTTAGGACTTCAGTGGCAGAAGTTTGGTGGAGTTAATGAGACAGCTAGTGGAGTTGTGTTTGGTTTAACTTAGTTGAACTAGTTGAGATTAGTTTAACTAGATAATCAACTAGTAATGAGTGGAGTGAATTAAATATTATTTAATTCACTAATTATTAACTCATTATTCAACTCAAGAACACATCAGTTCACTATAGTGCATGGACAGTTCAGTGGAGACCAGTGAAAGAGGTAGATGAAAGGGTGGAGTTAGCTATCAGTGGCGACATCAGTTGTGCATGAGATTTGCACCACACTTGGAGGAATTTCCCATGATGATTGCGCTGTCAATCCAAGGAGATTCGAACCTTGGATCTCTATTTAGACAGGCCATGATTGCGCAATAGATGCAAGGCAATTAGTGGTGAGTTTTGAACCAGTAACCTGTTCAAAACCAAGCTAGTTTGTGTGTAACTTTATGAGAAAGTACTGAGTACTTGTGAGGAGTATTGTACCGAGTTTGTTACATGATTTCTCCATTATAATATACACAATAGCTGCGGGGTTTTCAGCTATAAGCTTTCCCCATACATACTGTGTTAATGTGTATGATGAATTGATGTGCTATCGCTTGTTTTTATTTCCGCATGTGTGATGATCTGAGTGGAAGAGATTATGTGTTGCATATAAATTCGAATTGTATGTGATCAGGATAGTCTCGGTGGACAATTAATCATTATTCAGAAAATTTCACATGGTACTTCCGAGCTATTGAAGCGCAGATTAATCACCACGTTGATTACAAACTTATTTCGTAGAGATGTAGCCCCGTACAAGTGTCAGTAGCCTTCGGATCCATCCTTTCTTGAAAGGTGACATATCCAAGAACGCCCTTGCGCCGATCTCCGTGTTGTAGCTAATTTTTCTGCTGCATCTAGAGCGGTTGAGCGGAGGTGGAATTCGACCTTGCGTTTTCAGCTTTGTTTTCTTGGTGCCTATGTTGAAAAAATGTCTTTCAACGGCTTGCTATTGGAGTATCCTTTGCTGCGCTTCTCGAATTATGTTGCATGGAAGGATCGCATGGAGGCAGTATTAGAAGATAATGGACTGAAGGAGTTCGTAGATACGGATGTCCAAAATCCCACTGATCCTGCTGAAGTCGAAGCATGGCAAAAGAAGATTGCAAAATGTCGAAGGATCCTGTTGGAGGGCGTCAAGGATCATATTGTATCCAACCTACATGGAAAGGCTTCTCCATATTTAATGTGGAAAGCTTTGACAGATCTATTCCAGAGTAAGAGAAACCAAAGGAAGCTGGCGCTCAAAGATAAGCTCAGGAACATCAAGATGGAGAAAGGCGACAGTATCGCCAAATACCTCACGAAGTTCACTCAATGCAGAGATGAGCTGGGAAGTGTGGGGGTGACTGTCGAAGACGAGAACATGGTCGACCTGGCACTCCTTGGTCTTCCGAAGGCTTGGCACTCATATCAAGATAATTTCAATGGTCGAGAGAAGCTGCCGGGATGGGAGCGCCTTTGGGCGGATCTCATGCAGGAGAAGATAAGGAGGACTACTCGGGATGGATCTTCATCAAAGGGAGCTGATGAAGACACTACTACATTTGGCGGAAATTTCGACACCTGTTTCCGACGCTTTTGACCAAATGTCGGAAATTTTCCCAAATTTTTTCCATCCCGCCCTAAACCGTTGCTATACCGACGTCTATAGAAAAGTGTCGCAATACCGACACTTAAACAAGTGTCGCAATTGCGACGTTTAAAGGAAGACGTCGCAATTGCGACACCATGGCCCAAAGCGTCGCTATTGAGACGACTCTAAACGTCGCAACTGCGACACAATGTCTAGGTGTCGCCATTGCGACGTTTGGAGGCACCGTTTTAATAGCGACGCCTTTTCCGCCGTCGGTATAGCGACAGTTATTTTCGCGCTACATAAAAATACCAAACTTATATGGGCCCTACATAAAAATTCGAAACTTATATGTGCGCTACATAAATGACTATTGTTTCGATTCTGTCGTGTCACCACATTAACGTTTGATACTTACCACGCATTCGCCCCTCTCGCTCTTGCGGGCAACACTTGCCCTCGCATTCGTTTCTCAGCCTGGGGCACGCATTTTATGCCGCATTCGCCCCCGGCCGTTCGCCCTCGCCCAGGCACGCATTCGCCCTCAGCTCTTGCAAAATGGTAAGTTCTTACTGCAGGCCCTTCCTCCTATAGTAGGGTTGACTCTATTTGGGTTTTTTTGGTCAATTCCATTGGATTGTGTTAGGCTGTAGGGTTCTCCGTAGATGTCAAGAGTCAAGATTCAATACCCTCTATTATCTTCATCACCCAATACAAGATTTAAATTTTTCCCAAAGAAACGCTTATTAATTTGGCAGCCATTATTTCTCCCTGCTTTAAAAACCCTACATTTAAATGAAAACAAGCATTGCATTTCAACAAAAAAAATCTATTAGTGTTCAAATGTACATGTGCTACATTAACGTCCGATATGACGCGCGCATTCGCCTCCGCTCTCTGCAACACCATTCGCCCTCGCATTCGCCCCTCGCCCGTGTACGCATTCGCCTTCGCGCATTCACTCCTCGAGCTCTTGCTGCAACAACATTCGCCCTCGCATTCGCCCTCGCCCTTCTTGCACAAAGATCGCCTTGGATTCGCCCTCGCCCTCTTTCGTAACAGCACCCGCCCCGCATGGAGAAAAACCTCTTGCACGCATTTGCCCTATAATTACGCCCTTAGCGTTTACCCCCGCCCTCTTGCAACATCCGCCCTCGCCCTCTTAACAACACTTGCCCCCGCCCTCTTGCAAAATGGTAAGTTCTTACTGCAGGCCCTTCCTCCTATAGTAGGGTTGACTCTATTTGGGTTTTTTTGGTCAATTCTATTGGATTGTGTTAGGTTGTATGGTTCTCTCTAGATGTCAAGAATCAAGATTCAATACCCTCTATTATCTTCATCACCCAATACAAGATTTAAATTTTTCCCAAAGAAACGCTTATTAATTTGGTAGCCATTATTTCTCCTTGCTTTAAAAACCCTACATTTAAATGAAAACAAGCATTGCATTTCAACTACAAAATCTATTAGTGTTCAAATGTACATGTGTGCATCACTTGTGTAGGGTATTCCTTTTCCACTTTCACATTATCCAAGAATGTGTGCAGTATAGTTCATATTTTTTGTGATTTAGATTGTCTTGAAAAAGGAAAGGTAAATTATTTCCCATGGAAAAAGAAGGTTTTCCCTTTTTATAGGTTGTTTGGACTTACGTGGGAAAATTTATGGTATGCCTTTCATATTATGTAGTTTAAATTTGAATTAACAGATTATTCTACATGAAAATATAATTACCTATGTGATGTCCTTCATCACTAATTAAAATTATAGGGTTTCAATTTCCCAGACTCTAACTCATCTGATGCTAAATTCTAGGTTCTCATTGGTGGATCACTCTTCCATTGATTTCCTTTCCCTCTGGATCTTGTCATACTTTAAAAGTCATCAATGATACATATATTATTTCAGGTATCCCAAAAGGCTTTATAGTAGAACATATTGTGAAGTTTTTTTGACACTTGAGGATTCTTTTTAGAACTGCAACGTGGTGTATGCTATCGAGTTATATATCAAGCAACTTGTCCTTAATAACCACACTATGAGGTAGGTTCAACCAGTTTGAACTTGTTGGGACATAGCATATGAAGTTGTGTGATGATTCCATATCACAGGTCTATTATGGTGAAAAAAGTGAAGACACATAATGATAGTTATTATGTTAACATTACTAGAAACATTTTCGAAATTATCCATGCTATCAAGATGTCAAAATTCCAGGCATTAGGTGTCAATACTCGTAGCTAATATATAATAATAATAATATAAAAAAATCACAACTTTATTCTTGAAATATGATTGTTACACATTGGTAACCTAGTTCATGAGTTACTATCACCCAAATATTGCAAAACAAACTTAAAATATAAATTAAACCAACATGAGAATCCAACTAAGGGTTTATCGACAAAATCATGCCATAACCTGGCATTTTGAAACCCAAATTTGAATCCATCATAAGTAATACAATGCAAACTCAGATGGATTTTCAATGCATGTTTGCATGCTACACTTATTCTCTGTCTAGATATCATTTTTTAAATGGAACCATTAGTCAAGCCCACAGTCCTTTTTATGTGAAAAATTTCAGCTCTATTTGAGCTCTTTTTTGCTCCACCACCACCATAAACCAGTGTTACACGGGGTCTCGCCCCCCCACCTAGGGGTCTAGATTCCTCGCCCCCTCGCGCTCCGGGGTCTTGGGGACTTCTAGGGGATGTTTCCCTCACGCCCCCTCACGTCCCCTCACCGCCCCTTTTAGTTTAAGGTTTCGTGTTAAAAGTTGATGTGCCACTTAGCATATTTGAGAATCCAAGTGATTCTGATTCAGATGGTGACATGGTTGATCTTGATATATTCGTGCAGAAGTTGGATGCAGAGACTAGTGGGGCATTAACTTGAGCATTTATGCTCATTCATCAGTATGATGATATCATTTGATATTCATATGTTATGTTTTATGTTTTATGTTTCAGACATAACTTATTTGCGTTTAAGTTTTATGTTTCAGACTTGAGTTGTAAACTTCCGTTTAAACTCTATTTTGAATCTTGATATAATATGTCATATGATATCTTAAACTTTATTTTCATTGTACATTGTTAGTAGTTACATTAATGATTATATAGTTACAAACTTACAAACTTACATGCATGATTGTATGATGTATGTTTTAACTTTTACCTTTTAAATTTGTTTCAATTATATGATTCATCATTCATCGATTTGTAATTTTATCATTTATGATTTATCTTTCATGATGCAAGTGTATGATGATTGTATATACATTCCTTGAAAAAATATAGTTACATTTTAAATATTAAATTTTATAATTTTTATGACCCCGACGTCCCCCCACGTTTCCTGAAAATTGGTAGGGAGCTTTTGCATAGGCCGCTCCCGCGCTCCCTCGTCCCCTCGCTCCCACCTCCAAGGGACTTGGTGGAACATTGCCATAAACATATGCAAACATATATCATGATCTTGGAATCCATTACATATGTATGTGCCAATGTTCCATAATCTTGCCCCATCATCAATTTAAGAAATTTCCATTGACTATCAAATTATGGAGGGGGGGAACTTTTTGCCGCAACATTTGGCTCAAAATCAGGGACCATCTTCGTATGAGGTGAATGAGAACTATAGATATTTGAAGAAGTAGATTAGTGCCTTTTCCTCTAGCCATGGAGTCATATACAGTCATCCATCACAAAAAATTGTCTTTGTTCATTCTCACCTTGAAAGTTGCAAAAAATCATGCCCTAATTGAAACGACACTAAATTTGAAAGATATAATAAAAATGCAAGCTAGAAGTGCCCTATTAATACAAAGGGAAAACCTTCCTAACTACCCTAACTGAGATAAATTTTGATTGAATAGGAAACATGATATTTCCTATGGAGTTGATCCAACAACTTGTTAAATGTATGGGACTAAATCATGCATTTGATTTCCAGGGAAACATGCACATGAAGAGAAAAAGTGCATAATTAATGGAAAATCCATACATGCCACTTATAAAAACTACACCGAAAGGTCAAAAATAACTTAAGGCCTTAACTTAATTTGAATCCAAAAATGACAAAACAGGATTAGTGAAAACACGAGAGTGGTGTGGGTGAACAACATAAATAAAAAGTGAAGATACCTTTCCCCAAGATGCCTTTGTCACCGTTGTATGAAAACATGTTTTCCTTTCCCTTTATACATGCAAGTGAATGCATTATAGGTATGGTGTTTTCTCAGAATAGGAGAAGCCTACTTAAATATATCATTCATGGATTGAATGTTTGGGTGCCTTAATGTGCAATGACATGTTTCCAGGACTGAATTCAATGCAAGGCATATTTGAAACTCTAACTCTGTCTTCCGGTGTCTTATTAGAAATTATTTCAGTTTTTATTTTGTGTTTTCAAGTTAGATATTGTTTTCAAGTTTTTACATTTATAATTTTATTGCAATGTGGCAGACTGATCAGAGCAGTGCAGGAACAACCCGGAGACAGGATGATCGCGGAAAGAGGCCAGCGGAAGAACATGTAAAGTGCCAGCATTGCTCTATCTTTAGGTATTTTGGTTATTTACATAATTGAAATAATATTAATTTTGTTCAAATATGCAGACACCTAGCCATGGTACGCCTGATGATTCCCTCTTTGAGGAAGAGCTTTCTTCATCCCTATCTCCAGTGTTGTTGTTGCAAAAAAAGGCACGAGATGCAAGGTCGGAATTTAATGCTTTGATAGATGCGCCTCAAACACCTGAAACATAAGAGAGGATACAACATCTTATGAGGCAGCTAAATAGATATCAGGTAATAATAAAAAGTCAAAAGGATATTTTTTTTGTTCTGCATGAGATGAATTGTGATAGTTTGATTTTTAATTTTTACATTGACTAAACTAACAAAAAGTTCTTTTGTATGTAGCGTTTTCTGGCACTTGCTGAACTCGGTGTTGGTGGTAGTGGGACACAAAGGCAAGAGATTGCCTAGCAACCCTCTCGTACACCTTCTACTCCTTTAGGTGCCAGCCAAGAAACACACCCTGCCCAAGCAGACACCCAGCCAACCGCTGAACGTGTTGGCAATGATGAGGCTGATATGGCCAACTACATTATTGCGTTTCCTGGAGCTACACGTGTCACCTCCACAGGGACCATTAATGGCACGTTGTTGGTGAACGATGAGGGTGTCCCTATAAAGCATGTACAACTCCCAGGTAAATTTTAATATTTTAACTATTTCATGTATTTTATCTAAAACATATTTATCATGATTTTTATTTTTAAATTAATGATAATATCTTTCTTTCTTTTTTCTGTGTAGGAAACAATGAGTTCTACAGGTATCTGGAGAGCCATGCGTTGGTAATTTTTGGCCCAACCATACGCACAGGGTGGAATTCCCAGAGTTCCAACCTGAAAAAAGAACTTCTAGATTATCTAGAAACCCTTTTTGGGGTCGACATATTTGACAGAACAGCGGTGGCTCGGGTAGCCGGCAAATATTTGAAATATACTAGGGACACCTATAGGACGCAATTGCAATTTAACCCTAGATATGAGCATCCTCTCGCAGTTTCAGAGAGTGAGTGGAGAGCACTCATCCATGACGGAAAAGAGAAAAGGGCAAAGAAAGAAGGAAAAATGCCAATTGGACCCGCAAGGTAAATTACAACTTTAATTCAATAGCTTTAATTTTCTCTATGTCTAAAATAAAAGTGTGCTACGTCATATCTGACTTCAATTTTGTTGATGCTAGGTTGCCTGACACCTCAAAGGCAACCAAAGCTAGGATTGAGAAAAAGGGCCATCACAAGCTGGGCCAGGGTGGCTACTTGAAATTAGCTGCAAGAATTGTAATTAAGTAGCTAAACATCTTATAATTAATTGTATCGCCTTCCAACGTTTTTGTAATCCTATCAAATATGATTAAAAATACACAATCATATGTAATGTAGGTTGATGACTTCGGAACAGAAACTACAGAGGAAGATAAAAATATCGCTTTCCATTTTGGCTATCAAGTCGTAGTTGAACGTCGCATAAGCTTGGGGCAGGTCCCAAGATCCAGAATGCCTGATAAGGTAAAACATTAACCTTTCAATATGTTTGTTTTCATCCATAAATTTAATGTCTAACAACTTTGTTTAAATCAGGGGAGCAACACTACCGACGACGCAAACAACCCAGTTTTAGAGCCAAATGTAGATGATCCTCACGTGCAACCTGATCATTGTAGTAGGGACCAGGCCGACAATGCTACTATCAGTGAGGGCCGTGATGGTAATTAATTTCCACTTATAATTTTTTCTAATTATACCTTGATGGTTGTCCTTATAACGTTTTTTGTTTAAATGACAGAGAATGTTTCCCTTGAGGATCTTACCACCAGAGAGGAAAACAGGGCAACAGTCCCAACGGCGACAACTGGTGCACCAGGTAAATAATCTCATTGCAATTTTTTTTATTAATATTACCGAACTAGTTCAATGATATTTAAAAACTGATAATTAAAATTTAATATTATCTGTTTTTGGAGGCGATGCCCCGTCACTGGATGAGACCAAACATCGTGACTATGCAACTAGGTCAGCGGCGACAACTGGTGCACCAGGTAAATAATCTCATTGCAACTTTTTTTATTAATATTACCGAACTAGTTCAATGATATTTAAAAAATGACAATTAAAATTTAATATTATCTGTTTTTGTAGGCGATGCCCCGTCACTGGATGAGCCCAGACATCGTGAATACGCAACTAGGTCAGCAGTGCGGGTTGAAAGGCACGAAACAGGAGCAGAGCATGATGATATTGATGATGTAATTAGGAGCTTTAAAAATAGGAAGAAGAAAAAGAAATTTTGACAATGTAAAATATTGTATTATTATAAGACAAACGTTACCATACTTGGAACGTTTTTTTGCGTTATATAAAAAACTCATTTATCATACTATTTTTATGTCAAGCATTAATTGTAATGTTTCCTTGCGTACTTTTTGTTGAATTGTTTTTTTATTAGTTATTGAATATTTTTTTTTATGCTCATGAAAGTAAAAAATGAAATATAGATTGGGTATTGGGGAATTGAGAGTGATGTGAGTGGGGGGGAGGGGCCATAAGAGCTTCCACCTTCACGTGGTTGGCCCTGTTTAGTAGAGAATAATTTATTGGAGCGATTTAATCTTGGAGCAAACCTCCCTTGATCCAGCGTAGCAACAAAAAAGTCACTATTGACTTAGTTGCTACTCTTTCACATCGTGGGAGGCTTGTTCCAAGTTCATGCGACTCCAATAAATTGTTCTTGAAACGAAGAGGAGCTTATTCAGGTATGTTTTGACATTTTCAACATATGTTCTAACATTATCATAAGAATGCATCTTAGAGTAAAAAATACTACATAAATTACTTGTATTTATTGTATAGATAATGATGGATTTTGATTGACTTGGCAGTGCAGGTACAAATCCTCTTGCATCATGAGCAATACAACTTGTCAACCAGGGTCATGTCCAAGATATTTTTGCTTGTGCGCTTGACCAGGTTCGTAATGTCACATTTTGTAAGTTCCTTTAAAGTTCATAATTCAATATTAAGCTTGTTCACGATTATTATCTAGGTTTTTTGTATGTGTTTTTTCATCTATTTGATTGTAAGCAACTATGCATGTTTCCTGTTGTTCACTATGATTTCTCCCATTACCACTCCCAGGATGAATATAAATTTATTGTTACATAGGTTACTTTATTGTTACTATGATTTCTCCATTTACGATTTCATAGGTTACATCATGTAAAGTTGTCAATCTCAGGTTGGTGATGAGCTTTAGTTCTCCAGATTTGGGGCTTTTCTGATATTTTCTCCCTCATGTCATTCCCGCATCACCTCGTTGTTTGAGCATGCCAATTGTCTACCACTTGTATGTTGTGTAACCAGCTCCAAAGAGAGAAGAAAAGAGATATTCACGCCTTAGAAATGAGCCACTTCGAGGGGGCAACCTCCAATACATTACATGAATGAACACTTCTTGGATGATACAATTTACAAAACCTCCTTTCTATATATAGGAGTCCATGGGGCCATAATGTAATCCTAGTGGGCCACAATGTAATCCTAGCCGACCCAACAATAATAATTTAAGGGCACAATAATAACAAAATGGGGGTTACAAGGGTACAATAATAACAATAAGGGGGTTACACTAACAATAATAAGGGACTATACTAGTAATATAGGGACCTAACATGCCCCTCTCCTTCAAACAAGTGTTGTCCTCAACGTTTGATTATTTCTTGATGCTTCTGTATAAAATTCTCATCCTCCCATGTGAAATATTCTACAAGAAAGTTCTTCCACTTGCTGATATACTCTGAAATTGATCGTTCTTGTCGAGTTCTTGTTTCTATGACTGCTTCATAACTTCTTTCGATGTCATGTTGATCTTCCTGTTGTTTCATTAGACTCTGCACCAAAGTTGGGTTATCTTTTGAGAGTTGGATAACTTGTTGTTGATGCTCGATGTGATCTTCCACTAATTTATCATCCATATTTTCTATTATTTGATTCTTCAAACCATCCAACTTAGCCTCCATTTCTGCTTTTAAACCATCTATTTCATCTTCAATTGCTCTTCGTAAGATCGAAACTTGTTGCACTTGGTACCGTAATTTTGATATCTCATATTGCAATTCTTCCTCCTCATGTGTCATAGTATAGATTTCTGAGGGCTTAATGGGTGTTGAATTATTTTTAGGAGGCATTTTAGAACGAAATACTCAATAGGCCCTTGGAATCACTTCAAACTGAATTTTCAAACAAGATTTATGCAATTCGAGAAAAAACAATACACACTTTTTACTTGCTTTTAGGAGATCGATATTGAAATTGAATTATCTCTGTAATTGAAAATCTTCGATATCTGAAATTCAGCCCTGTAGTAGCCCTCTGAAGCTTCTTTCAAATGCCACAGTTCTGACCTGATTTTGATTCTCCAAGACAAAGTTGTGTCCAATCTCCCACAATGACCTAATTCTGGACTGGTTCAGTAGAGCGAACTTGTACGACTTGCCACGTGTCACTGTTTTGTCCTTTGTCTCTGAAATTGATAGCGAAGAAACTACAGGCCGTGTACTTGCGACCAATTTTGACGGCACTCCAATCCAATCTTCAGAGAGAGAGTTATTGAACTTTTCCCACGATCACCTCTTTGAGATGAAATTCAGGAGCCTGAAAAAGCACTACCTTCCACAGATCATATCTCCAACAATATTGCGAACCAAGCTCTGAAATTTTTTGACAAATTTCCTCAGGATTTCAGCTTCGCACCATATGAATTTCAGACTCTGAAACTTCGTACAAAAAAATTTATAGCGCAATTGCCACGATGACCTGTTTATGAGCCTGAAAAAATACCTAACTTCCACAGATGATATCTCCTCAAATATTGCGAACCAAGATCTGAAATTTTTAGACAACCTTCCTCAAGATGTCAGCTTCGCACCCTAGAAATTTCAGCTTCTGAAGCTTCGTAGAAAAAAAGTTATAGCGAAAATGCCACGATGACCTGTTTGGAGCAGCGAAACCCTAGAATCCCAAAGCTCCGATACCAAATGTTGTGTAACCAGCTCCAAAAAGAGAAGAAAAGAGATATCAACGCCTTAGAAATGAGCCACTTCGAGGGGGCAACCTCCAATACATTACATAAATGAACAATTCTTTGATGATACAAATGAACAAAACCTCCTTCTATATATAGGAGTCCATGGGGCCACAATATAATCCTAGTGGGGCCACAATGTAATCCTAGCCGACCTAACAATAATAATGTAAGGGCACAATAATAAGAATATGGGGGTTACAGGGGTACAAAAATAACAACAAGGGGGTTACACTAACAACAATAAGGCACTATACTAGTAATATAGGGACCTAACATTGTACCAATTGGCACATTTCAATCTCTGAGTGGTGCCGCATTTCACCTATTTTCAGTGAGAGTTTAGGGTTTCTCTAACATAGCTTCAAAAATCCGATTCAGTGCCTGCTTGAATATTGTCACATAATAATTATGGTTTGGATTGATGAGCATGTTCTGAATGGTTGGTTGATTCATAAGAACCACCCATAAATCTCCCTTCCTCTAACACAGAGAAAATAAAAATTTCTTTGACAGGAGACATAGTTTCAATACTTTGAAAACAAACTTCTATTCCCTTCAATAACTAAAAAAAAAACTATTACACTTCTTCCTCACTGAGAGGGATTACAAAATTATGACTGCTACAAAACGCAGTGCATAAAACCAACTCACTGTCTGTTCAAAACAAACATACTTTGTCTCTAAAACACTCTGCTGTGTTTTTCCCTTTCGCACTGCTGTGCATACACACTTAAAAAGTTACACTTAGTTTTTCACTTTTTACACACTGCTATGTAATAAAAAATTTACGTACTGTCTATAAAAAAAACTACCAAGCTTTTTCGACCTTTTTATTTTTATATGCCGGAACATATAAAACATATTATAATAAACCCTCTTTTAAAAAAAAATAAAATTAAAACTAAATTCTATGGCCCACCTTTCATTTCGCATATGATATATATATAACATATGTATATATTAAACTATCAAAACATTAAAGAACCCTTTCCGTTGGACTTCAAAAGTCTAAATAGATTGAATTTCAAACCAAATTCACGTTCCAAAATGGGATGCTGACGTCTGCCTAATTTTAACTCGAATTCTCAATCCAATGTGCCCTATAAAAAATTCGGGTCCGGTTTTCAGGTTTTCAGATTCCCTTCAATTTCATGTGATCCAATATTAATGCTCCACATGTCCTCCTTTTGAATTTACAAAACTGTCGGGTAAATTTCTGTTTGTTTAATTTCTGGTTGGTGAATTGCGTTAATGCTGGTTGTTGTGTTTAAAAACAATCCTGTACAGAAATATGGTTGTGGCCGTCTACAAAAAAAAAAACTTGCAGGAATTTTAAATGCTGAATTAAATTTCTGGATGGCATGCAAGCAACCTCCAAAAAAAAATGTTGCTGCTGCATCCGTCCTTCTGCTGCAGCAATTGAAGTTAAAATTCAACAGCACAGGGTTTAATAAGTGAGGGTGTAAAGGTAACTTTTTGTCGATAGTACTGGATTAAGATCATCTATTCATTTTTGTAGGGTCTTATGGTGCTTGGTTTTTTAGTTTTGGGTTGGGCTTATTGAGTCTAAGATAGTTTTTGAGTGAAAAAATTGCTATCAGGTATTAAAAAATTTTGGTTCTTTTGTCAAAATTTATGAGCTCGTTAGGAAATACAAAACTGACAATGGTTGTATCTTAAATTTGTGGAAAATAATTTGAAATGAAACCTTTTTGTTTAGGTTGTTGCAGCAGGTGCAAACCCCATTCAAATTACTAGGGGCATTGACAAGACAATAAAGGCCCTTGTTTCGAACTCAAAATTTTGTCAAAGGAGGTAAACGCTTGCCTTTTGAGTAGGCTGGTTTTCCTTTTTGCTGATGGTTTGGTGTATCTAATTGAATTAGTTGCCTAAGGTATTTTTGGTTGCAAACTCCTTTTCATTTTTCATACAATATTGGCCTTGTGGAATACATTTGATTGTGTGGTCTTGTTATATCTACAACATTTGTAGTTGTTTAGTCTTATGGCCGAGGTGCACTTTTATTATGGAAATAGTTGATGCAATATTGTCATTTAATCCTTACTGCAGGGTAGCATGTTGAGAAGTTTTTTGTGAAACATTTGGTATTCAAAATGACACTTGATCCTATACAGCATCATGCACTTGACTTCAAAATTTATATTCAAAGTGTGCCAGACAATTCTTGCAAAATTTCAAATATTTAGGTTGTTTTCAACCATTATCTTTTTCATGTATTGGATGCTGAAAATGTGAAAAAGACTTTGGTATGAAACCAACTGGTGAATAATTTCCAGCACAACAACCACTTCCAAGACATGATTTAGAAGTAGAACAAATGTGCTTATGAAGCATAGAAAGATATCCTCGATGCATTGTCAATGTTTGGCTAGGGTTATTTTTGGAGAAAATAACTCCTTATTCCTAGAATAGTGATCTTCAATACAAGTAAATGCCAGAGAAGAGAGATCATCGTGTGACGCAACAAAACTGAAATTGGACCCCCAAGGAGAGTTGGTGTGTCTACAATCGCTCTATCAGCATTTTTCCTTGGTGTACCCCGTTCTTTTCCTCCAGCCTGAGTCTTAATTGACTTCTTCTTTCTTCGGGTTTATTTATCAAATTCGTAGAATTTGATAAATAAATACTATCCACAATGGTTGGACTTTAATTTATATTCCCGAATTTATATTATCTCCAATCCTTATAACCAATGTTTAACTTTCAACACTTTGTATTTATACTCCACGTTTCTTTTTAAATAAATAACTTATAATGAACTTTCGGCTCTATATTTCACCACCCAGCCTTACAACAATCACGCTCCAGACTTATGCTAATTATCGGCCAATCGTTTAATTAAACAATTTCATTATACTCCGGCCCCACCTATATATATCAATAACCAATCGTATCGTACCTGGCTATCCTCCGCACACCTTAGTTAACCTCCGGGCAAGTTCAACGTGCGACCACCGTCCGATGGCCCTTCTCCAAATCAACAACTCTTGGCAATTTTGCTCGGCTTCCAACGTCGGGCTTTAACGTGCGATGGCGCGGGTTAAACGGTGGTTTTCCGGGGGTCACTTCGCCACGTGTCACATTCCCTATGGAATCGCTCGCGAATAGGAAATACTGCCTACTCCGCAAAAGCGGTGCGATATGGGCAACCCGCTTTTGTGATTCCGCTCGTGGTTTTGGTAGAGGGCTTGACCACGGGTGCATGTCTGGTTCCGCTATCCTTTTGTTTATTAACTCATGTCCAATCCTCGGGTCAGGTTCCGAAAGCACAACAATTTTGTCTCTTTATTAAGCGGGATTTTAATATGTGTATTATCAAAGAAAACCAACACAAATTTTATAAGAAAATTGTTCAAAAGTCGAGCCTGCCGGACTTCAAACGGCGATAAACCATAATTCAAACCAAATTCGCGTTCCAAAATAGCTTGCTGACGTCGGCCAATTTTGTGACGCGAATTTCTTATCAAATTTGCCCTAATATTTTACGGGTCCGGATTTCCACTGCGCGAGCGGCCCAAACAAAGATCCGCTCCAATCAATTTCTGCCACGTGTCCTCAATAAAACTTGCCCTGCTCCCGGCTGCGGGTGCATTCGATGGCGTTTAAGGTGATGGGACATGGATATGGCGATTTCATATCATTCGCATTAACATTTAACGCCGTTCAATTAAGTTTTCACATCAAATCTAGATTAATTAATTTTTAACACTGTTCAAGATCGGACCTCCACTCCTCTGAGCGATTCCGCACGCTCCAATTTGATCCGGCCTTCGGCTCTCATTATTAATGATCATAGATTCATTATGACGGCCGTCCTTTGATTGCATTGCAGACGGGTCGACATAAAAAATGGCGTTTAGCCATGGTATTTCAGACAAGCGAAGGTCGGATTACACGCCGGTAATCGTGACGATATGGGGAGAAGTGGCCGGGGCGGAATCTCTCGCCTAAGATTCTCTTGTCGCATATTTCCATTTCTTGGCTCGTCTCCGTCGTCTTCTCCTCTCGTTAATTGGAATTTCGCTTCTTCGGCTCGCGGCCCACCGTGGGCACCGAGATTGCACCCATGCCTCGCGTGCGCCATAGGATGCGTTGCCGCAGGGGGAGCACTAGAGGTCAATCCCAGCGCGCTCCCTCCAGCACCTCAACAGAGATGACTTCCGGCCAGTCCAGTGATTATTAATTAGGTCGATATCCAAATACTAGGAGTGGGCGGGGTCGGCTTGTAGCATCTGGCCACCGTATGGATTCCCTTGCTCCTGGCTTCCCCACCGCTAGTTCACCTTCTCCCACGACGCGCACTGCGCAATTTTCCTTTGATTGCTCTCTCAACCGCCCGCGAATCACAACTGTAGTCACTGTGGTCTTCCGCGAGGAGGCCCAAACGGAGGAAGAATGCACCCGTCCGGCGGGTCTGAGCTCGGAAAAAGCCGGCCAGCATTCGGGCCTTCAGGAGGGGAGCCGTGGCATGCATGTGGAGGTAGCACTTAGCGATCCTGGACCTTCCGAAGGATGGTGCCGAATCGTGGAGGAACCAGCGGAGGATTAGTTTGGTTAATTTGTTTTTCTTGCTTAGCAGGCCCAGTTAATTGGGCTGCTTTTAGTTTATTTTACTGTGCCGGACCTTTAAGTAATATTTTTGAATTCTGTAAATTAAACGTTCAAGACTGGTTTCCCCGTATGAGGGCAGTCTTCTTAATTTTTTGATTTTTTGATGACAAATTTGCCATGAGTATGGCCATGCAATGTTTTTGACTTCGGTGTAATTTTATTCGCAATGTTAATAGATTAACTTTACTTTGAATTCTCACATGATTAGCGTTTTTCTTGATCTGTTCAAGGATTTTGGGTACTTTAATTTGTATTTGGAACAATGGACGTCGGTACTCTATCTGTTGCTTTACTGTTCTACATAATACTATTTCACTTTCTTATAGATGCCTCGGGCATATTTGAATGCTTTCTCAGATTGTCGATAATCTCCATGTGGACCGTTACTGGATTTTATATCATGTCCCTGTATGTGACATGGGGCATTTTTCTATCATTGTCTGGGGTGGGACTTCCACTTTTCTGGATGGATATTTGGGTTCCAATCTTCAGATGTGAAAATGTAATGACTTCATGGACTGTTTTACTTCATATAATATATTCAAAACATCATTTTTTCTCTTGTGAAAAAAAAAAATGATTAATGTTTATCACTCTGCCTTCAAAACTAGCGATGCTGGTCTATGTTGCTGGTTTATTGATATGGTCTGATGGTCTTTTTATATTTTGGACATATCACACTCCTCACATGATTAGCGTTTTTCTCTGCTCAAGGATTTTGGGTACTTTAATTTGTATTTGGAACAATGGACGTCGGTACTCTATCTATTGCTTTACTATTCTACATACTGCTATTTCACTTTCTTATAGATGCCTCGGGCATATTTGGATGCTTTCTCATATTGTCGATAATCTCCATGTGGACCGTTACTGGGTTTTATATCAAGTCCCTGTATGTGACATGGGGTATTTTTCTATCACTGTCTGGGGTGGGACTTCCACTTTTCCGGATGGATATTTGGGTTCCAATCTTCAGATGTGAAAATGTAATGACTTCATGGACTGTTTTACTTCATATAATATATTCAAAACAACGTTTTTTCTCTTGTGAAAAAAAATGATTAATGTTTATCACTCTGCCTTCAAAACTAGCGATGCTGGTCTATGTTGCTGGTTTATTGATATGGTCTGATGGTCTTTTATATTTTGGACATATCACACTCCTCACATGATTAGCGTTTTTCTCTGTTCAAGGATTTTGGGTACTTTAATTTGTATTTGGAACAATGGACGTCGGTACTCTATCTGTTGCTTTACTATTCTACATACTCCTATTTCACTTTCTTATAGATGCCTCGGGCATATTTGGATGCTTTCTCAAATTGTCGATAATCTCCATGTGGACCGTTACTAGGTTTTATATCATGTCCCTGTATGTGACATGGGGTATTTTTCTATCATTGTCTGGGGTGGGACTTCCACTTTTCTGGATGGATATTTGGGTTCCAATCTTCGGATGTGAAAATGTAATGACTTCATGGACTGTTTTACTTCATATAATATATTCAAAACAACGTTTTTTCTCTTGTGAAAAAAAAATGATTAATGTTTATCACTCTGCCTTCAAAACTAGCGATGCTGGTCTATGTTGCTGGTTTATTGATATGGTCCGATGGTCTTTTTATATTTTGGACATATCACACTCCTCACATGATTATGATTAGCGTTTTTCTCTGTTGCAGGGTTTTGGGTACTTTAATTTGTATTTGGAACAATGGACGTCGGTACTCTATCTGTTGCTTTACTATTCTACATACTGCTATTTCACTTTCATGGACTGTTTTACTTCACTGTTGTAGGTTTTTGGGTACTTTAATTTGTATTTGGAACAATGGACGTCGGTACTCTATCTGTTGCTTTACTATTCTACATACTGCTATTTCACTTTCATGGACTGTTTTACTTCACCGTTGTAGGGTTTTGGGTACTTTAATTTGTATTTGGAACAATGGACGTCAGTACTCTATCTGTTGCTTTACTATTCTACATACTGCTATTTCACTTTCATGGACCGTTTTACTTCACTGTTGTAGGGTTTTGGGTACTTTAATTTGTATTTGGAACAATGGACGTCGGTACTCTATCTGTTGCTTTACTATTCTACATACTGCTATTTCACTTTCATGGACTGTTTTACTTCATATAATATCTTCAAAACATCGTTTCTCGTCTTTTAAAATTTTAATTTTTTTTAAAAAAATTGAACCCTCCGTCGGTCTACCAACGCCTTGTAGACGTCGGAACTGCGACAACCCAGAAACGTCGGAAGAGAGACAGTATGAAAACTTCGGAAGAGAGACGTTCCAAACGTCGGACCACATATCGTCGGAATTACGACATCTTCCATACAACGGAAGAGTGACATCCAAAACGTCGGACCACGTTTAGTCGGAATTGCGATAGTTTACAAGCGTCGGAAGAGCGACGCCAAAACGTCGGACCACGTTTAGTCAGAACTGCGACGGTTTATGAGCGTCGGAAGAGTGACGTCAAAAACGTCGGACCACGTTGGGTCGGAATTGCGACGGTTTATAAGCGTCGGAAGAGCGACGTTCCAAACGTCGAACCACATTTCACCGGAAGTGCGAAAGTTTACAAACGTCGGAGGCGCGACGGTTTGTGAGACGTCGGAAGAGTGACGCTTTTTCGGAACGACGGAAGAAGTGTCGATAGTGCGACACTTTTTACTTGCGTCGGAACGGCGACGGCATGACAAACCATGGTTTGTCCACCCCCGAACTGTCGCTCTTGCGACGACTATGTGTCGGAATAGTGACGAATTGGTCGTCGGAATTTCCGCCAAATTCTCTAGTGAGAAAATTGAGCTTTGGTTGCCAAAGCAAAGAAGGGGAAGGGTAAGAAAACTTCTCATTCCGGTGCAAAGGGAAAGAAGCAGGATATGGCGAAATTGAAGTGTTTTCACTGCCATGATCACGGACATTATGCTACCAATTGTCCAAAGAAGAAGAAAAACAAGCAAGCGGGAAGATCTGCAGATGGAGAAGCTTTGGCTTCACAGTTCAAGCTTGAATTTTCACTGATCGCATGCTTGGTTTCAAGTGTGATGGGATCGGTGTGGTTCTTGGACAGCAGTGCGTCATTTCATATGACGGGAGATCAGGATTTGTTCTCAGATCTGAAGGAAAAAGATCTGGATGTGCACATCGAGATGGGCGATGATGGTAGATATAGTGCAACTAGTATTGGTACCATATCCTTTTAGAGGGAGTCTGGTAAACCCTTTGTATTGAAGGATGTCATGCATGTACCTGGATTGAAGAAGAACTTGATCTCTGTGGCGATGTTGGAGGATAAGGGGTATGATGTGGTCTTCAGCGAAGGAAAAGCCTTCCTGCGCAGTAAGACTACTGGAGAGACCCGGAAGATAGGGGTTCGAACCAAGAACATTTATCAGTTGCAGGTAGATGGCTGCGCAGCTATGGCATGCAAGGCGGGAGAAGTGGTGAGCCGGGATGATGAGGGCGAACTGTGGCACAGGAGATTGGGCCACCTTCACCATGGAGCTTTGAAGATCCTGCAGCAGATTTCTACTGGGCTTCCTAAGGTCACTCTTGCGCAGTCAGATCAGTGCAAGGGGTGTACTTTAGGGAAGTATGTGAAAGCCACCTTTCACGAGAAGGATAGTCGCGCCACGACGATCCTTGAGAGAGTTCACACAGACGTGTGTGGTCCTTTCTCAGTTGCTTCGACAGCAAAGCACAAGTATTATGTGATCTTTGTGGATGATTTCTCTCGAAAGTGCTGGATCTTCTTCATGCAGAAGAAGAGCGATACATTCGCGAAGTTCTGTGAGTTTAAAGCACTGGTCGAGAAGGAGTCGGGGAAGAAGGTGATTGCTCTAAGGATTGATAACGGTGGTGAATTCATCTCGGCTGAATTCAAGGAGTTCTGCAGCGCAGAAGGGATTCGGAGAGAGCTCATCGCACCCCATAACCCACAGCAGAACGGGGTGGCTGAGCGGAAGAACAGAACGATCGTGGGTGCTGCACGGCGATGTTGCATGATCAGGGCCTACCCCTTCACTTGTGGGCTGAGGCATGCAATACAGCAGTGTATGTGCAGAACCGTTGTCCTCACAAGGTTCTTGGCATGAGTACACTGGAGGAGGCTTATTCTGGCAAGAGGCTTGATATTTCCCATTTGCGGATCTTTGGTTCTCCTATCTACATGCATGTGACGAAGGATGCGAGAAGGAAGCTGGATCCAACTACTGAGGTTGGAATATTTGTGGGGTACATTGATACACCTCACAACTATCGGGTGTATTTGTCAGACAGTCGTAAGACTTTTGTGTGACGGGATATAAAATTTCAAGAGGAGAAAGCCATGCAGTGTTCGCTTGAGAGGGAGCTACACTTGCATGCAGATGAGGAGCTGTTAGTTCCTAAAGAGGAGCTTCCCGATGTGGAACAACCACAAGAGGAAGTTTAGGAGGTGGAAGAAACAACCCATGCAGCGCCAACCATCAGAGGGCGCATGCGCACTACAGAAGCTAAGCGACTGGCTCGAGATGCAGAGAAGGTTGTAGGACCACCTATAGCACAGCGCAGACAGAGGCAGTCACCGGATCGGTACACTGGATACATGGCTCTTGTGAGTCAATGTGTCGTGACGGAGCCATCCTCTTTTGAGGAAGCTGTGGAGGAACCCGCATGGGTAGATGCCATCATCGAAGAATATGATTCGATCGTCAGAAACAGTGCATGGGAGATTGTCCCAAGACCGGAGGGGAAATCAGTGGTGGGTTCACGATGGATCTACAAAGTGAAGCAGGCGGCTGACGGGAGTGTGGAGAAGTACAAGACGAGATTTGTCGCCCATGGCTTTTCATAGATCGAGGGGATCGATTATGAGGAGACTTTTGCACCTGTCGCAAGGTACTCTTCCATACGGACGATCCTTGCTCTCTCAGCGCAGATGGGATGGCACATTCATGAGATGGATGTGAAGACTGTGTTCCTCAATGGAGTTATTGAGGAGGAGGTGTACATAGAGCAGCCTGAAGGTTTTGAGATCTTCAGTAGTGAGTCACATGTGTGCCGACTCAAGAGAGCACTGTACGGGCTGAAGCAAGCACCTCGTGCTTGGTACACTCGGATAGACAGCTACTTCACCGGGCTTGGATTCTCCAAGAGTGAGGCGAATCCTAACCTGTACCAGATTGTGGTGGAGGGGAAGCTGTTGATCATCGTACTGTATGTAGATGATCTGATTTTGACTGGCGATGAGCAGTTGATACTTTCATGCAAGGAGGATCTTGCACGAGAGTTTGAGATGAAGGACTTGGGCATCCTTCATTAATTCCTGGGATTGGAGATTTGGCAGCGCAGCGGAGGACTGTTTGTTTCTCAGGGCAAGTATGCCCGGGAGATTCTGGAGAGGTTCAACATGCAAGGCTGCAAGCCTGTTGACACTCCTCTTCCTGGTTGTTGGAGGAAGGAGGATGCTACTTCAGCGGAGGTAGTGGATGCCACTGTCTATCGACAGTTGGTGGGGTCGCTTATGTATCTGGTCAATACACGACCCGATATATGCTATGTAGTTAACCAACTTTCGCAAGATATGGTTAAGCCTACCAAGCTCTTTTGGAAGGCAGGCAAGCATGTATTGCGCTATATCAGAGGCACATCGGGATATGGTTCATGGTACAGACAGGAGGATCAGTTGAGGTAGCATGGCTTCACAGATTGGTATCATCATATCAGATATTGTGTTCAGCGGAGAATCATGATGCTTTCATATGTTCCCACGGAGGATCAGGATGCCGACATCCTGACGAAGGCGCTCACCAGGAGCAAGTTCGAATTCCACAGAGGCAGGATAGGGGTTGCAGATAATCCATATCTTGCTGAGAGGGAGTGTTGAAAATGCAGCAAGATGATGGAGCTTAGTGAAATGAAGTCGCCTTCACTAAGTGGGCCCGCAGGCAAATTCTGGCGCAAAGTCTATTTTTAGACATATGGAGCATGGTCCAAGGGTTGCAGTATGTTATTCTTGGAGTATTGGTCATGTTGGTAAAAATAGATGGACCTCTATTTTTTAGACATATAGGTCGAAGTCTATTTTTAGACTGCCTATCCTAAAAATAGGGAAGTCAAATATTATTTACCCTTAATAATATTTGGACTCTAAACTTCAGTTTACTCTCTTGGAGCACTTCAGTTCGAGCTACAGAAGTGGCTCATGCATTTGAAAGAAGAATTATGCTATTCCTAGGGGTTTGGTGAGCTCATGCATGGTTGACTTCAGTTAGGGCTTCAGTGGCAGAAGTTTGGTGGAGTTGATGAGACAGTTGGTGGAGTTGTGTTCGGTTTAACTTAGTTGAACTAGTTGAGATTAGCTTAACTAGCTAATCAACTAGTAATGAGTGGAGTGAATTAAATATTATTTAATTCATTAATTAGTAACTCATTATTCAACTCAAGAACACATCAGTTCACTACAGTGCATGGACAGTTCAGTGGAGACCAGTGAAAGAGGTAGATGAAAGTGTGGAGTTAGCTATCAGTGGCGACATCAGTTGTGCATGAGATTTGCACCACACTTGGAGGAATTGCCCATGATGATTGCGCTGTCAAGCCAAGGAGATTCGAACCTTGGATCTCTATATAGACAAGCCATGATTGCGCAATAGAGGCAAGGCAATTAGTGGTGAGTTTTGAACCAGTAACCTGTTCAAAACCAAGCTAGTTTGTGTGTAACTTTATGAGAAAGTACTGAGTACTTGAGAGGAGTATTGTACTAAGTTTGTTACATGATTTCTCCATTATAATATACACAATAGCTGCGGGGTTTTCAGCTATAAGCTTTCCCCATACATACTGTGTTAATGTGTATGATGAATTGATGTGCTATCGCTTGTTTTTATTTCCGCATGTGTGATGATCTGAGTGGAAGAGATTATGTGTTGCATATAAATTCAAATTGTATGTGATCAGGATAGTCTCGGTGGATAATTAATCATTATTTAGCAAATTTCTACAGTTTTTATCATGTAGTTGAGGAGGATGAGCATGAAACAAGGTTACATATGAAATAACGGCAAGTATTATTGTTTGAAATATGTTTTTGGGTACCAGATTACCCAACATCTTATCTATTGAAATTTCTCTTTAACATGTTGCAGACCCAATGTTTTTCAAAGTGAAACCGCCCATATGGACAGGTTAAGACTCTACGCCTAGATTGAGCTTTAAGAATCGGAAACTATGCTCACATTTTAAATTTATTTTTGGCATTTCTAGAACTTGGGAGCCAATATTGGGAATCTATTTTTCCATTCAAAATTCATATTCTACCACGAAGACAGTGAAATGAATCTCTAGCTGAGGATAGGTATCATACAAATTTGAAGAACTATGGGTCATTAAAGCAACGAGTTTATCATCTTTGGGAATTTCTCTACTTATAAACGAGTTGTTAGACTGATATATTATTTCTGCGTTATATCCTAATTCAAGGACATGTGTTTGAGCCTATGCAAACATAGTTTAAGGTTCTAGGAATATGATAGTAGATTTAAAGTGTGTCATTTCATCAGCTAAATGTTTTGGGAATATGATAGCAGATTTAAAGTATGTAATTTTGGCTATCTAGCATTGAAAGTTGTTTGTCCTTTTGTATGTTTACTACTACACTTTCATTTGAAGCGGACAACTTTTATTCACTGAGTTTATGTTGTTGAGCTTGAAAATGTCCAAAATTGATCATCTCCTAGAGTTATTAAGAAAATTAATTCAAACTACTACTGATGACATAATCCAAATGAGAAAAAGCTCTCTCTTAGAAATACATACTTGTCTGCAAAATGCACAAGATAAAATCGATTTTTTGCAGCTTGAATATCAATTCTAGCAAGAAGAATTACAACAGTGGATTCATCATTCTGAATGTGTTTTTTTTCATAACAATCCCTTTTTCAGTCTAAAGTTAACTCCCATCAGCTGCCAAAAATGAATCAGATCATAAAGGTTGAGGTTGAGGTTGACTCCCATCATATGCCCATTCTAGGAGAATATTTGCATGTTGATGTTTAGTTTCCACATCCCAATCCCATCATCAAACCTTGGGAAGAGCTTGTTTGGTCTCAATCTAGTCTCCTAAATTGAGCTCATTTAATTGTCAACCAGGGTTGGTAAACTGCTGAAGTGAAGTGTACTGTATGTACCTAGGTGTTTGTTTCTTAATGCGTTGTGTGTAGTATTTTATGATTTTTTTGGTCTTTTGTGATGATTTCTGATGTTTTTGATCTTTTGGTGGTTTTATGTTCACAAGGAAAATGACTAGAAAGCTAATGGAAGGAAGCTAATGATTAAAAACAGAGTGAAACCTAATTGGTTGATGTCAAATGGTAAATGCAAATGCAATATTAAAAACAGAATTAAATCTAAACTATGAATAAGCAAAAGCAGAGCTTGATAATGACTTTTAAGCAAATGATTCAAAACACAAACTAAACTTGTCAAATTCTTTCATCAAAGGCATTTGAGAGAGAGCTTTAGACATGGTCAACTAAGTATGCAAATCTTCCTAACTAAACAGTTTAAACAACTAACTTATAATGATGCAACATTTTGTCCTTGATTAGAGATTTGTTGAAGTATGTTTGGAGTAAAACATTGATACCATCATAAGATCTTCTACTCTAAATATAGTTCCTAACTCTATTCTGCAACTCAGTTTTATAGCACTACACTTCACTCAAAGGTTATATATTTTTGAAATAGTCTATTGAGGAAATGTTTGTTTGTAAGATGATCAGGAAGTTGCAGAAGTACTTCAGGCCTTAAAATGATATTGTCTTCTGTTCATATGGTTATGAATCAATTATGGATTTTAGAACAAGAAGAGGTTTGTGAATAATGAAGGTTGTTTTGTTAAGTTTAACAACTGAAGTAATCTAATATGCAGTGAATGAAAACTGAATGTGGAGTGCCAATGCAATGAGTGAAGCTAAAAACTGTGCTTAAGATGTCACTAGTCTAAAACAGTGTTAAACTACAAGTCATTATCAAACTTAAAGCAAAACAACTGAACATGAGTTAAGTGCAATTAAACTCCGGAGTATCCTAACTATGCTATGCAAACGTAAAGACTGAAAGCAATGAAAAACTAAGATATCATAGCCATCTCCCACTCATCATTATGATATTTTGGACAAGCGTTTAAGAGCAAGAACAACTATGGTACTTAGTGAAAACACACAACTAAAACATTCAAGATCACAATCATGCTTAAGACAGTATAAATATTTCTTGGAAGAGTTTCTTCTTGTGGAAGAGTGCTTATCATAAGTATAACTGTGATGGTGAATAAAAGAGATTACAATTAAATCCTACAATACTATAGCCATTTCCCATTCATCATTATAATCTTTTGGAAGAGCTTCTTCTTTTGGAAGAGTTTTTAGAATGAGTATAACTACAGTAGCTAATGAAAGCAACTACGAATTCAACTTCAAAAACGTAAAGGCAGCTAGAATACTTATTTAAATTACGCAAATAAATCCGTGCAAGAGGTAGGGGCCCTCTACCACCTGACGGAATCTAACTCCAAATCAAATCAACGCTTTCAAAAAAACACTGTCTGCTTCATTAAAAGAGGAATAACTTGAACAGAGCAATCTGCGTCTTCAGAAATGTAGCACAGAATCTAAGCAAAATCTAGAACAAAATCTAGCCTAGCTCTCGGTTTCCCAAGTGTTTATATAAAAAATGCACATAACAAGACTTGCAACAATTCCAGGAGCATTGTAGTTCCTTATCGAAATCACATTAGGACTCTTGAAGTGGCAACGTAAAAATGAAAAGGACATCTGGACTGAGACAGTCCTAATAGAAGTCTGCCTTCCTAAATGTGTTCCCACGTATCAAAACCATATCCAGAATCTGTTTCTTCCTTCATGGTGAGCAACGAACAATGTAGACATGACGTGGATTATGCCCATATGCGGTTTTTCTTGAGAGGCCACCTGGAACATACCCAAACGTGAAGGCAGCTACAGAATTGCCGGTTAACTACGGAATGTCTGCATTCTGCAGCTAGTTCCGGTCAAAATGCTTTACAATGGCAAAAATCACAAAATTTAGCAAGTCAGTCATGTAAATCATTCTAAAAGTAATTTTAACTAAATTCATTGATCAATTGGGTCTAGGATATCAATGGTCAAAGGAAAATGAGGTAAAGTAAGATGAAAGGAAGCACAATTTTGAGGCTCAACATACCCCCACTGTTGTCTCCTTGCATGTCCTCATGCAAATTATCCTATGAACTCAGAGGCTTCTGCAAGAACATCTAATCCTCTCCTTCTCCTTTGTCTGGAAGCTAAATATCTTCTGGGTTTTCTGATAACAAGTTTGAACCTTAGGTTGGTAAGTGCCTTGATTAGCTTCTTGTTCCTTTTCTTCAACTTTTCATTGGTCTTTTCCACTTTGTCTATATGTAGGGATAAGGTTGATTTCATATCAGTTTTGAGCTTGACTTGATCCTTGAGAATTTCATTCTCATTTTTGATGTGTCTATTAAGTATTTCCAACTCATACCTATCCCTTCTTAATACATCTATTTCAGACAGTGGAGGACTAGGGGTTCTCTCCTTACTTTTTGAAGCTCTCCTTTCCAAAGTTTCCACATAGTCATAAATTTCTTGTTGAGCAGGGTCAATTTCAGGGGTTCCTTCATTAAAATCCTCTTCAACATCTTCTTCAATGGATGTTTCCTCATCTTCTATATTAATCACCCCTGTTTGTTTGATTTGTGTTTTCTTTAGTTTCCCCTTTAGTCTGTGGCTTCTTCTTGGCTGAGAAGATCCCTCTCCTTTCTCCATGGCAGATTTCCTAATTACCTTTTCTTTCTTAAGTTGTCTCTTGATTTGAGTCAACTTCTCTGAGATGATTTCCTCACTACTTTCTTGGACTGTTTTGTCAATTTCAACTTTTGAAGCTCTCCATTTTCTACTTCTCCTTGTAGGTTGTGGTTCCGGTGAGGGTTCTTTTGGCTCTTCAAAATGATTTCTTATCAAGAAATTGTCCCATGTATCATTTTTTTTGGCTAAATGATGTTCAATCAAAATTTTAACCAAACCATGATGATATAAAGTTGTCTCTAAAAATTGAACCCTTCTTTGAACACAGGAAGCCATCTTTTTCAAACTTTGAAGCAAGAAATAAGGTAGGTTTAAGTCTTCCCCCAGAAAATGCATTATCAGTCTAATGTGGTAGACATAAAATGTTCCATATCTACCCTCACATGTAATAAATTTTTGTAGAAGAAGTAGTATGTTTCTCCATTTATTTTTCAATGCAGAACTGGGAATTCCTTTCTTAAATACAGTGACATCCATACCTGGTGATTTTAAAATTTGTTTCCAGGATTCATTGTGGAATTCTATGTTTTTGAACCATCTCTCTCCAGTTCTGAGCAACCCTGTAGCCTCTGCAATGAAAACTTCAGTGACAGTAAATTTGACATCTCCCACTTCAACTTCGGTTCCTTGAAATGATCTTGCAAATGTTTTAGTGACTTCTTTGTGGAAGCCATTAAATTTCTCCAAAAATTGAAGCCATCCTATCTGTTGCAACATTTCTTTACATTGAGGATAGCCTTCTAGGTATTTTGAACCCACTGGTTCAGTTCTTACTATGAAACCCATAATTGCTTCTTCAATGTTCAGATTAACGCTCTTCTACCCACAGAAACAATAACTTTCACCTTCGAATTGAAATGGCTTCAAGTTCTTAATGAAAATGGCTTCAAACTTAGGAATGATATACCTCTGATTGACAGTGACAACAGCTTCAAACTTCGAACTCATATGCCTCTGATTGACAATGAAAACAGCTTCAAACTTCAATCTGATATGCCTCTGGTTGACAATGAAACTTTGGATTGATATGCCTCTGGTTGACAGTGACAAATGGCTTCAAATTCTTCACTGCTATACCTTTGCGTTTACAGTGATAATGCTCAATCTCTGCCTACAGTGATACTTTGTCTGCCCACGGTAACAAATGGCTTCAAATTCTCACGCTGCTATACCTCTGTGTTTACCCTTTTTCTCTGCTCTCGGTGGTAAGGATATCTCTGTTTGCGGAATGAAGTGCCGGCTACAGAATGGAGTGATGGAGGTAGTTACGAAATGAGGTAATGGAGTGAGCTGGAGGAAGCGAATTAATGATTGAAAAGATGGCGGAGATTTTTACAACGGAAAATAAAATCATCATTGAATGATTTTGTTGGGTGACGTGAAGAATTCAAACACTTCGACCATTTGAACCGCTTAAATAATGTCGGGTATGGAATTTGAAATGAGAGATTTAATCCAAAGTTTGTGGAGGGTTTATTGGTCATGATCAATAAAAATAATTAAAACAACCTTTTCGAACAATTCATAACTAAAACTATGCTAAAATTTATGAAATGCCATTATAATCTAAACTTGTTACCTCTGCTTTTCATTTGATTTTTGTAGTCTTTGTCTTCTTTGTTCACCTTTGGAAGAGTCTTCATAATTCTTCTTGATGTTTCTTATTCATGGATATTCTGGATCATTTTATTGCAATTCTAATGTCTACTGGTTGGTGCCTTCAGGATTTGTAGCTGCAGAATGACTGTCTGGCTGCAGAAAGGCTGATCAGCTGCAGAATGTCTGTTAAGCTGCAGAATGTACCTGTAGAGCATTTTGATCATTGAATGGAATGGTTTGGGAATATAGGTGAAATGTTATATGGTATGAATGAATATGGATGATGTGTTATGATATGTATGAAGTGGATGATGAAATGAAATGGATTCAGCTTATGAAATAGAGTGGAAGAACATAAGAACTGCCCTGCAATCCATGACATGTTTTATTCATTTACAGCAAGACATCAAACTTTAAATTTTGACATGAAAATGAGATGGATGGAGTATGGAATGGGATGAATGAAATATGGAATGAAGTAGAGCATGAATGAATGAAATGGAATATGGATGGATAAGTGAATGAAGTGAAATGAAATGAGATGGATCATAAGCATTATGGATCCGAACTTATGATTTTGTAACAGCTCCTTGCAAAAACAAAATGGGAAAAGTTAGAGTGTCAGAGAGACTCTGATTTTCACCCTATCTTTTCTGTATAAACATGCCAATCTATGATTGGTTTTCATGTTTATACCTTTATTTTTTATTTTTTATTTTTTTTTATTTTTTTTTATTTTTATTTTTTTCAAAAGAGAAATACTTCAGAAAATTTAATCAAGTTGATGAAGAAGAAAAATTCTTCTTCATTAACTTCACATCACTGCATTCTTGGAACTTCTTGACAAATTCTTCTCTTGAGAGTGGTTTGTGATACAACTTCAATCTATGATCATTCACAAGAAAAGTGACCTCTTCTTCATCTATAGTTCTGATTTTTACTGCCCCATTATCAAAAATTTCAACAATTTCATATGGCCCAAGCCAGGGTGTCTGAAATTTTCGAAAATCCTTGAATTTTGAATCAAACAAGAGATCCCGCCACCTTCTTTGAATTTCTTCTTTGATGTACTTGTCATGGCCATCGTAGCCCTTGCCGTTGGACTAGTCTTCTATTTAACCGCATCTTGTCTCGATCTCATCCAATTCACGATTTTCCTCCTTACCACATATTTTTGTGCTCCGCAAATCAAGTCTCACCGAACCGCCATTTTGAAGGTTTGAATTTGGAACTCTATGGGAAACAAAACTTGCTTTCCATAAACAAGCTCATAAGGAGTATGGCCTGTTGTGTTTCTCCATGTAGTTCTATAGGGCCACAAGGCTTCAGGAAGCCTATCTACCCAATCTCTTCTATGTAAATGAACAGTCTTTGTTAGGATTCCTTCAATGACCTTATTAGTAGATTCCACTTGACCATTTGCTTGTGGATGATAAGGAGTAGATTTTCTATGTCCGATTTTGTACTTCTCCATCATTTGCTCCACTAGCCTTGATGTAAATTGAGCTCCTTGATCTGTAACAATTTCCCTTGGGACACCAAAACGAGTAAAAATATCCTCAAAAAGAAAAGTAACTACATATGCTTCATTAGCAACAAGTAATGGTTTAGCTTCTACCCATTTAGTAACATAATCAGTGCAAACTAATATATATTTCTTTTGTCTTGATGGAGGACTAATAGGTCCTACAAAATCCAAAGCCCATTTTTCAAAAGGTTCAATATGTACCCGAGGTTGTAATGGCATCTCACCTGAAGGAGAAGGTTTCCCTACCCTTTGGCAACTGTCACACCTTTTGACATACTCCTTAGCATCTTTAAACAAGGATGGCCAATAATATCCCAAATTAAGGATCTTATAGGCTGTCCTCTTATCTGCAAAGTGTCCGCCACAAGGTTCATCATGACATGCCTTGAGAATCTCAGGCATCTCATCTTCACGAACACACCTTCTAATGATCAAATCTGGACCTGTCTTGTACAACTCATTAGCAACCCATGAATATTTTGCACTATCACAAATTATTTTTCTTTTATCTCTTGCATTCATAATTGAAGGAAATTTTCCTGAAACTAAATAATTAGCAATATCAGCAAACCATGGAGTTTGAGTAGAGATTGCAAAAAGATATTCATCAGGAAATTGATCTTCAACTAGAGTGTCATCTTTGATATTTTGGAGTCTAGATACGAAATCAGCTACTGTGTTTTGTTTTATAGGCCTATCTAGAATAGTAATGTTGAATTCTTGTAAGAGCAATAACCATCTTATAACTCTGCCATTAGTGATTGATTTGTTTATTAGGTATCTAATTGCAGAATGATCAGTGTGAATAAAAGTTTCATAGCCTGTTATATAGTGTATAAATTTGTTTATGGCATGAACAACAACTAAAAACTCTTTTTCAGTTACAGTATAGTTTAACTCTGCAGGAGTCAAATTTTTACTGATATAATAGATGGCATAAGGAATTAAATCTTTTTGTCCCAATACTGAAGCATCTGTCGAGATATGAAAAGGTAACTTCCAGTTAGGTCCCCTTAATATAGGTGCTTCAGAAATTTTGGTTTTCAGGGTTTCAAAAGCTAACTGGCAATCAGAAGTCCACTTGAATTCACAATCTTTGGTAAGTAATTTGAAGAGTGGAGATGCTATCTTGGTGAAATTTTCTATAAATCTCCGATAATACCCTGTAAATCCTAGAAAACTTCTAACATCTCTTTGATAACTTGGAATAGATAGGTTAGAGATGACTTCAACTTTTGACTCATCAACTCTAATCCCATCCCCTGAAATATGGTGCCCTAAAACAATACCTTCAGTAAACATCATAAAACATTTTTCATGACTAAGTGAAAGGTTTGCTTCTTGACATCTTTTTAAGACTTTTTCCAAGTTTTCTAAAGCCTCTTCAAATGTGTTCCCGTAAACTGTGAAATCATCCATATACACCTCTACACAGTCATGTATTAGATCCGAAAAAATTCCTAATACTGCCCTTTGGAATGTTGCAGGTGCATTGCATAATCCAAATGGAAATACTCGGTAAGCATAGGTACCCCAAGGACAGGTGAATGTGGTTTTGTCTTGGTCTTCAAGTGCTACTTGGATTTGATTCTAACCACTAAACCCATCTAGGAATGAGAAGTACTTTTTGCCAGCTAATGTATCTAATACTTGATCTATGAAAGGTAAGGGAAAATGGTCTTTAAGAGTAGCTTTATTTAGTTCTCGGTAGTCAACACACACCCTCCATTTTCCATTTTTCTTTGGAACAATTACCAAAGGAGAAACCCACTGACTATCTGAAATAGGATAGATAAAATTAACATTTAACAATTTTTGCAATTCTTCTTTAACAATTTCCCTAAGATTTGGATTCATCCGTCTTTGAGGTTGTCTGATTGGTTTGCAATTTGCCTCTATATAGATGTGATGAGTACAAGTCTTGGGTCTTATCCCTTTCATGTCAGTGTACTCCCATGCATATGCAGAAGAATGTCTCTGTAATACTTTGATTAACTCTTCTTGTTGAGATTTTTCTAGGTTCTTGTTTATGTTCAAAGTTTTGCCTGGAAAAATATCACTTGTAGAGCTGCCAAATTTGTCCACAGAATGAAGAGACATCTGCCTAGATGACAAAAATTCAATATTGGATCCCTCCTGAAATGATTCATGTTTGTGTTCTGGAGAGGATTCAAAGTTTTCTAGAGTATTCAGAATTTGATTATCTTCACTAATTTCTGAAATTGTGAAGAGTGGTTGTAAATATTCTTCATCCTCTATCTATTGAGTGTCATCTAAATCTGTAATTGTCCTAGCTGGAGGATATAAAGTGAATTTCTTAGTTGAACTACCATCAGAAATATACATATCACCGGACCTACAACTAATAAAAGCATCAGCTGTAGCCAACCAAGGTCTTCCTAGTATAACAGGATGGCCTCCTAGATTATTCTTGGGAGTTAGGATCATGAAATCCACAGGGTACTCCCAAGAATCTAGGGACACTGGAATGTCTTCTATTACCCCATCTGGTCTGATCACATATCTATCTGCTAATTGTAATAGTGTGGGTGTAAAGAGAAGATTAGGAAGTTTCATTTTGTCCATGATTTGTCTACTCATGATATTTATTGCTGCTCCTAAATCAATGAGTGTGTTTTGAATTTCAATTCCATTGATGTGAATTTTGACAACTGGATTTCCTGGGTCAAGATACTTTGGAATAGCAATCTTGCCCATCATAATGTCTGCTATTTGTCCTACTAGTTGAATTTTCTTTGTTTCTCTTATTCTTTTTCTTGTTGTCTTCATACTCAACTCCTTTATTGTTTTGGCTAAAATTGGGATTTCTTTGATGGCTTGTAATAATGGAATTTTAATGAAAACATTTCTCAGCTCATCTAAGAAATCATAATTAGGCACCATGATTTGTTTTTCTACACCTCTATCAATTTGTAATCTTTCCGGAAAAGGAGGTATAGAAGTAGATGTAGATGGTTGCTCTAATACAGGAGTTGGATTTATTGAATCTTTTTGTTTTAGTTTTTCAGTGTTTGGGTCTTCAAAGGATGCGTCTTCCTCAAGACTTTTATTCACCCGTAGGGAGTCTTCCTCAGAATTATCTTGTTCTTGTATGATCACAGAAGGTTTCCTCTTTTCAAGTATTCTTCCAGACCTCAGTTGAACATCACTAAGGTCTAAAGGAGTGATTAAATAAGTTGGAAATTGTTGCCCTTATATCATGTATGTATTCTGAGGGTTCTTATTATTGGGGTTTGGTATGGGTTGAGCAGGCAATTGATTTGATTTTTGAGGGAATGGTAATGAAAGTGGTTGATTTTGATGTGGTTGATTTTGATGATGTTGTTGAGAATTTTGTTGAAAATTTTGTTGAAGATTTTGAGGATTTTGAGGATAAAAATGTGGGTATGGTGGATAGGATGGTGGATACTGATAGTATGGAGAGTATCTTCCATAGGGACTTTGTGTTCCTTGTGCCCATGACTGAGATTGATTTTGAAATTGGGGCCAAGGTTGCTGCCAATAATTCCAAGGTGGAGGTTGATTATACATTTGATCATGGAATCCTTGTGTTTGAGGTCCCTGCCAAGGCCTTCTAGATACAAAATTGAGAGACTATGTGGAATCTGTAGGAGTTTCCTCCTGAAAGACAGCTTTGAGACCCGGAAGAGAAGGACAATTCTTGGTCTCATGTTTTTCATAACAAATGACACAGGTTTCTACAACTTTTACATCCAAAGGACACTCTCTCAAGGCATGTTTCTTTCTACATTTGGGACAAAAGATTGCCAAGGCAACAGATTCAGCCTTTTGCTTGTTTTGTATCTTGAGGGTGTTTATTTGTTCACTAAGACTCCCTAAGATGTCAGATTTAAAATCATCAAGCATGTGACCTATTTCTGATCTACTTACTGTCCCAGAAGCAGACTTACTTTCCCTTGCAAGAGCAGGATCTCTTGGACCTTTGACAGTTTTAGATTTCCCTCTTGAAAGGTTGATACATAACTCAGATATTTCAGGTAATGTGAGTTGTGATATATCCCCTTTTCCCATCATGTTAAGGATATCCAACCATTCATCCCTAATTGTTTTCAACAAAAGAGCTTTTAAGGTGTCTTGATCTAGGTTTTCCATCTTTTCTCTTTTGATATTGTAATTAAATCTCTCCAACAAATCTTCCAAATTTTCATCTTCTTTTTGTAACATCTTGAACACTTCTTCCTTATGATTAACCAACATACAATAATCCAAATATCTCTCTATAAATGCTTGTTTCATGTCTTCCCATGTTCTAATAGAACTGTTGATCAGACTCATAAACCACTTCAATGCTGCTCCCTTCAAAGTTGAAGGAAATAATTTCAATTTTTGAGCATCTTGTAAGTAGTCATAAGTTCTACAAAGCACTTCAAATTCAAATAAGAAGGTTTCAGGATCTTCAGTTTTGAGTCCATAGAAGTTTGGAAGGACAGAGGGTGAAATATTTTTCATGGTTGTATTGGTTTCTTCATCAATTATAGGGAACCCAAAAGAGCTTCCTATTCTACCTCTTCCTCCATCTGCACCTCTGCCTCCTTCTCCTCTACCTCCTTTTCCTCTACCTCTACCTCTACCTCCAAATAGTGTGTGTTCTCCATTAAAAACTCCTCCTCCTCCTTCTTCTGCCATGGTTGACTCTCCTGTGGAAGTGGAAAGATTTATGTCCCTACCAGGAGTCTTTAGATTTTTTTCTATGGCAAGTTCAGTGGATGAAGTGGAAGGTTTCTCTAATGGGATATCTGATTTCAGGTCTTCTAGAAGTTCAGGATCAGTAAAGGATGGAAGATGGGTTTGAGTTTAAGGTGTACTAGCTCTGGATCTAGATGAAACAAGTTGTGTTCTAGAAATCAAACTTCTGCCTCTGCTGCTTATAAATATTCCCCTTGAATCTCTCTCCCTACGCATAAAATTGTTTTTGGATGCTAAGAAACAAAGGTTACCTAGTTTTCACTTCCCCGGCAACGACGCCAAAATGTTTGGTCTCAATCTAGTCTCCTAAATTGAGCTCATTTAATTGTCAACCAGGGTTGGTAAACCGCTGAAGTGAAGTGTACTGTATGTACCTAGGTGTTTGTTTCTTAATGCGTTGTGTGTAGTATTTTATGATGTTTTTGGTTTTTGTGATGATTTCTGATGTTTTTGATCTTTTGGTGGTTTTATGTTCACAAGGAAAATGACTAGAAAGCTAATGGAAGGAAGCTAATGATTAGAAACAGAGTGAAACCTAATTGGTTGATGTCAAATGGTAAATGCAAATGCAATATTAAAAATAGAATTAAATCTAAACTATGAATAAGCAAAAGCAAAGCTTGATAATGACTTTTAAGCAAATGATTCAAAACACAAACTAAACTTGTCAAATTCTTTCATCAAAGGTATTTGAGAGAGAGCTTGAAACATGGTCACTAAGTATGCAAATCTTCCTAACTAAACAGTTTAAACAACTAACTTATAATGATGCAACATTTTATCCTTGATTAGAGATTTGTTGAAGTATGTTTGGAGTAAAACATTGATACCATCATAAGATCTTCTACTTTAAATCTAATTCCTAACTCTATTCTGCAACTCAGTTTTATAGCACTACACTTCACTCAAAGGTTATAGATTTTTGAAATAGTCTATTGAGGAAAATGTTTGTTTGTAAGATGATAAGGAAGTTGCAGAAGTACTTCAGGCCTTAAAATGATATGGTCTTCTGTTCATATGGTTGTGAATCAATTATGGATTTTAGAACAAGAAGAGGTTTGTGAATAATAAAGGTTGTTTTGTTAAGTTTAACAACTGAAGTAATCTAATATGCAGTGAATGGCAACTGAATATGGAGTGCAAATGCAATGAGTTGAACTACAACTGAACCTAAAATGTCACTAGCCTAAAACAGTGTTAAACTAGAAGTCATTATCAAACTTAAAGAAAAACAGCTGAACATGAGTTAAGTGCAATTAAACTCCGGAGTATCCTAACTTATGCTATGCAAACGTAAAGACTGAAAGCAATGAAAAACTAAATATCATAGCCATCTCCTACCCATCATTATGATATTTTTGACAAGCGTTTAAGAGCAAGAAAAACTATGGTACTTAGTGAAAACACACAACTAAAACGTTCAAGATCACAATCATGCTTAAGACAGTATAAATATTTCTTGGAAGAGTTTCTTCTTGTGGAAGAGTGCTTAGCATAAGTATAACTGTGATGGTGAATAAAAGAGATTACAATTAAATCCTACAATACTATAGCCAATTCCCATTCATCATTATAATATTTTGGAAGAGCTTCTTCTTTTGGAAGAGTTTTTAGAATGAGTATAACTACAGTAGCTAATGAAAGCAACTACGAATTCAACTTCAAAAACATAAAGGCAGCTAGAATAATTATCTAAATTACGCAAATAAATCCATGCAAGAGGCAGGGGCCCTCTACCACCTGACGGAATCTAACTCCAAATCAAATCAACACTTTCAAAACAACACTGTCTGCTTCATTAAAAGTGAAATAACTTGAACAGAGCACTCTGCGTCTTCAGAAATGTAGCACAGAATCTAAGCAAAATCTAGAACAAAATCTAGCCTAGCTCTCGGTTTCCCAAGTGTTTATATAACAAATGCACATAACAAGACTTGCAACAATTCTAGGAGCATTGTCTTTCCTTATCGAAATCACATTAGGACTCTTGAAGTGGCAACGTAAAAATGAAAAGGACATCTGGACTGAGACAGTCCTAATAGAAGTCTGCCTTCCTAAATGTGTTCCCACGTATCAAAACCATATCCAAAATCCATTTCTTCCTTCATGGTGAGCAACGAACAATGTAGACATGACGTGGATTATGCCCATATGCGGTTTTTCTTGAGAGGCCACCTGGAACATACCCAAACGTGAAGACAGCTGCAGAATTTCTGGTTAGCTACGGAATGTCTGCATTCTGCAGCTAGTTCCGGTCAAAATGCTTTACAATGGCAAAAATCACAAAACTTAGCAATTCAGTCATGTAAATCATTCTAAAAGTAATTTTAACTAAATTCATTGATCAATTGGGTCTAGGATATCAATGGACAAAGGAAAATGAGGTAAAGTAAGATGAAAGGAAGCACAATTTTGAGGCTCAACAGAGCTTGTCCACAATAAGCACATAAATGGTCTTGAATATGACAAGGAGTTGTCATTTCATATTCTGGACTACTCCAAGCCCATTAAATTTCAGAGTGTCAGATTTCTTCATGATAGCTCACTTTCAGTTGTTCCAAATCCTGTTCCTCTTCCACGGCAGCAACAAAAAATTGTAAAATGCCAACACTGTGATCGAGTTGTCCATATGAAAGATCACAATTTTGATCTTCACCCATGAAAGAATTGTGGTCGAAACACCCATTCTTCACACATATGCTTCAGAAATAAGACTCCTGCAAGAACAACGATTCATATTGGATGGATCGCCTCTTGGAAATGGGCATCAACATCCAAGAAGATGTTTAATTCATATTTCAGAACTTGTTCTAGAATTTTGAACAATCTTGCAGTAGAGTTTTCGTCATCATCTCACCTTGTACCTGACAGGGGGGAAAATGACGGTGATATACAAGCTTCGAAGCCACAACCTGTCATTCCATATTTAGAGTTGTAGCCAGAGATAAAACAGTTTAGGTCGGCCTAAGCCACAACCTGTCATTCCAGATTCAAAGTTGTAGCGAGAGACAGAGATGCCCATGGGCATGCCTTTGGTTGGTGGTCAGCCTTTTACCATCTATGTGAGGTTGATATTCTTCCTCTTCAAAGAATTCATGACACTTCCTTTAGCAGAAGACTTCAGCTTCTTGCTAGTTTTGGTAGAGTTCCAATAAATGCATCTAGCATTCCAGAGTTGGTGGTCATCCTTAAACCATCGTAGGTTGTAGACGTCCCTTCTTCTAGGTTGAAGGTATCCCTCTTTAAAATATGAGGAGCACTTCCTCTAGTAGAAGACCTCATCTTCTTGCCAGATTTGGAAGAGTTCCGGGAATTGCACTAAGTGTTCTAGTGTTGGTGGTCTGATCCAGATTTATGCAGGAAAGAAACAAAATACAAATATAACCATAAATAAAAATAAGCAGTGGAAATAACACTTCATTTCATTAATATCAAAGAACTGGAATTTTCTTACAGACATAATAGAAATAAAATAGCTAGGGCGCTGGTAGCTTATCTATGAGAAGAGATTTGGCAGCTACAGGCCTTTGAACTACGTTAAGATGAGGCTCGAGGGCATATTTATTATTTAGAAACAATGGAAAACCCTAAACATCTGAAACCCTAAACCTAGGAGATGAAGCACCAAAAATATGGGCCCTGTTTGGTCAAATTGGTGTTTCAACTTCTCGGGGACGTAACTTTGGCATACGATATTCGTTTGATGCACACCATACCTCGTTATAAATATCTATCCAAGGACTACAACATGGGTCCATGGATTATTGATGCTCTTGAATTTCCCAAAAAACATCATTTAGGGCATGAAAACGGCTCTGGAAGTTGAGGAGAAAAAAAACTACTAAAAATAGTAAGTTGTGCTGAAACTGAAAAACTAAAAGAGACAATGGTGGGGCCCCAAGTGGAATAGCGTGTGGCCACCAATATACACCTGGAACTTTCCTCCCGCCTTAGGAAGAAATGGTCCCCATTGCATTGAGTTCCTCCATGAGATGAGGAAACTTCTGCTGAACTTGGTCCCTGGTGAACCACTTGCCTTGGTGTAGGCGTTGGCCAGCTTTGACAACCTGATACAATTGGATCTTCTATTGGCGAGTGTTCTTGGTTTGCATGTCCATGATACAATATTTGGTGGACTATTCCATGCAGTCTATGTTTAACTATGTTGGTGTGAGTTGTTCTGCAATGTTAGAAGGGTCCAGTATAGGTGGGAAGTAGGGACAAAAGCAGTCCACATTGAATACTGGGTGTAGACCAAGAAATGGTGGAATACTGAGATCAAAGGAATTGTTCCCTACAGCCTTGGTGATGGTCTGCAACCCATATCGGAGCGGGAAAAGCTTGCGTTGGGGTCCAGTGAGGTGATCCTTCTGCAAATGTAGCCACAATTTGTTGCCCACCTGGAAGTTGTGTGGCACCGGATGTTGATCATGTCGTTGATTGTACTAAGCATTGGTTCTGTCCAATATGTCATGAACATGTTGGTGAATGTGTTGAATGTGCTCGATGAAGTTGTTCGCTTTGTGAGCTTCAGACTGGACATGAGTTGAATTAGCCTGAGTAGCCACAAATGGCATGGCTATGTCAATGGGACATAGTGGCTGGAATCCTAAGCCCACTTGAAAGGGGCTATGGCCGGTTGAGTTGTGGAGAGCCTAGTTATAACTGTGTTTTACATAGGGGAGGCTCTCATCCCATGTGTGTGGATTCTTTGAATTGTACATGCACATAATGTGTACAATCATCCTATTGACGACCTCTATTTGGCCATCATTTTGGGGATGGAAAGATGTGGAATTGGTGAGCTTGGTGTTCAACATTGACTAGAGGTTGGACCAAAATGTGTTGTGGAATGTGCTATCTTGATCTGATATGATAGATTATGGGATCCCAAAGTGCACCCACGCTCATTCAAAGAAGATTTTAGTGGTGGCTTCTGCTGTGATATTCTTCTTGCAGGCCGCCAGAATGGCCATCTTCAATAATCTGTCGAAAACCATGAAAACACAGTCATTTCCATGCTTAGTAGAAGGAAGGCCCGAAATGTAATACATGGAGATGGATTCCAAAGGTTGAATAGGGGTAGGTAGCGGAGTATAGAGGCCTTGCTTCTTGATGGTCATTTTGGCAATGATGCAAGTAGTACAGGATCTGATGTACTTTCCGACATCTTGTTGAGGGTTCGACCAATAGAAATACTTCTGCAGTGCTGCAACTATTTTCTTGACCCTGAAATGCCTAGCGAATCAACTGTAGCTTTCTTCCCATATTATCTTGGCATGCTCTCTTGAAGGAACACAAAGGTGTCCCAGGTGAAATAACAATGCATATTGGAGGTGAAAATTTGGAACTTGTGTGCCCCCAAGGGTGCCTTATATGTGTGGCCTAATTTTGGATTTCTCTTGTAGAGAAGCGACCAATCATAAGTCTCGTTCTCACAAGAGTTGAGAATGGTGGTTAGCGCCACGATTGGTGGTCGGCTGAGGAAGTATGCAACATTATTGGTGCTACCCTTCTTGTACTTGATGTTCAAATGAAACTATTGCAGATATGTGGACCACTTCTGATGGCGATCGTTCTGCCACTTCCCTTGTGTCTGTATGAACTACATGGGTTAGTGGTCTGTGTCGATGATTGTTTCCTTCCCCAAAATGTAATGCTTCCATTATCGACAAGCCTGCACAATGGAATACATTTCTTTGTCATAATTTGGATACTTGCGAATTGTTTCGGACAATGTCTCACTATGATATGCCACTGGATGCCCCTATTGAGTAAGAGCTGCCCCAATAGCATAGTCAGAGGCATCTGTCTCGATCTCATATGGTTGTTGCAAGTCTGGTAATGTGAGCATTGGGGTAGAACAAAGGTGATGTTTCAATTTTGCGAACGCGATCTATTGAGATTCGGACCAAAAGAATTTTTATTTCACTCCTCCCTTGGTGATTTTACTCAAAGGCTAAGTGATATGAGAGAATCCCAACACGAACCTATGGTAGAATTTAGCAATACCCAGAAAGCTGCAGAGCTCTGTTAGAGTGGTTGGGGCTGACCAATCCCGAATGACTTGGATCATGGTTGGATCCAAATGCACCCCCCTTTATCAATAATGTATCCGAGATATTGAACCTGGGTCATGCCAAAAGTGTACTTCTCCAAATTGGCACACAACTTGTGTTTCCGCAGTGTTTGGAGGACTTGTCGGATGTGGTGGAGGTGCTCTTCCCAAGTCTAGATAGAGATAAAAATGTCATCCAAGTACACCACTACAAATCAGTTGGTGAATGGCCGCAAGATGTCGTCCATCAACCTCATAAATTTTGCAGGAGCATTCTTCAACCCGAAAGGCATGAATAGCCATTTGAAAAGGCCCTCCTTGGCTTTGAAGGCAGTCTTCAACACATCAGAGGGTTCGACTAGTACCTTGTGATACCCAGACTTCAAGTCGATCTTGCTGAAATATTTCACCCCTTTGAGTTGTTCTAGAAGGTTATCAATCCATGGGATCGAGTACCTATTCCAAACATTGATCTTGTTCAACGCATGATAGTCAATACAGAGTCTCCAAATCCCATCCTTCTTTTGTAACAACACGATCGGCTCCCACAGGGTGATGAACTTGGCTGGATGTGACCTTTTTGCAGCACCTCCCGAATATGCATCTTGATTTCATTGTTCTCCAAAACAGAGCACCGATAGATCGGTCCATTGGGTAGCGGTGCACCTGGGGTCATATCAATGGGGTGCTTGACCTAACAGTGCAGAGGAACCCCTGTGGGTGAGGTGAAGATGTCCCCGTGCTCCTCCACAACCTTTTCCATTTGTTTCTATCGTGCAGAGGAGCCCCGTCTGGAGGTTGTGGCCATAGTATTATTCTTGCCCTGGGGATGCATCATCAGGAAAAAAAAATTCCTGGTCTGGGAAATGAGCTTACTACATTGTTTTGTAGTAACCAAAGAGATAGCAACAAGCGGTGGTACCTCAGGAATCCTGTACAACTTATTTCTCAAAGTAACAATAATAGCGTGAGGATGGGGCTCATACACAGCATGTCACTTCCAAAAGTATGGTTGGCCTAATAATACATCAAAAACATCAAGAGGATCAATGTCACAAAATACCCCATCCATGAAGGGATTGATGCTATAGGGAAGGCGACACTGTTGGATGATGTGAAGATCTCGTCCTTGGTGAAGCCACCCAATGGTGTATGGTTGTGGGTGTGTTGTGGTCGGCAAGCCCAACTGCTTCACGGTGTCTGTTGAAATGAGGTTCTTTTGGCTCCATTCTCGACAATGAACTGTAGCAGGGAACCCTTTACCCACATCTCGGAGTGGAAGAGAAGCTCCTCCTCCTATGGATCTTCTGGTTCCTCCTTCTGGATCTTTGCAGTGGCAGGTTCTGATTCAGAGTTGGAGCATGCATCTGACTCAGAAGCCCTCATCTCGGCCACCAACGACTGCTTGGATTGACACTCACTTGTGTTGTGAGTGGAGCTCTTATGGAACTCACACCACTTTCCCATGTCCTTCTTTGGCTTCGCGGTGTTGTTATTTTCTTGTGGATTTGAAAGGTTTTCTTGGGTTGTCATTCCTTGGCTTTGTCCTTTGTTCTACAGTTTGGGGGCACCTTTCCCTTAATTTTGATTCGCAGATCCAAAGTCTCGCTTCTTTTGTTTGAATTTCTGCTCAATCTTGGCAGCATACCAACATGTCATACCAAGCGAGGAGATGTTGAGGAACTCCATTTCCTCCTGAATGTATCTGTGCAGACATCTAAAATAATTTAGCACCAATTTTTTCTCTAAATCTTTGATACCCAACTTTGTGCACAGAGTATGGAACATATTTGTCATCTCATGCACATCTTGATCCCTTTGTTTCCGTAGCGTGGTCCATTGTATGTACTTGTCCTCGTAGCTCCCCACAGGATAATATTGTTCCTTGATGGAATCTCGGAAATAATTCCAAGTGGGTATGGCTGAGAACATATAGGGTTATGTCTCGTCCTTTTTCTCATAGTAGGTTTCCCACCAGCCCTTGATATGGGGGGTAGTTTTGAGGAGTGAAAAAATAATGTTCTCTTGGTTAGAAAAGTCATGAACCAAGAAATATCCTTCTAATAGATTCAACCATCTATCTATGGCATCTGCATCTATTTGACCCTCAAATATGGGAATGTCAAAGTTTACTTGTACTTTAAAGGGAGTCGTGCCTCGAGAGTGGTTGTTGGATGCAGATGCGCTACCAGTGGGCAGTTGTTGAAGGATCTGGACAAAGTTATCCATCATCACATTCCTTGGTTTTTCGAGGGCCTCCTCGAGCAATATTTTGATAGGATCTCCCACTCCCTCATATTTCTTTTCATCCCCCATGGGCAGCTGTCGGGGTTTGCAAGGTTGATCTTGCAAAGGCTCCACTAGATCGAGCCCTAACTCCTTATACCCCGACCTCGTTGGGGACATTAAAAGAAGGATCGAGAAAAAATAGACCACTCTGATACCACTGATCCAGATTTATGCAGGAACGCAATAGAATACACATATAACCATAAATACAAAGACGTAGCGAAAATAACAATTCATTTCATTAATATCAAAGAACTGAAAGTTTCTTATAGAAAGAATGGAAATAAACTAGCTAGGGCAATGGTAGATTTTCTCTGAGAAGAGATGTGGCGGCTATAGGCCTATAAATTGTGTTACAATGAGGCTCTAGGGCCTATTTATTATTTAGAAACAATGGAAAACCCTAAACATCCAAAACCCTAACCCTAGGATATGAAGCACCAAAACTATGGGCCCCGTTTGGGTAAATTAGTGTTTCAACTTCCCGAGGATGTAACTTTGGCATATGATCTTTGTTTGATGTGCACCATACCTCATTAGAAAGATCTAGCAGAGGACTACAACTTTTGATGTGAGAAACATCGGTCTTTGGACCCATGTTTCTCCTATTTTTCCCAAAAATCATTGTTTAGGGCCTGAAAATGGCTTCAGAAGTTCAAGACCCGAAAAACTTCAAAAAATAGTAAGTTGTGCCAAAACTGAAAAACTAAAAGAGACAATGGTGGGGCCCCAAGTGGAATAGGCGGGTGGCCACCAATATCCACCTAGATCATGGTCATCCTCAAACCACCTATTTATGCCAACATTTCAGAGAGCCCATTCAACCTAACTGCTGCCATGCATACTTTTCCATTTTTGTATTACAACTCTCTTCTTGGACTCACACATACCCCTTCGGATTAAGGTGGGGGGGAACGTTGGACACCTAATCCTCTATGGGTAGGTGCAGAAGGCAAATAGTCAAAGAGGATTCCAAGTGACCTCGGAATGTGGAATCCAGGAATCACACCAATGTAATATAAATGTATATATATGGTTAATAGAAAAACAACTCATGCTTATCTTATTTCGTTGTGTGTTTACCATGCATTTTTTTACAGAGATTGTGTTAGGAAAAGAACACATGTTACATGAATAAAAGGATATTCATTGTGAGATAGAAAATATGTTTTTTGGATATATATATATATATGGAAATTTACAATGTTAATTTTCTTGAAAAGAATAACCTCTTGAAAATATTGCATGGCTAGTTCTTGATTTAGGTGTATAAAAGGTTAAGTTAACCTTGTCATGGTTTCATAGTTTTATGCATAGAAGATGGTTATCTATGATAATTTCTTGAAAGGGAAGCTTGAGAAACTACATGTACGAAGACAAAGAAACTGTGTTATATTAAATTCCTTTTAAAAAAGAAGTATGTATTTGTTTACATGAAAATAATAGTTAATGATGGTAGGATTTTAAGAAAGGAATATGTGTTGCGTACATTAAAGAAGAGCTATTATGATAAGCTCTTGCATGCAGAAAGAATAACCATTGTGTTATGGAGATATGTTCTTTAAATGGATAGAAGAAATATTGAGCTATGTTACTTTAAGAATAATTATATGCGATTACTTTTTTCTTTCATAATTATTATGTTAGTTTCTTTTAGAATAAGATCATGTATATGTATGCAAGAATTGTATTAGCTTTTGTTGGAAATAACATACATTTGTATATGGAAATTGATAGCATGTTGGGTTAGTCTACATTGGGAAAGATTCTTTGGGCAAGAATATGGATTACATTCATAAAGACCATAGTCATGTGTTGGTTTCCTTGAAATATATATGTGGGTAATGTTGGTATAATCTTGGAAAAGAATACACGTATTTGTATGTTTTATTACGTTAGTCTTATGGAAAAGAAAACATGTTTTTCCATGCCTCATTATGCTAAAATTTCTTCAAACAGAAAACATGTGTTTGCATGCTTTATTTTGTTAAGCATTCCATTCGGAAGATTCTTTTGGAAACTATATGAATTTTCATGCATAGGAACAACATTCGTTGTGATTAGCTTTCTTTACGTATTTTCATGCACCAAAAGTAATAACTAAAGGGTTAGTTATTTTGATAAATTTAATGTAATTCTCATGCACGAAGGTCATAACTGGTGTATTAGTTTCCTTTAAATAAATTTTTAGCAATTGTGGCTATTTTTCTTGCAAGAATGTGTGCTTATGCGATGGAAATAATAGTTAATGTGATTGCTTATAACTAGCGCATATGTAGTGCTATTAAAGAAAGAATGTCACGATATTTTACTTGCATGTCATGAATGTACATGAATATATGCGGAAGCATCACTAGTATAGATTTGTGAATGGGTTAATTAATATTTTATGAATCCTGACATCAATGTATGTTGAAGACAACTATTGGAGCAGGGTCCCCTCGGGTACAATTTTTGGTATATTTTTGTATAAGTTTTGTACAATGCGCACTGCGCGGATAGGTCAAGGGGCTTTGGGGTAGGTAAAAGTTCCTCTTTTGATGTAAAATGGTTTTAATGGTAAACTATGGGCTTCAAACCATGGTTTGAGAGCATAATATCCGTGCACTAGATTGATATAAATAGATTGATCGAGTCTAAGGAAGAGGTAGACTCGATCGAGTCTAAGGAGAGCATAGTATCCTCTTCCAATGAGCATGAGGATCGATTCCCAATATTTGTAAAGAATGTGAAATACACACTGAATAATAAAAAACTGAAATACACACTTAGACTAAATCAGTTTTCAGATATGAGTAATGACGAATTTGCTACACAGATGTTAACGAGACAAATCATGAGTGAACAGTGGACACAAATTCGAATATATCATTGCCAGCCTTCGTTGATTGGGTGCAAGCTCAACGGTAACCCCTGTGAGGGATCAAAATTTATAAAATATTTCAAACTAACAAATTTGATCTTTTAAATATATATAAAGTACTTGTAATTTAAAAAAAATTCATGTCAATATATTTCATCTTTTGAATATATTATTATTATCTAATTTTAAAGTCATTTTCAAGGCAGACACGAAATTGGTGTATGAGACCCCTTTTTTTTGTGAGACAAGGGACCTACTCAGGTGGAACTATTTGAGTGCTAAGTCTACTAAGGCATACATACTCTATCCCCTCTGGTTTTGATGACCTCTTTGAAAGAAGGCAAAGAAGTACCCATGCTCTTAACCATTAGACTCACTCAAGTTGTATATATATATATATAAACTACTTGTAATTTTTTATTGTTTATATTATTTCATTTTTTAATATATAAAATATATCAAAATTTACTTTAGTACAGAATTGAGATTGCTTAAAATATTTTAATTATCAAGTTTTTTTTTAATTTTTAACTACTCTATTTCTCTATAAAATTAATATAAGATTTTTTACATTTAAAAATAAATAAATAAATAATAAGAAATGAATAATTTAAAATGTAACTAACCCAATTTTTTTTGTTAAATAGGGAGTATTTACTAGTCCATGCAACTCTAGAGCAAACCATGCACGTATAGTTGTTGGATATGACATAGCATCACACGGAACTTCGTACTCGAAATCCAAGAACTCTTGGAGACCTAGTTGGGGAATAAATGGATACATTTATATGCAAAAGTGGGTTGAGTCGAATCGCTGAAGAACCCATAAACCCAATCCGAGGAGGAGGAGCGGATTAAAATATTGATATTGAATTAGATGTTGATTATGACAAAAGTTTGGCAAAGAAGAATTAGGATATAATAATGTGAATTAGGATGTTGTTTAATGTTTCTCAGTGGTTTTTTTTGTATTATTATTATGCACTAGATATTTTAGTGATTTTACTGATTAAGACTCTTAAAGTTTTGGACAAACTATTTTATAGATAGGTGGTAAAAAATATTTGGTTTCTTATTGGGAAAATTGATACCATTTACCATGAAATATGTATGTTGAAAGTAGATAGATATATAATATATTAGTCTCTATGAATTTTTGAGGTAATATAATTTAAAAAAAAAAAAATTATAATTTTTATTATTTTTATATTTTAAATTTAATAATATAAATAATTATACAATAAAATTATATGATGATGATGATTATTAAACTCCACTAAAACCAATGCGGTTCTATCTGACCTCCATAAAAGAAAGAGAAAAAGAATCTAAGTGTGATTCCTCAAAACTATGTTTCTATGATCGAAGAAAAGGGAAAGAAGTGCTTCAAGATCGTTATAGATGGCCTTGCTTAATAATTCAATAAGATTGGAAGTGTAGGAGATGTTACAGAATTGAGAGCGGATGTGAGTAAGAGCTGAGTAGTCGAAAAGGAAGTGTTTTTCATCTTCCACCTTATTAGTATCACAAATATGAGAGATTCTATCGTTTGAGGGAGTCTTGGGAATATGACACGACCCTTTCTCACTTTCGAGCTCATGAGAATTAGTTCTTATCCTAGCAATGTTCATATTTTTCTTTGTGCTAGTCAACACAAAGAGATAATTCTGGTTATCACGGGTGCGGTTGATCACCTCCTTATAGTATCTTAGGTTCATTTTACCCTCAAACGCCTCCTTATCCTCCTACAACTTGTCCTTAAACTTGGAGGTAATAGTATCTTTGATACTATGTTTGCTTCCCATATTGATCTCCTCCTTAATTCCTCAATGGGTGAGCCAAGACTCGGGATCCTTATTGCACCCGCGCTTCAGGCAAAGGTGAGGGTTTTGACTAAAGCTAGAAGCAATATTTGGGAGCCTTTTCAATGCCATGCTATAAAGCTTCTTCTTATACATCACATATCTAAACATAACCATACTTTCAATGGGGATCATACCAATCAATTAAGAGGATATGATACAGACTATTTCACTTGATCTTAATGTTGTAGGCTATGAATTTGTGACATGTTGCCTTGTAAAATATCTTACATGAAAGTAAAGAATTTTTTTTTTTTTTTTTTACTTTTAACTATATTCCAATCTTTTGTACTTATATATAATAAATAACATTGCAAAATATAGTCGGTAAGAGTTAACTTAAATATCACCATACTTAACCTTCTCGTTTCCATAACCTTTGACACTAAAATATACAACATAACAAATTTTCAGATTTAATATAGTTCAGAGCAGATATAGTTGTTTGATTGCCATGATATTTAAACCCGTGTTGGTTCCAACACACATTACATTATACGGTACCTAGTAGTTATTTGCACATATTATTAATCTTAAGACTTGATTCTCTGTGGCATCAATTTTTGTTATCATTTATGTGGCGTGACATCTAGTTAGATCTACATCATTGTGTTGTATTTGAATCTACGGCTACGATGTTGGTCGAGACAGTTAGGGTAATACCCTACCCCCCAAGCCCTAGCCATTCTTCGCATTCACCGTCGCTGTGAGGCAGCCTGAGCTCTATAGATTTTTCTTCAGACGGTGCCTCCTCCTTTCTATTTCGGCTTGAGTATTTAGGTAACACTATCATCTTGAGCCATGGACATTTCTAGTGCTGTGTTTAGCTTGTTGGGATTATCGTGGCTTGAAAAAAAATATCAGTCGTGAAAAACCATGTTCTCTCGCAACCTTACTAAAATGTATCATATTTTCTTCACTGCGCGGTTTGCACGCACAAGGTGTCATATCCGGTCTTCATGAAGTTTTGGAAAATCACGGGGCTTATCTTTGACAGGGGAAAATATTGCCAGCATCGGCACGGCCATAATTGGTATATGTATTTTCTCTCTGCCTCTAGTTAATTAATTTGGATTTTAGAGTAAATCTTATCATTCTAATGTTTAGCTATTATTCATGTTTTCAGATCGCCATGATTAACCCCAATGCCACAAAAGGTATTATGTGTCTAAATGCTATATATTGAACTTATTTTTGAAAGTAGTTTATAGTTGAATCTTCAGAAAACTCAGAGGCTTCTAATGTTTTTCTCTCTGCCCTGTAGGTATTCTTGAAACCCGAAATATCGCCAGCGTTCTAGGTTAAATAGGTTGTCTTCTTTAGTTTTATGACCCATCGATCGTTTTCCAGGTATTACAAGAACCTCCAGGAGTGTCTCCTCCGAGATATCTCAGACTCTCATCCTTAATAGGACTACTCTCTATTTGACCAGTTAAAAGTTGTTCTGTCAATTTTCATACGAGCTACTAAACTCACAGTCACTGAAAATATTTATAGCCCTTCAATGGCCTCACTGTGTACATAATGATTGATTTTTTTTGTTTAAGACAGAGATTTGAATCCGAGTATGCTAGCAAACAACAAGACTCTCTTATTTTTATATTTTTGAAATGGGTTTAAGGAAACTTCTGTGGTTCTCTTCCATTTTTTTATTCAATGTATCAGCTAGTCCGCGGTTTTATATATATATATTCATCATAGTTATATATGTTAACAATTCTGTTATGATTGTTGTCTTTGATGCTCTCTCGCAGACTATATTTAATTCTTAAGTAGTTCGGGTGCTCCTTGTTTTTAATTCACAACACCATTAATAAATTTTGGGTACTTCTATGTTTCTTTAAATACAACATAATTTATTTTCTAAATTCGTGGATATGGTAAACTCCAGACAGAGTGCTCGTGCTCGGGCTTACTCTCTATGTAGTGGACATGACCAAGTTATTTATGTGTTTTCTCTGACAAAGGGTTTTACCTCCTCATGTCAAGGGTTTTCTGTTTAAAATGTATTTATCTTTCTTATTTCTTATGTTCTTCAGAAATAGTTGTTCATTGTAATGATATTAAACGTATACATGTTTCATGTACTTATTTTAATTAGTTTGCATATTTAACTCTATAGTTTTAGTACCTATTCAATTTTTCTTTCTTTTGTTTAGTTCAGTATTCTCTTTCAAGTTAAAATCTAGATATGTCCGGACCATCACTCAAAAGGTGTTTTATTTCTCAAATCCTTAGTCCGTATAGGATTTTTCCAAATTCTTCGCAAGACAGACTATCCCGTCTTGGGAATTCCTTCCTGGATGGACTAACTATCCCAACCCATTCATTAGTTTTCTACAGAGTCCAAGATTTTTTCCGACTATTGTTTAAGGTGTTAGTTATTGTTTATCTTGAGTTTGTGTATGAATATAAATATGTTCTCTTTTCTTCACTTTATAAGCATCATGAATACACTCAAAATTATACAGCCACCCTGAACTGGGCATTTAACTCTCACATAAATAGTCTATCCAACAAACCTATAGAAGGGGATAATTACTAATTTACTGCAATTCAATTTTCATAGTATACAGAGACTGTTTACAGATATTAACATACTTATAAAATGCATAATAAAAATCCTTTCCTTCCACCCCATCTTGGGTTTATAATACTTATCTCAAATAAGTAAAGTTGATGGTGTCCTCCCAACCATGAGAGAGGAAATTACGTCCTCATCTCCCCCCGTGCTCCTCACTGGAGTAGGATTAATTAGAAATTCTGCTGGAGGCTGACCTCAACACCTTTGTCCAGCCTCTTCTCCAATGTCAGGTTGCAGAGTTCCACGGGTTCATACCAGCTCTGGGCACTCTCACCTTAGAACCATCTGGTTGGTCCTCTTTCTTTGTACATAACCCCTTTTCCTCTCTGATAATTCCCTTTTATGCCCAAAGGAAAGGTAACTATCAATAATTTCTTTAATCTAACTACTCTGGAATATTGGAAACTTTCACCATCACTTTATGGAAACCACACCATAAATTAATCCTTTATTCAAAAGAAAAAAAATCTTGTTCATACATTGATTAACATACTCGTTAATCATGTTTTACTTAAAAATTAAAATGTATAATTTGAAGTAACATAAAGAAATTAAATCTGGGTGTTACATATTCCCCTACTTGAGGTAAACATTGTCCTCGATGTTTACTCCATCCCAGTGAATAATTCAATATAAGATTCTCGTACAAATCTTTCATCTTCCCAAGTAGCCTCTTCCAGGCCAAAGTGCTTCCATTGCACTTTAACTTGGGTGATGGCTCGCCTCCAAAGTGTTATTTCACTTTTCTCGAGAATACATTGAGGCTCTACCTGAAATTTTTTGTCTGGTTCGACCTGCAATGAGAAAAGATTTAATTAATTGATAAAATATTTATTAGAGATTTAAGTATCCAATTTATTCCTACCTAAATGTTCTGCCAATGTATTTAATTCTTTGGATCATGCACATATCATCTCAATATAGATACATGAAACACATTGTGCATTCGTATGTGTCCTGGTAAAGCTAGCCGATAGGCTACCAACCCCATTCTTTCCAACATTGGAAAGGTCCACAAAACCGTGGAGCTGACTTGGTGCAGGTAGTCCACATTAAGGTACTCTTCTTGGGTCTAATTCTCACATATACATGATCACCCACCTCGAATTCCCTATATGTCCTCTTTCAATCTACATACACTTTCTAGCTGCCCTGGGTAGCTTTTAGATTTTATCGTATATTCTTTACTTATTGCTCCATTTTAGCCAACATTTTTGGTCCAAGCATTAGTATGGTTTTTGGGCTGCTCCAATTAAGGGGTGTTCCAAATTTCCTTCTGTATAATGCCTCAAAGGGACTCATCTTGAGGGACTCCTGGTATCCATTTTTGTAAGCAAATTCTACTAAATGCAAATAATCTTCCCACTTTGTGGGTTGTTGCATTACATACATCAATAGCATGTCTTCCAAGATTTGATTCACTCGCTCAAACTACCCATTCGTCTGTGGATGATATGTGGTGCGAAATTGGATTTTTGTGCCTAGACCGGTGAACACTGCCTTCCAAAATGCTAAGTTGAACTTTACATCTCTGTCTGAGATGACTGTTTTCAGAATTCCATGTAATCTAAACACCTCCCTAAGGAAGATGTCATCAATTTGCACGGTTTTATAAGTTTAATGTACTGGAATAAAATGAGATGGTTTTCTTAGTCGATTAACTACCACCATTATAGAGTCATTGTGTCTCTTCGATCTTGGTAAGCATGTAATAAAACAGAGATGCAACTTCCCACTTCCATTCTTGTAGGGGAATAGGTTGAAACAAAACTGTTGGGTGTTGATGTTACACCTTGACCTGTTGACATTCCAAACATTTAGCGAAGTATTCAACGATATTTTTATGCATTCTAGGCCAAAAATAAACTTTTTCTGATTGTTGTTAACATTTTTCTGGTAATCAGGGTGTCCAGAATAAGAGCTTCGATGATACTCATTTAAGATCATCTCTTTTAAGCTTACTTTATTAGGAATTTATATCTTTCCTTGAAAAATCAATAATTGTTCATTATTGATCTTATAATCTGATTGTTTTCCTTGATTTTCTACTTCTTATGTTTGTTGCCATAAAAAATGATATTCATGATCCTTTTTCGCAGCCTCCTTCACCTGCTCCTGGAACTTAAATTATACCCGGTTAAAGTAGAGGTCATACACATAATTCAATTTCCTACTTAAGGCATCTTCGACATGATTTTCCTTTCCTTTAACATGTTGAATTTCGAAATCAAATTTTCTCAGGAATGCATTCAATCTTGCTTGACGGGCATTCAAGTCAGCTTGTTTAAAATAAATATTCAAGCTACTATGGTCTGTTTTCAATACAAATAATTTTCCCAATAGGTAGTGCCTCCATACCTTGAGTGCATGCACTACCATGGTCAAATCTACATCATACGTGGAATATCGTTGTTCACGATCTTTCAACTTCCTAGATTCATATGCCACAATTTTTTTGTCCTGTGACAACACTGATCCCACTCCTTCCTTGCAAGCATCGATGCAAACCTCAAACTCCTTATTTGGATCATCTACCTTCAATATGGGTGTTGTATTTAGTAGTCATTTTAATCATTTGAAGTTGGTCTCGCATTTGCTAGTCCATTTAAACACTCTCCCTTTTCGCTGCAAGGAGGTTAAAGGAAAGGCAATTTTAGGGAATCCCTCAATAAAATGTCGATAATAGCCAGCCAATCCCATGAAAGAATGTATGTGTGCTACATTTTTGGGTACCCTCTATTCCAAAAAAGTCTTTATTTTTTCAAAATATACTGTTATACCTTCAGCAGAAATAACATGACCTAAATATTAGATCTATTCTTTGTAAAAATCACGAATTTGGAATAATGTTGATTATATCTCAACATTTTTAATACCATTCATAAATATTCATTATTTTCCTCCATGGTATTTGAGTAGATTAACATATCATCAATGAAAATCAGAACAAATTTATCCAAAAACGGATGAAAAATGCCATGCAACAAACTCATGAATTGTGTTGATGCGTGGTTAATCCAAACTGTAAAACCACGAATTCATAATGGCCATATTAGGTATAGAAGGATGTTTTATATATGTCCTCATATTTTATCCATATTTGATGATACCGAGATCTTAGATCTATTTTAAAAAATCTAGTTGCCCCATTTACTTGATCGAAAATATCATCTATCTGTGGTAGTGGGTATTTGTTCTTAACAATCAATTTTTTAAGCTTCCTGCAATCCATACACATTCACATCGTACCATCCTTCTTTTTCACGAATAGTACTAGTGCCCCCCGGGGAGACACACTAGGATTAATATATCCCTTGTCCAACAACTCCTATAGTTGCATTTTCAGCTGAGTCAGTTTAGGTACACTCATTCAATATGGTGCTCGTGATACCGGTGTTTCCCATAGCATTAATTCGATGGTGAAATCAATATCTCGCTTTGGAGATAATCCTGATATGTTTTCCAGAAACACATCCATAATGTCTTGAACCATGGGTACATTTTCCATCATAAGGGTGTTATATTTAGAATTGGCAAATCCCACTTGAATAGCATAAATTTGAAATCCTTTTCTAATGCATTTCCCTAGTTGAGATGCAATAATGGGAGGCAAATGAAGTGGTTTCTTAATTCCTTGAAATTATTGGCGAGTTCCATCTTCAGCCTTAAAATAAATGATTTTCTCTTTGTGGTCAACCAGTGACCAATGCACTTCCAACCAATCCATCCCAGTAATATATCATAGCAGCCTAAAGGTAGAATATTCAACTCCACCTTTATATGATGGTTTCCAACTTCTAGGGGACAGTTGGAAACTTTAGCATTAACTCTTCTCTTTGCCCCACTGTCCAATTTTACTAGTGAGGGAATTTTAAATTTCTGGCTCTGGAAATCAGATTTTTCTACTATCCAGGGGTTTACATAACTTAATATAGCACTAGGATCAACCAAAGTAGAAATAGTTTGAGCATAAATATTACCTTCCAGTTCTATCATGGTCGGCTGGTAATCTGCTTGTCGATCTTCTAGTGTTGCGTTGATTCTGGGTATATTTCGTGCAACATCCCCCACCGTGGATGCCTCTTGCAGATTAGTTTTAGTTTCATTTTTCCCACGGTGAGGACAATTCTTATAATAATGTGCCTCACTGCATCCCCAAAACTGTAGTGGCAGTTTCTAAATCTTCCCATGATCTTGTCTATTGGATGCTTCAGTGGGTCGTTCTTTTGTTGGCCACTTGGGTTTCTGCTCGTTTCTTCCATGCTTTCTATTTTTAGTATTTCTTGTAGCATTTTTATAATAGCCAGATATGCTTCTTTTAAAATTGGAAATACTCTTTTTCCCTTTCTTCAACAGCCAAATCCTACCAGCTTCTTCTTTTACCTTGGACTGCTAATAATATGTGCTTTTTGAATCACCTCATCCATAGCCTTTCGTTTCAAAAATTCGATCCTCTCCTTTGTATGAGCAGGTAGTCTACTTAAGAATCATTGTACTTTCACCTTTTAATCTCTCAGATACGACACATACCTCAATAAGGAGGTAAATTTGGTTATGAACTCGTTCATAGACAATTGTCCCAATCTCAAATCATGAAGTTCTAAAGATTTTTCATCGTAAAATCGCTAAGTTAGGCATTGAACACATCCCAAGTCACATTTTGGTCCTTGATTATTTACACATTTTTAACTTCTTTGCACCATAATGTGGCTTTTTCCCGCAGTTGCTAAATATCCAAGCAAGCTTTCAATTTGATGTTATATTCATATACTTGAAAATATTTATTCATGTTAATTATCCATGATTCCGCTACCTCTTCGACCTCTCCATCAAATGTAGGACATTTAATTTTCCGGAATTCACCTTGAAACTCCACTTTTTGTTTTTTCATCTCATGCTGGTCTCAAACATTTCCTGATTCTTCTTCATTATAAGCCTTTTTTTATTACTTGTTGGTTATGGCTACCTTCTAGATTATCATTGGCTTGTTCTTGATGTTCACCCTCTTCTCAGGTATCTCTTTCTGGGCTTGGTTGTGTTGTCCCTTGATTTTGTCTATCGCAGAGGATTTTAAGAATCCTCTCATGTTCTCACATTAACCTCTCATTATGAATTCTTACTCGAACCATCTCTAGTTGTAACTGTTGCACCGTATCCAGGAGTCTACTGGTTTGACTCTTTTGTTCCCCAAGTAATCTGATGGTTTTTTTATGCTGATCCACACTTAGCTGCACCCACATTCTTGGATTCATAGTTGGGTTAGACTAGGGGTGAGATTCCCATGTAGCTCTGGGATCTTGATATAGAGACCCCCTCCTCATTCCACTCTGACAATCCCTTCTTCCTATTTATGTGCACAATTTTACACATACCCAATATTATTTATGTCACCCATCCAGGTCCCAGTGTGTGAACGTTGCTATGATACCACATGTGACATATTACCATGTAAAATATCTTACCATAAAGTAAATACATAATTTTTTTAACTTTTAACTAAATTCCAATATTTTGTACCTATATATCATAAACAACATTGCAAAATATAGTTATTAAGAGTTAAATTAACTATCATCATGCTTAATGTTCTTGTTTCCATAACCTTCGACACTAAAACATACAACATAAAAAACTTTCGGATTTAATATAGGTTAGAGAAGATATAAATGTTTGCTTGTCAGGATATTTAAACCTGTGTTGGTTCTGACACACATTACATTATATGGTACCTAGTAATTATTTTCACAGATTATTAATCTTAAGATTTGATTCTCCATGGCATCGATTTTTATTATCATTTATGTGGCGTGACATCTAGTTAGATATATGTTGTTGTGTTGTCTTTGAATCTATGGCTACGATGTTGGCTAGAACGGTTAGGGTAGTACCCTACCCCCCAAACCGTAGCCTTTCTTCGCATTCGCCACCCCTGCGAGGTAGCCCGAGCACTGAAACTTTTTCTTCAGATGGTGCCTCTGGCTTACACTCTCGGCCTGAGTATGTAGGTAACGATATCATCTAGAACCATGGGCATTTCTGGTGTTGTGTTTCACTTGTTTGGATTATCGTGGCTTGGAAAAAAAATCCCAGGCATGAAAAACCCTGTGCTCTCGCAGCCTTACAAAAATGTGTCAGAGTTGCTTCACTGTAGGGTTTGCGCGCAAAAGATGTCATATCCGGCCTTCATGGAATTTTGGTAAATAATGGGGCTTATATTTGACAGGGAAAATACTCCCAGCACCGGCGCAGCCAAAACATGTATATGTGTTTTTCCTCTGCCTCTGGTTAATAAATTAAGGTTTTAGAGTAAATCTTATCATTATAAAGTTTAGCTATTAAACCTGTTTTCAGGTCTCCATGATCAAATCCAAAGCCACATAAGGTATTATGTGTTTAAATGTTATACTGTGAACTTATTTTTAAAAACAAGTTATAGTTCAACCTTTAGAAAACTCATAGTCTTCTAATTTTTTTCTCTCCGCCCTGCGTGTATTCTTGAAACCCCAAATCTCGCCAGCATTCTAGGTTTAATAGGTTGTATTCTTAAATTTTGTGACCCATCGACCATTTTCTAGGTATTACGAGAACCTCCAGGAGTGTCTCCTCCGAGATATCTCAGACTTTCGTCCTAAATACGACTACTCTCTGTTGATATCTTTTGTATATTAATTTGGAGAAAATCTCTTGGATATGCCAACAATAGGTTTTGTTGCAAAACTGACGGCATCAAATTAGCATGTGGAGATATTTCATCCTATTCTTGTGTGATTGAATTTATTATTCATTTTCTTCTCCAATCTATAAAATGTAAGCCTATAGAGGCAAATAATCATGAGGAATGTGAGGTATGGGAAAGAGGAAGTACAGATGAGAAAATCTACTGTTGTATATCTCCTATTGAGTAATAATATTGTCGATACCTCTGTTTGGTGGACGTAGCCCAGATTGGTTGGGTGAACCACGTTAAATATTGTCTCTTTATGCTTGTATCTGTTGTGTGTGTGAATTAATGTTTAATTAAGTTTCCGCTGTGTATATTCGTTCAATTGGTATCAGAGCGCAGGTTTTTTATTACAGAGGCAGAGTTGGCTGATCTTGTGACTTTGGAGATCGTGATAACTAAATTTTCGTTGATCTGCGTTAACAAGTTTCTTAAGGAGCGTTGTGTGAGATGTTATCTGCTCTTACAAATTGCAAGACAGTCTCAACTTATGAGGTGGCAGAGACAGGTGTATACGTAGATGCACTCAGTATCGGTGCCTGGGCTGCCGAGCTGCCAAGCCGTGAGCTGTGTTCGTGGCTGTGTAGAGCTCGTGAACTGTGAAAGATGAGTTCGTGGTTGTGATCACGTTAATTCAGAGTATGGGTCTGTGCATTGAAGACCGTGAGACCATGAGCTGAAGACCGTTGAGCCATTGAGCCATCGAGCGATCTGTCGTTGCTGGAGACAGGTATCGGTGATGTGAATTGAATGCGTTGAAAGGATTGGGTAGTGTATTGGGTAGCGTGGTTATCATAACGCAGAACCGTGAACTGGTTGTTGGAGGTTTAAATCGATTTTGAAATGTGGTAAAAGAAATACCGTGAATGTTGGAAGAGCCGTGAGCTTTTAAGCATTGGGCTTTCAAGATCTAAAGCTGTCAAGCTGTGATATGGTAAGCAGGTGCATTAATGTGTAAAATCGATTTGCATTGAAATGCAATTTTTTAATATCGATTTGTATTTGAGTTGTATTCAAATTCTTTTTGTATTCATTTAAATTGATTAATTGTATTATCAATTTATGGTATATCAAGTTATTGTAATATGCCATTATATTGGGCCTAGGGCCTAGGGCCTAGGACTAATATTTTTCGACGGTGGAATGTGCGAAAGGAATTGCATATTTTTTTAAAAAAAAAAGGGGCATTTTTATCAAAATTATTAATTTTTTGATTAAAAGAAAATCTTCATGTATTAAGATTTGAAATTGGATATTTTTGACACAAGCTACTCAAAATGTCAAAAACTCAAAGTGCTTGATTTGAGATCGAGATTTTAATGGGAAAAATAACTTTGAGATTTGGAAAGTTAATATGCACGATCTACTCGTACAACAAGGTGTGGCGAAGGCGCTTTTGGGAAAAGAAAAACAACCTTTTACCATGACAGATGACGAATGGAGTGGCATCGATGATAGAGCGCTGAGCGGCATACGATTGTGTCTGGCGGATGATGTGTTATTTAACATCGTGTTAGAGAAAACTGCTGCTAGTTTATGGACAAAGTTAGAAAAAATGTGCATGACGAAATCCTTAACCAACAGGATTCTTCTAAAAATACAGTTGTACAACTTGCGCATGAAGGAAGGTACATCAATAATTGATCATTTGAATACCTTTAATACTCTCTTTGTGCAGTTAGATAGCATAGAAGTAAAATTTGATTCAAAAGATAAAGTTGTAACTTTATTATGCTTGTTTCCTGAGTCATGGGATCATTTTGTTACTTCTATAAGTCTTAGTTCATCAGAAACCCTTGAGTTTGATGATGTTGTTGGAGCTTTGTCGTCTGAAGAAACTAGGAAAAGGACAAATTTAGAAACCTCTACATCAGAAGCAATGATGGTTAGAGGTCGTTCTAAAGAAAAACGCTTCACTCAGAAAAACAACTCTCGGTCAAAATCGAAAGGGAAGAAGAGTAAGCTAAAATGCTGGTTTTGCAGAAAATCAGGACATTTGAAGAAGGACTGTTGGAAGAGACAACAAACATCCAAAGGAGACTCTTCAATAGAAAATAAAGAGGCAAACACGACAGATACAGGTTCAGGTTCGGCATCCGGTTAAGGTATAAGTGATGAAGTTCTATCAGTTAATTTGTTAAATCATGATCAGCATTGGCTATTAGATTCTGGTGTGTCTAATCACATGTGAATTCATAAAGAGTGGTTTAAATATTATAAATCAATCAATTATGGAGTTGTTTACATGGCTAATTATTTCTCATGTAATGTTGTCGGAATTGGAAGCATCCAAATTAAAATGTTTGATGGAACAAATAAAATCTTAACTGATGTAAGATATGTGCCTGAACTCAGGAAAAATATTATTTCTCTAGGAGTGTTAGACACAAATGGATATAAAACTTTTATTCAAGGTGGAGTAATGAAAATTTACAAAGTAATCCCATTAGTAATGAAAGCAAAGAAGGTTGGAAATATTTTTCAGTTAGAAGGAAGAACAGAGTCAGATCATGCTTCTACTGTATCTGAAAATGACAATCATTCTATTCGACTATGGCATCAACGGTTGGGCCATATGAGCGAAATAGGTTTAAAAAATTTATTTGATCATATGTTACTTCCTAGTTTAAAATCTTCTAAGTTAGATTACTGCAAACATTGTATATATGGGAAACAAAGCAAGCAGAAATTTAAAACTGGAAAACATACTAGTAAGGGAATCCTTGATTATATCCATTCTGATGTTTGGGGTCCATCTCCTACCACCTCATATGGAGGATCATCATATTTTGTATTTTTTATAGATGATTTCTCTAGGAAAGTATGGGTCTACATGTTAAAAAGAAAGTCGGATATATTCACAATCTTCAAGCAGTTTAGAGCATTATTAGAAAACATCACTGGAAGAACCATTAAATGTTTAAGAACTGACAATGGTGGTGAGTTTACTTCAAAGAAATTTGATAATTATTGCAAGGAAGTTGGGATCGAAAGACATAGAACTACTTCTTATACTCCTCAGTAAAATGGAGTTGTTGAATGCATGAACAAAACTCTTTTAGAAATAGCAAGAAGTATGATTAGTAGCGCCAATTTGCAGAAGGAATTATGGACAAAAGCAGTATATATGACTTGCTATTTGATAAATTGATCACCATCAACTGAAATAGGATGCAGAATTCCTTAAGAGGTATGGAAAGGCCATCGTTGTGATTATTCTAAACTAAAAATTTTTGGTTGTGATGCATATGCTCTCATTCCGAAACATCAACATTCTAAATTAGATCCTAAATCAAAAAGATATATCTTTGTTGGATATGGTGATAGGATTAAGGGATACAGGTTGTGGGATCCTACTACTCACAAGATCATCATTAACAGAGATGTTAAATTCAATGAATCTTCACTTGATAATCCAGATGTAGATAATAAATTGAAACAGGAAAATGTACCTAAGTTTCAATATATTCAGTTTGAAACCAGTTCAAGTACTGATGATAGTCTAGATGAATAAGTTTCAGATGCAGATCATGAAGAAGTTCCTACAGATAATAATCAACAAATTGTGGAAGAACCAGAAACATCTTTAAGGAGGTCCATGAGAATCAGATGTCCTCCTAAAAGGTACGATGATTATGTTACTTTAGTTGCTTTAACCGCTAATGATGATGAACCTTTATGCTATCAGGAAGCTGTAGAAGGTTCTAACAGTAATAAGTGGAAAGAAGCTATGAAGGATGAGATGAAGGCATTAGACAAGAATGCCACATGGGATCTGGTGGAACTTCCTAAAGAAAGAAAAAACGTGGGATGTAAATGGGTTTACAAATTGAAAAAGGGTGTTGATGATAAAGAAAACAGGTACAAAGCGAGGTTGGTCGCAAAAGATTTTTCTCAAAAAGCAGGAATTGACTTTCATGAGATATTTTCACTAGTTGTTAAAATTGTTTCAATTCAAATTGTCTTAGCATTAGTTGCTTTACTTGATTTAGAATTACAACAACTAGATGTTAAGACTGCATTTTTACATGGAGATCTAGATGAAGAGATTTATATGGAACAACCTGAAGGGTTTGTTCAAAATTGAAACAAGAAAATTGTCTACAAGCTCAAGAAATCATTGTATGGTCTGAAGCAGTCGCCTCGACAATGGTACAAGAAATTTGATTCTTTCATGATGAGTCCAAATTATATAAGAAGTGAATATGATCATTGTGTTTACTTTAAGAAATTAAGTAATGGCATATTCATTATCTTAGTGTTGTATGTTGACAATATGCTTTTAGCAAGAAAAAGCATTATTGAGATCAACAGGTTAAAGGCTCAGATGGCTATGATGTTTGATATGAAAGATCTAGGAGCAGCAAGACAGATTTTGGGCATGGATATTTTCAGAGACAAGAGAAATGGTAAGCTGTGGTTATCACAAGAGAAGTATATTGAGAAAATACTCTTAAGGTTTGGTATGAAAAATGTGAAGCCAGTTTTAGTCCCTTTATCTTCCCATTTTTAACTTTCTTCAAGTTTATGTCCTAACACAAATGAAGAAAAGGAAAATATGTCTCGAATACCTTATGCTAATGCAGTAGGAAATTTGATGTATGCGATGGTTTGTACACGACCAGATATTTCACATGCAGTTGGGGTTGTCAGTAGGTATATGGAAAATCTAGGGAAAGAACACTGGTCAGCAGTGAAATGGGTGCTTTGTTATCTGAGAGGCACAAGTGATTATTGTATCACTTATAACAGAAGTAGTGAATTTGTTTATGGATATGTTGATTCTGATTTTGCAAGTGATTTGGGTAAGAGAAGGTCAACTTCAGGATATGTCTTTACTCTTGCAGGTGGAGCTATTAGCTGGATGTCAAAGTGTTGAGTCTCAAATCTGCATCTTTCCTATATACCTTTCTAGACCTTTTTCATTCACCTGAACCTTCTAAGTCGTCAATATCATTGCATATTAATTGTAAAAGAGCATCTAAAATGGTTTTTAACTATGTTTTGTGTCTGCTGTTTGATTTAGATTTTTGCTCATTTAGCTGCAGAATCTTGCCACTTTCCGCAGCTACTGCAACTTTCCGTAGCCATTTTGTGAAAGTCTATGTTGCAGGTGTCTTCAGGTAATTCAAGCCACATGGGAAAGTCAGAAATGATGTGGACATGGATCGTGTCCTATTGGCTCAGGAAAATTCACCTAAGGAGGCCGTGGTCAAAGGTGGCCAAGTGGAAGTCAACCATAGAGTCCCATGGTGACAGGACTGTGTTTCTCATCACGTGAAGATTTGTATGACCGTTTCTAATTTACGAGAGACACATCAACACCTGTACACGGCTCCATAAGCCAAATCCAACATCCACTCTTCATAGATTTACTCCTCACCGCAGCCATGATGCTGGATCTCTGGACGTGATGGTTCACGTGTCTCTATCAGCACAAACTTTAGGGAATTAGTTATATCACCTTTTTTATAAATAACGCGTTTTCATACGCATAATAGTTAGCCTCCATATAGCTCTGTAATGTAATTGCGTTGCCACTGTGCTGTAATATCATTTCTCTGTTATGACTGCATTTTAATATATAATAAGACTCTGTTTCCAAGCGTAATTCGTATTTGAAGGCTGTTTCCCGAGGCTGGTGCAGAGGGCCCCTGCACACGCTGAGGTTTTGTGCATTATTGTATAGTTTCTTGTTTTATTTCTTTAAGTTCATTGTGCCATAAGTCATTCACGTGTTTATATATTGCATCTTTCATGGTATTTATGCTTCATCTCTGTTCATAATCTTTCATGCTTTACATTTTACTTCTGTCCATAATCTTTCATGTTTTATGTTGTGGTTAACTCATCAGTGTTCTTGTTTCAGATTACAATAGGCAGCCCGGGCACTTGCACATCTTTTTATAATGACTAATGACATGGAATCAATATTGTCATTCTGATAATTTACTTTTCTTAGTTTTTGTTTAATTCCAACATTGTTTGTTTATTTCAGTCTTGCACATTTGCTTCAATAGTTAGATTTAGATATATTAAATTGCTCATGTCATTTTCAGTTACCTCCGAAAACCATAGCTGGACTAATGGTGAGGGATTGAAGTATGAGTGTGTAGTTTGATATTAGTTTACTTTTCTGCAAGTTAGAAATATTAAATTGCTCATGTCATTTTCAGTTACCTCCGAAAGCCATAGCTGGACTAATGGTGAGGGATTGAAGTATGAGTGTGTAGTTTGATATTAGTTTCTTTTTCTGCAAACTAGATATCAGGTTGCTCAAGTTGTTTATGGTTACCTTCGAAAGCCATAGCTGGACTAATGGCGAGGAATCAAAATATAAGTTGATGTAATTTGATTTAGATTTACTTTGTTGCAATTCTTGGATTTCTTTAAGCATAGTTTCTTTTGTATTTGGACAGCAGCAAGGATAATGAGTTTCATGATCAGTATTTCACTGTTGTTTGACTAGAATAGTGATGCAATTTTATTTTCTTTGAAGAATTAATTTTGTCATTGTGTGTTTTAAAATTCTTTTGAAGTTTGGAAAATCATTAGAAGGACATCATTGTCTTGAATATTTGTCTCCATACTTGTCTTTTAGAATTTCATAAAAATCCAAAAACGACAAAAAGTAAGAGATAGGTTATCTTGCACATATAGTGCGCCACACTTCATCAGCTTACGAATCCCGGATTGATAAATTAATGTAGCAATTTAGGACACACTAAATTGACCAAACACAAAGCTACAAAACATTGTTGCTTTATCCACTACAGAAGCAGAATACATAGTTGCTTCACATGCTTGCAAAGAAGCGGTTTGGTTGAAAGGATTGTTTGGTGAGTTTGGTAGGTTACAAGACAACATTAAGTTATTTTGAGATAGTCAAAGTGCAATTCACTGGGCTAAAAATCTAGCCTATCATAGTAAATCAAAGCATATACCTATAAAGTACCATTTTGTAAGACAGGTTATCACTGAACAAGGAGTCTCTCTTGAAAAAGTGCATACAAAGGAAAATTGTGTAGACATGTTCACGAAACCAGTTTTATTAGAGAAGCTACAATGGTGTCTGGCTTCTCTTGGCTTGCAAAGAAAACAAAAAATAATAAAGGAATGAGGTATCAGGCTAATTGTTGTCAAGGTGGAGATTGTTGATATTTTTTGTCTATTAATTTGGAGAAAATCTCTTGGATATGCCAACAATAGGTTTTGTTGCAAAACTGATGGCATCAAATCAGCATGTGGAGATATTTCATCCTATTCTTGTGTGATTGAATTTATTATTCAGTTTCTTCTCCCATCTATAAAATGTAATCCTGTAGAGGAAAATAATCATGAGGAATGTGAGGTATGGGAAAGAGGAAGTACAGATGAGAAAATCTGTTGTTGTAAATCTCCTGTTGAGTAATAAGATTGTCGATGCCTCTATTTGGTGGACGTAGCCCAGATTGGTTGGGTGAACCATGTTAAATATTGTCTCTTTATGCTTGTATCTATTATATGTGTGAATTAATGTTTATTTAAGTTTCTGCTGTGTATATTCGTTCACTCTCTATTTGACTGGTTAAATGTTGTTCTATCAATTTTCATGTGAGCTACTAAGCTCTTATTCACTGAAAATTTTTATAGCCCTTTGAGGGCCTTAATGTGTAAAAAATGATTAATTTGTTTTTTGTTTAAGACTAAGCGTTGAATCTGAGTATGTTAGAAAACATCAAGAATCTATTCTTTTTATCTTTTTGAAATGGTTTTAAGGAAACTTCTCTTGTTCTCTTAGAGTTTTTTATTCAATGTATTGGTTGGTCCGTGGTTGTATATATATATTCATCGTAGTTATATATGTTAACAATTCTGCTATGAATATTGTCTTTGATGCTCTCTCGGGGACTGTATATAATTCTTAAGTAGTTTGGGTGCTCCTGTTTTTAATTCACCGCACCATTAATAAATTTTGGGTACTTCTATGTTTCTTTAAATACAATGCAATTTGGGTTTTAGAGTAAATCTTATCATTCTAATGTTTAGCTATTATTCATGTTTTCAGATCTCTGTGATGGACCCTAATGCCACAAAATGTATTATGTGTTTAAATGTTATACTGTGAACTTATTTTTGAAAGTAGGTTATAGTTGAATCTTCAGAAAACTCACAGACTACTAGTTTTTTTCTCTCTGCCCTGAAGGTATTCATGAAACCCAAAATCTCGCAAGTGTTCTAGGTTTAATATGTCTCCTTCTTCAGTTTTGTGACCCATCGATTGCTTTCCAAGTATTATGAGAACCTCCAGGAGTGTCTCCTTGGAGATATCTCAGACTCTCATTCTAAATATGACTGCTCTCTATTTGACCAGTTAAAAGTTGTTCTGTCAATTTTCATGCGAGCTACTAAGTTCTTAGTCATTGAAAAATTTTATAGCCCTTCAAGGGCCTTAATGTGTACATAATGATTGATTTGTTTTTTTTTTAAGACAAAGCGTTGAATCCGAGAATGTTAGCGAACAACAAGACTCTGTTCTTTTTATCTTTTTGAAATGGGTTGAAGGAAACTTCTCTGGTTCTCTTCCAGTTTTTTATTCAATATCAAATTGGTTTTTGATTATATATATATATATATATATATATATATATATATATATATATATATATATATATATATATATATATATATCATAGCTATATATGTTAACAATTTTCTTATGACTGTTGTCTTTGATGCTCTCTCACGGACTGTATATAATTATTAAGTAGTTCGTGTGCTCCTTGTTTTTAATTCACAGCACCATTTTGGGTACTTCTACGTTCCTTTAAATACAACACACTTTATTTTCTAAATCCGTGGATATGGTAAAATCCATACAGAGTGCTCGTGCTCGAGCCTGCTATCTGTGTAGTGGACATGACTAGGTTATTTTTGTGTTTTCTCTGACAAAGGGTTTTACCTGCTCATGAGGGTTTTCTGTTTAAATTGTCTTTATTTTTCTTATGTCTTATGTTCTTTAGAAATAGTCATTCACTGTAATGATATTAAACGTCTACATGTTTCATGTACTTATTTTAATTAGTTTGTGTATTTAACTTTGTAATTTTAGTACCTATTCAATTTTGCTTTATTTTGTTTAGTTCAGTATTCTCTTTCAAGTTAAAATATAGATATGTCTGGACCATGGCTCAAAAGGTGTTTTATTTCTCAAACCCTTAGTATGTGTAGGATTTGTCCAAATTCTTCGCAAGACATGCTGTCCTATCTAGGGAATTAATTCCTAGATGGACTAACTGTCCCAACCCATTCATTAATTTGCTACAAAGTCCAAGATGTTTTCCCACTATTGTTTGAGGTGTTAGTTATTGTTTATATTGAGTTTATCTATGAATATAAATATGTTATCTTTTCTTAACTTTATTAGAATCATGAATATACTAAAATTTATACATCCACCCCAAATTGAGCATTCGACTCTGACATAAATAGTCTATCCAAAAATCCTATAGAAATGTATAATTACTAATTTACTGTAATTCAATTTTCACAATACACAGAGACTTTTTATAGAGATTAACGTACTTATAAAATGCATAATAAAAATCATTTCCTTCCACCCCATATTGGGTTTATAATACTTATATCAAATAAGTAAACCTGATGGTGTCCTCCCAACCATGAGAGAAGAAATTACGTCCTCAACTCCCCCCGTGCTCCTCACTAGATTAGGATTAATTAGCATTTATTCTGGAGGCTGACCTCAATACCTTCATCCAACCTCTTCTCCAATGTCAGGTTGTAGAGTTCCACTGGTTCATACCAGCTCTAGGCACTCTCACTTACAACCGTCTGGTTTTTCCTCTTTATTTGTACATAACCCCTTTTCCTCTCTAGGATTTCCCTTTTATTCTGAAAGGAATGGTAACTGTCAATAACTGCGTTAATCTAACTACTCTGGAATATTGGAAACTTTCACCACTAGTTTATGGAAACCACACCATAAATTATTCCTTTATTCAAAAGAAAATAAATCTTGTTCATAAATTGATTAACATACTCATTAATCATGTTTTACTTAAAAATTCAAATGTATAATTTGAAATAACATAAAGAAATTAAATCTGGGTGTTACATATTTCCCCACTTGAGTTAAACACTTTCCTCGATGTTTACTCCATCCCATTAAATAATTCCTTATAAGATTCTTGTACAAATATTTCATCTTCACAAGTAGCCTCTTTCGGGCCAAAGTGCTTCCAATGCACTTTAACTTGGGTGATGGCTTGCCTCCGGAGCATTATTTCACTTTGCTCGAGAATACGTTGGGGCTCTACCAGAAATTCGTCATTCTGTTCGACCTGCAACGAGCAAAGACTTAATTAATTAATAAAATATTTATCCCCCTTTAGAGATTTTAGTATCCAATTTATTCCTACCTAAATGTTCTCCCAATGTATTACATACTTTGGATCATGCACATATCATTTCAATATAGATACATGAAACACATTGTGCACACGTATGTGTCCTAGTAAAGCTAGTCGATAGGCTACCCGCCCCACTCTTTCCAAGATTGGAAAGGTCCACAAAACCGGGGAGCCAACTTGGCACAGGTAGTCCATCTTAGGGTACTCTTCTTGGGTGTAATAATTACATATACATGATCACCCACCTCGAATTCCCGATATGTCCTCTTTCGATCTACATACACATTCTAGCTATCCTGGTTAGCTTTTAGATTTTGTCAGATCTTCTTTACTTCTTGCTCCATCTTAGCCAACATTTCTAGTCCAACCATTAGTTTGGTTTCTGGGGTGCTCCAATTGAGGGGTGTTCGACATTTCCTTCCGCATAATGCCTCCAAGGGACTCATCTTGAGGGATTCTTGGTATCCATTGTTGTAAGAAAATTCTACTAAATGCAAATAATATTCCCACTTCGTGGGTTGTTGCATTACATACATCAGTAGCATGTCTTCCAAGATTTTATTCACCAACTCAGTATACCCATCCATCTGTGGATTATATGCGGTGCTAAATTGGATTTGTGTGCCTAGACCGGTGAACAATACCTTCTAAAAGGCTAAGCTGAACTTTACATCTATATATGAGATTATTATTTTTGGAATTCCATGAAATCTAAACACCTCCCTCAAGAAGATGTCAGCAATTTGCACGATTTTATAATTTGACTTTACTGGAATAAAATAAGCTGCTTTTCTCAGCTGATAAATTACCACCATTATAGAGTCATTGTGTCTCTTCGATCTTAGTAAGCCTATAATAAAATATAGAGATGTAACTTTCCACTTCCATTCTGGTACGGGAATAGGTTGCAAAAAAACTATTAGGTGTTGATGTTACACCTTGACTTGTTGACATTCCAAACATTTAGTGAAGTATTAAGCAATATTTTTACGCATTCCAGGCCAAAAGTAATATTTTCTGATTGTTGTTAGCATTTTTCTGGTAATCAAGGAGTCCATAATAAGAGCTTCGGTGATACTCATTTAATATCAGCTCTTTTAATCTTACTTGATTATGAATGTATATATTTTCTAGAAAAATCAATAATTGTTCATTACTGATCTTATAATCTGATTGTTTTCCTTGATTCTCTACTTCTTGTGTTTGTTGCCATAAAAACTAATATTCAAAATCCTTTTTCGCAGCCTCCTTCACCTGTTCCTGGAACTTAAATTCCACCCGGTTAAGGTAGAAATCATATACATAATGAAATTTCCTACTTAAGGCATTGGTGACACAATTTTCCTTTCCTTTAACGTGCTGAATTTCGAAATCAAATTCGCTCAGAAATGCATTACATGTTGCTCGACGAGCATTCAAGTCAGCTTGTTTAAAATAACTAGTCAAGCTACTATGGTATGTTTTCAACACAAACCTTTTGCCCAATAGGTAATGCCTCCATACCTTGAGTGCAAACACATCCATAATTTCTTGTGCCACAAGTACATTTTCCATCATAAGGGTGTTATATTTAGAATTGGTGAATCCCACTTGAATAGCATAAATTTTAAATCCTTTTCTATTGTATTTCCCCAGCTGAGATGAAATAATGGGACGCAACTGAAGTGGTTTCTTAATTCCTTGCAATTCTTGGCAAGTTCCATCTTCAGCCTTAAAATAAATGATTTTCTCTTTGTGGTCTACCAGTGACCAATGCACTTCCAACCAATCCATTCCCAGTAATATATCATAGGAGCCTAAAGGTATAATATTCAACTCCACCTTTATATGATGGTTTCCAACTTCTAGGGGATAGTTGGAAACTTTAGCATTAACTCTTCTCTTTCCCCGAGTGTCCAATTGTACCAACCAAGGACTTTTAAATTTTTGGCTCTGGAAAACACATTTTTCTACTATCCAGGGATTTACATAACTTAAACTAGCACCAGGATCAACCAAAATAGAAATGTTTTGAGAATAAGAATTACCTTCAAGTTCTATCATGGTCGGCTAGTAATATGCTTGCCGATATTACAATGTCGTGTTGATTATGGGTATATTTCGTGAAACATCTTGCACCGTGGATGCCTCTTGCAGATTAGTTGTAGCTTAGTTTCTCCCACGGTGAGGAAAATTCTTATAATAATGTGCCTCACTACATCCCCAAAACTATAGTGGCGATTTCTAAATCTGCCCGTGATCGGGTCTACTGGATGCTTTAGTGGGTCGTTCTTTTGTTGGCCACTTGGGTTTCTGCTGGTTTCTTCCATGCTTTCGATTTATTTTATTTCTTGCAGCATTTTTATAGTAGCCAGATATGCTTCTTTTAAAATTTGAAATGCTTTTCTACCCTTTCTTCGGAGGCCAACTCCTACCAGCTTCTCCTTTTACCTTGGACTATTGATAGCACATATGTGCTTCGAAAATCACTTCGTCCATAGTCTTTGGTTTCACAAATTTGATCCACTCCATATGAGAAGTTAGGCTACTTAAGAATCATTGTACTTTCACCTTTTAATCTCTTAGATACGACACATACCTCAATAAGGAGGTAAATTTGGTTATGAACTCGTCCATAGACAGTTGTCCCAATCTCAAATCATGAAGTTCTCGAGAATTTTCCTCGTAAAAGCTCTATGCTAGGAATTTGTATTTAAAATATTATTGGAACTCATCCCAAGTCACATTTTGGTCCTTGAATTTTCACACATTTTTAACTTCTTTGCACCATAATGTGAATTTTTCCCGCAGTTTCTAAATAAAAAAACCAACTTTCAATTTGATGCTATATTCATAGACTTGAAAATATATATTCATGTTAATTATGCATGCTTATGCTACCTCTTTGGCCTCTCCATCAAATGTAGGAGGTTTAACTTTTCAGAATTCACCTTGCAACTCCACTTTCTATTTTTTCATCTCTTGCTGGTCCGAAAAATTTCCTAGTTCTGCTTCATTATAAGACTTGTTTTTATTACTCGTTGGGTATGGCTACCTTTGGGATTATCATTAGATTTTTCTTGATGTTCACCCTCTTATAGGGTATCTCCTTCTGGGCTTGGTGTTGAGCCTTAGAATTGCCTTCTCTTTTACAAACCTTCACTTCATTTCATAATTATTTTATCACTTCATAAGCCTAAAATCAATGAAGAATGATTAGGATTGCTTAAAGGTTACATGAAATTGATTAGAATATTGTATTTTCATGATTTTTGTTATTTTAACAATTTTCTGCAAAATAGCTACAGAATACAGGCATTCCGTAGCTGACCGCGCATTCCGTAGCTGATCCCGCATTCCGCAGCTGTTTTACAGTTTGAGTGGGTTACAGGTGTCATCTCAAGAAAAACCGCATATGGGCATATTCCACGTCATGTCTACATGGTTCGTTGCTCACCATGAAGGAAGAAACGAATTATGTGTATGGTTTTGATACGTGGGAACATATTTAAGAAAGTAGACTTCTAGTAGGACTGTCTCAGTCCAGATGTCCATTTCCTTTTCACGCAGCCACTTTAAGAGTCCTAGTATGATTTCGATAAGGAAAGACAATAATCCTTGAATTGTTGCAAGTTCTGTTATGAACATTTGTTATATAAACACTTGGGAAACCGAGAGCTAGGCTGGAGATTTTTGTTCTAGATTTGGCTGAGACTCTGTGTTACATTTCTGAAGACGCAGATTGCTCTGTTCAAGTTATTTCTCTTTTAATGAAGCAGAAAGTGTTGTTTTGAAAGCGTTGATTTGATTTGGAGTTAGATTCCGTCAGGTGGTAGAGGGCCCCTACCTCTTGCACGGATTTATTTGCGTAATTTAGATAAGTATTCTAGCTGCCTTTATGTTTTTAAAGTTGAGTTTGTAGTTGCTTTCATTAGCTACTGTAGTTATACTCATTCTAAAAACTCTTTCAAAAGAAGAAGCTCTTCCAAAATATTATAATGATGAATGGGAATTGGCTATAGTATTGTAGGATTTAATTGTAATCTCTTTTGTTCAATATCACAGTTATACTTATGCTAAATACTCTTCCACAAGAAGAAACTCTTCCAAGAAATCTTTATAATGTTTTAAGCATGATTGTGATCCTGAACGCTTCATTTGTGTCTTTGCACTAAGTACCATAGTTGTCCTTGCTCTTAAACGCTTGTCCAACATATCATAATGATGAGTGGGAGATAGCCATGATATCTTAGTTTTTAATTGCTTTCAGTCTTTCTGTTTGCATAGCATAAGTTAGGATACTCCGGAGTTTAATTGCACTTAATTTATGCTCAGTTGTTCTGTTTTGAGTTTGATAATGACTTGTAGTTCAGCATTGTTTTAGATTAGTGACATCTTAAGTTCATTTTCAGCTTAACTCATTGCATTTGCACTCTATATTTAGTTGTCATTCACTCATATTAGATTACTTCAGTTGTTCACTTAACAAAACAACCTTCATTATTTACAAACCTCTTCTTGTTCTAAATTCCATAATTGATTCATAACCATATGAACAGAAGACAATATCATTTTAAGGCCTGAAGTACTTCTACAATTTCCTTATCATTTCATAAACAGAGCTCTCCCTCAAAAAGACTATTTTGAAAAGAAATCAATAACTCTTGAGTAAGGTTTTGTGTCATTTAACTAAGTTGCAGAATAGAGTTAGGGACTAGTCCTAGAATAGAAGACCTTATGATGGTATCAATGTTTTTCTCCAATATGTTTCAATCAATCTTTAACCATGGATAAAAATGTTGCATCATTATAAGCTGGTTGTTTAATTGTTTAGATAGGAGAATTTGCATACTTAGATGACCATTTCTCAAGTTGAATTTATGTTTTGAATCATTTCCTTAGAAGTCATTATCATGCTTTGTTTCTGATTAGTCATAGTTTAGATTTGATTCTGTTTCAGTATTGCATTTGCATTTGTTTACCATCATAGTTTAGGCTTCACTCTGTTTTGACCAATAGTTTCCCTTCATTTAGCACTTAGTTCTTTTCCTTTTCAAAATAAAACCATAAAACCAAAAACATCAGAAAACACTAAACACAACAAAGTAGGAAGAGGTTACTTAGGCACATATAGTGCACCACACTTCAGCAGTTTACTGACCCTGGTTGACAATTAAATGAGCTCAATTTAGGAGACTAGGTTGAGACCAAACATTTTGGCGCCATTGCCGGGGAAGTGTAACTAGGTATCCTGATTTCCTACATCCACAAAAACAAAAAAAACAAAAACTTCAATCACCTACCACACCCACTATATCATGTGGTGCAGTAAGAGCCACACATCCACATCATGAATTCATATTTTTGCAGGTAGAAGAAGAGGTGATAAAGCAGGTTGAAGAAATGGATGGAGATGATGACAATGAGGAAGATCCTTTTGGATTTCCTATTCAAGAAACTGATATCATAATTCAAATGAAGAACATCCATCCATCTGTACTTCCTAATTTCAAAGGTATGAGATCAGAAGACCCGGAAACTTTTCTTTTTGAATTTGAAATAATTTGTAGATCTTATGGCTATTCATTGCACATTCAAAAATTGAATTTGTTTCCGGCAACATTGAAGGATAGAGCTCTTAGATGGTTCATGACTTTAGGAACAAATTCTATAAGGACATGGGATGATATGAAAAGAGTATTTTGGAAAAATATAAAGGTTATTGCATGCACCATGACCTTAGAAATGAAGTCTTTAAGATGAACCAAAAAGAGGATGAAAGCCTAGAAGATTTAGTGGAGAGATTTACTTATAATATCAAAAGATCTAAATTGCATAATTTAGGATCAGATGCATTAAAAACTCTCCTAATAAATGCTATAAAGGATGAATGGATTGATCTTCTTAATCTTGTGGGAAAAGGAGATGTCTATCGATTGTCATTTCAAGAAATTTGTGAACTATGCAAGAACATATCAAGAGGAAAAGCAAAGTGTGTAAGATCCCCTCAAGATCCATTTATGGCAAGAGTAAGTAAGTTAGCATCAAGATTGGTAAGTCAAACTGAACCTAACAATTTGCTAAACATTCTTGGTAATTTAAATGAACAAACTGACATGCTAAGAATGCAAAACAAGCAAAAAGTTGCTTCATTTATATTTTTCCCTAAATGTGGAAAGAAACATGCTTTGCATGAATGTCCACTTGATAACATTAAAATGTGTAAAATTTGTGCAGGATCACATACTACTGAAGATTGCCCATCATTACCAGGGTTGAAGGAAATTTACCAGAAGGATAATGGAGCAAATCAAGCACAAGAACAACTTTGTTATGTAGCTCCAAGAGGGCTATGGCAGCCTCATCAACCCAATATGATGCAATATCCTTATGCACAGTTTCAAGGTTATGCACAACAATCTCAAGGTAATTGGAAAACATCCTTGCCTTGGCAACCTTGGGTATCTCAATCCCAACCTCAAAACCAACCTTGGAAACCTTGGCCATCTCAATCCCAACCTCAAAACCAATCTTGGCAACAAAGTTGGCAAAGGCCTTATAAAGGAAATCCACCATATCCTCAATCTTTCCCTCTCTATCCTCAATACCATCATCAATGTTATTCATACCATTTGCCTCCCCCGCAACATCAATATCACCCTCATTTGACCTCAATCCAACCTTTTCCATTACCATCCACACAAACACCCCAAAGATTCCCCACGCCACTACCTCCACAACCATTTCATATCCCCAACAATAAAACACCTCAATCAACTTACAATTCTGAGGTATTGCAAAATGATTCACCAGCTGTCATTGAAGAACAACAAACAGAAGAAGAAGACTCAAATAAGGTCCAAGAATCAGGGATGTCTATTGATAAAGAGGAGATATTGGAACTAGAGATTGAAAAGTCTCATGCATGCCTATCACTAGATTCTATGAATGAAGATCATATCTCAGAAGACTTGCATTTCATGATAGAGGAAAGACAAGGAAGACAAGATTACATTGAATCTTGGTTCAATTCAGTCATTGGATTCCAATGCTCAATTATTCAATATCTTTTGACATCATCTAAATCAAGACAGTTGGCATCTCATATACTTGTACATATCAAAGAGTGTCTTTCAAACCTGCATATGAGTTTATCTATCATCTTGTTACAGACATGGTTCTATTGGAAGTACTCATATACTTGAACAAGATTTTCTTTTTCAAGTAGAGTAGGACATAAAAAAAAATAATAAAATAAAAAATAATAAAATAAAAAAGAAAAAAAGAGTAAAGAGAAAAATAAGTCCTATTGTGAAAACCAGCTTGCTGGTGCAATTGGACATGAGCTTTGTTTGAAAACCAGGCAACTGGCGGGCAAAGTTCACAATAAGTTCTGCAATTTCATGATGGTTTCAATCTTTCATGGTTCTTCAAATCATTCTTGGTTCTATGCTCGAGTTGGATGATGTGGAATTCCTTAAGGTCCACCTACCAACAGATCTTGTCCCATCGACCTCAACACTTTATCTGGGATCAAGATTAGAGATTATTTGAAGTGCCTTGGAGCTTGCATTCATCAATGGCAAGCCTCCTCGTTGATAACAATGGGAATACAACAATGTCTCTTGATTGTCAAATCTTGCGGGCGACTCGACTTCGACACATTCATTCGTCCCTGTCAAGATGCACTGAGGTACCTTGACACTCATTTACATTATCGGTGAGTTGTCTCGCATTGGTTAACGATTTTCATTATTGATCGGTAATCCAATGATTTCTTCCCATGCTCGACTTCGACACATTTATTCGCATGGTAAGAATTGTACCATGAATGTTGGCTTTAATGAAGACTAATGGTTTTATGGAATCAACAACAACTTGCAGCAGCAAATTTCATTAGTTTCTTGTAGCAGCATGTTCATATTTTTTTCAATTCAATAATAGCTACGGAAAGTGGCAGTTTCTGCAGCCATTGCTGTAGCAGCCTGTTTTCGTCTTTTTGCAACTTTTTCCAGAAGGCAGTTTTGGCGCAAGTATTGCAAGAGATTGGAGCAGAAATAAAAAATTCTGAGCTTCTGGGTTTTCTCAGAATATGATAAATTGAGTAAAGCGTGGACAGAATTTGGAAAAAAAACAATTTTCAAGGGCATTTCAGAAGGGTTTTTCAGGCAGATTTTCAATTTTCAGCATTATGGACAGAATAGAACAGATTTGAGTATTTTTGCACAGCAGCGCCTTTTCTTCATCAAAATGAAATTCTGGAAGCATGTGGTAGTAGAGAAGGTAAAAATACACAGTTTCCCTTTGGAATCACTCAATTTGGCCTTAAAATGAGTCCGTGGCGTACTTTTTTTGTTGCAACATTGGGCAGAATGAAGGGTGAAACAGGGCAGAAATTGATTTTATCATAACTTTCAAACTGTGCATCCGTTGGTCCTGAAATTTTTATGGTAAATGCATTGAGGTAGGGTGAATAAACACAAAAAATTTCAGAAAATTTCAGTGTGTATTTTTTAAGAAATTGGCCACTTTCACCTACAGCCATTTCTCATTTTCCGGGAGATCCGTGTAACCAATGGCAGAGATTTTTCGTCGGAAAATGCATAATAATATTGGTGACAACCTCAGAAAATTTCAGGGAAGTCTGATGTACCATTTGAGAGAAATTCCAAAATTCATTTCATTCTACAATTCCACTCCATCTCACTCCATTTTCACTCCATCTCACGCCATTTTCATTTCATTTCACAAGTTCATTCCACTTTCAATCCATCTCATGCCATTTTCATTTCATTTCACAAGTCCTATTCCACTTTCACTCCATCACATTTCACATCCATCTTCCATAATTCATACATCATTTATTTTTACAGATTGCATGTTGCAGCCATATCTTATTCAGCAATTCTGACTCAATTGTACAGCCTACAAAGAGATGATGATTATAGGAAATTGAAGGATTCTGTTTTGAAGACCAACATGCTCAAAGAGGACCAAAGGAACAACATCAAGCACAGCAATTAACAAGGTCAAAATTCTGAGGTAAATTGTGAAAATTATTTTAATAACAAAAAGTTAAAACATGAAATAGATACAATGTGTATAATCATGTGTTTCCTAAACAACCTATCATTCGAATTGATTAGCCATATCTCTTATCCAACATTCCATATCTCACCACAAGTTTATCATAAATCCTCCATCAGATCCATAGCCACTTCATTTTCCCTTATAGCTTAATTACCTCCATCCATTCACTTCCATTTACACTTTGCAGCCAATCCATCTGTAAGTGCAGAAAGGTAATTCTAAGGGTGAAGCATCATTCTTCAACTAATCCATCTTCAGACACAGAGATACAGTTTCAAAATAAAGCATTAGACTCTGTAGTCAATCTAGCTTCAAGCATAGAAAAGTAATTCTGAAAGGAAGATAATCTGCACAAAGGAGGAATGTGGCTAATTGTCAGGACAGAATCAGTTGAAGTCAAGTATTTTGAAGGATATCCACAAGTCAAGGAGGTTATATTTTATAGAGAAATCTGATGGCTTCCATAAGGAGATTACAAAATCTTTTGCCAAATCTTTTGATAGAGCAGAAGAAGAAAATCTGACATGGTTATTGAAAATAAACTTGACACTCCACTACAAGAGGAAGATGAAGAACTAATCTCTGAAAAGTTAACAGAGATTAGAAAATAGATTAGGGCCAAAAGAAGCAGAAAGATAAGGTTGGATGTTCTAACAGAGGTTTCAAAGCACATGGAATAAGTTTTGATGAAATTGCATGAGGACATGCAATAGTCTTGCAGTGGGGGTATGTTGAGTCTTAGAATTGCCTTCTCTTTTACAAACCTTCACTTCATTTCATCATTATTTTATCACTTCATAAGCCTAAAATCAATGAATAATGATTAGGATTGCTTAAAGGTTACATGAAATTGATTAACATATTGTATTTTCATGATTTTTGCTATTTTAACAATTTTCTGCAAAATAGCTACAGAATACAGGCATTCCGTAGCTGACTGCGCATTCCGTAGCTGATCCCGCATTCCGCAGCTGTTTTACAGTTTGAGTGGGTTACATGTGTCGTCTCAAGAAAAACCGCATATGGGCATATTCCACATCATGTCTACATGGTTCGTTGCTCACCATGAAGGAAGAAATGAATTATGTGTATGGTTTTGATACGTGGGAACATATTTAAGAAAGTAGACTTCTAGTAGGACTGTCTCAATCCAGATGTCCATTTCCTTTTCACGCAGCCACTTTAAGAGTCCTAGTATGATTTCGATAAGGAAAGACAATAATCCTTGAATTGTTGCAAGTTCTGTTATGAACATTTGTTATATAAACACCTGGGAAACCGAGAGCTAGGCTAGAGATTTTTGTTCTAGATTTTGCTGAGTTTCTGTGCTACATTTCTGAAAACGCAGATTGCTCTGTTCAAGTTATTTCTCTTTTAATGAAGCAGACAGTGTTGTTTTGAAAGCGTTGATTTGATTTGGAGTTAGATTCCGTCAGGTGGTAGAGGGCCCCTGCCTCTTGCACGGATTTATTTGCGTAATTTAGATAAGTATTCTAGCTGCCTTTACGTTTCTGAAGTTGAATTTGTAGTTGTTTTCATTAGCTTCTGTAGTTATACTCATTCTAAAAACTCTTCCAAAAGAAGAAGCTCTTCCAAAAGATTATAATGATGAATGGGAATTGGCTATAGTATTGTAGGATTTAATTGTAATATCTTTTGTTCAATATCACAGTTATACTTATGCTAAATACTCTTCCACAAGAAGAAACTCTTCCAAGAAATCTTTATAATGTTTTAAGCATGATTGTGATCCTGAACGCTTCATTTGTGTGTTTGCACTAAGTACCATAGCTGTCCTTGCTCTTAAACGCTTGTCCAACATATCATAATGATGAGTGGGAGATAGCCATGATATCTTAGTTTTTAATTGCTTTCAGTCTTTCTGTTTGCATAGCAGAAGTTAGGATACTCCGGAGTTTAATTGCACTTAATTTATGCTCAGTTGTTCTGTTTTGAGTTTGATAATGACTTGTAGTTCAGCATTGTTTTAGATTAGTGACATCTTAAGTTCATTTTCAGCTTAACTCATTGCATTTGCACTCCATATTCAGTTGTCATTCACTGCATATTAGATTACTTCAGTTGTTACACTTAACAAAACAGCCTTCATTATTTACAAACCTCTTCTTGTTCTAAAATCCATAATTGATTCATAACCATATGAACAGAAGACAATATCATTTTAAGGCCTGAAGTACCTCTGCAATTTCCTTATCATTTCATAAACAGAACCCTCCCTCAAAAGACTACTTTGAAAAGAAATCAATAACTCTTGAGTAAGGTTTTGTGACATTCAATTAAATTGCAGAATAGAGTTAGGAACTAGTCCTAGAATAGAAGATCTTATGATGGTATAAATGTTTTATTCCAAATTTGCTTCAACAAATATCTAATCAAGGATGAAATGTTGCGTCATTATAAGTTAGTTGTTTAAACTGTTTAGTTAGGAGGATTTTCATATTTAGTTGATCATTTCTCAAGTTGAGTTTATGTTTTGAATCATTTGTTTAAAAGTCATTATCAAGCTTTGTTTCTGCTAAGACATAGTTTAGATTTGATTCTGTTTTAGTATTGCATTTGCATTTGTTTACCATCATAGTTTAGGCTTCACTCTGTTTTGACCAATAGTTTCCCTTCATTTAGCACTTAGTTCTTTTCCTTTTCAAAATAAAACCATAAAACCAAAAACATCATAAAACACTAAACACAACGAAGTAGGAAAAGGTTACTTAGGCACATATGGTGCACTTCACTTCAGCAGTTTACTGACCCTGGTTGACAATAAATGAGCTCAATTTAGGAGACTAGGTTGAGACCAAACACTTGGTTGGGCTGTCCCTTGATTCTCCCTATCGGAGAGGCTTTTAGGAATCCTCTCATGTTCTCACATTAACCTCTCATTATGAATTCTTACTCGAACCATCTCTTCTTGTAACTGTTGCACCGTATCAAGGAGTCTACTGGTTTTCCTTTTTTGTTCCTCAAGTAATCTGTTGGTTTGTTGATGTTGATCCACGCTCAGCTGCACCCACATTTTTGGATTCATATATGGGTTAGACTGGGGGTGAGCTTCCTATGTAGCTCTGGGATCTTGATATAAATACACCCTCCTCATTGCACTCCGAAAATCCCTTCTTCCTATTTATGTGCACAATTTTACACATACCCAATGTTATTTATGTGACCCATCTGGGTCCCAGCGTGCGAACATTGCTAAGATACTGCCTGTCACATCCTACCATGTAAAATATCTTACAATAAAGTAAATACATAATTTTTTTTTTACTTTAAACTAATTCAAATATTTTGTACTTATATATAATAAATCAAATTGAAAAATATAGTTGTTAAGAGTTAAATTAACTATCACCATACTTAACTTTCTCATTTCCATAACCTTTGACACTAAAATATACAACATAAAAAACTTTGGGATTTAATATAGTTTGGAGCAGATATAATTGTTTGATTGTCAGGATATTTAAACCCATGTTGGTTCTGACACACATTATATTATACGACACCTAGTAATGATTTTCACAGATTATTAATCTTAATATTTGATTCTCCATAGCCTCGATTTTTGTTATCATTTATCTGGTGTGACATCTGGTTAGATCTACATTGTTGTGTTGTCTCTGAATCTATGGTTACGATGTTGGCTGGGACAGTTAGGGTAGTACCTTACCCCCCAAACCCTAGCCTTTCTTCGCATTCGCCACCGCTACGAGGCAACCCGAGCGCTGAAACTTCTAATTTGGACGATGCCTCTTCCTTACACTCTCGGCATGAGTATGTAGGTAACGATATCATCTAGAACCATGGCCATTTTTGGTGCTATGTTTCACTTGTTTGGATTATCGTGGCTTGGAAAAAAATCTCAGGCATGCAAAACTGTGTTCTCTCACGGCCTTACTAAAATGTATCAAATTTGCTTCACTATCGAGTTTGCGTGCACAAGCTGTCATATTTGGTATTCATGGAGTTTTGGTAGATCACAGGGCTCATATTTGACATGGGAAAATACTCCCATCACCGACACGGCCAGAACATGTAAATGTGTTTTTCCTCTGCCTCTCGTTAATCAATTTGGGTTTTAGAGTAAATCTTATAATTATAATGTTTAGCTATTATTCTTGTTTTCAGGTCTCCATGATCAAACCCAAAGTCACAAAAGGTATTATGTGTTTAAATTTTATACTATGAACTTATTTTTGAAAGCAGGTTATAGTTCAATCTTTAGAAAACTCATAGTCTTCTAATTTTTTTCTCTTTGCCCTACGTGTATTCTCGAAACCCCAAATCTCACCAGCGTTCCAGGTTTAATAGGTTGTATTCTTCAATTTTGTGACCCATCGACCACTTTCTAGGTATTACGAGAACCTTCAGGAGTGTCTCCTCCGAGATATCTCAAACTTTCATCCTAAATAGGACTGCTCTCTATTTGACCAGTTAAATGTTGTTCTGTCAATTTTCATGTGAGCTATTAAGCTCTTATTCACCAAATTTTTTTATAGCCCTTTGAGGGCCTTAATGTGTAAATATTTATTAATTTTTTTTGTTTAAGACTGAGCGTTGAATCTGAGTATGCTAGAAAACAACAAGACTATGTTCTTTTTATATTTTTGAAATGGTTTTAAGGAAACTTCTCTTGTTCTCTTTGAGTTTTTGATTCAATGTATCGATTGGTCTGCGGTTGTATATATATATATATATTCATCGTAGTTATATATGTTAAAAATTCTGCTATGACTGTTGTCTTTGATGCTCTCTCATGGACTGTATATAATTCTTAAGTAGTTCGGGTGCTCCTGGTTTTTAATTCACCACACCATTAATAAATTTTGGGTACTTCTATGTTTCTTTAAACACAACGCAATTTGGGTTTTAGAGTAAATATTATCATTCTAATGTTTAGCTATTATTCATGTTTTCGCATCTCCGTGATGGACCCCAATGCCAGAAAAGGTATTATGTGTTTAAATGTTATATTGTGACCTTATTTTTGAAAGCAAGTTATAGTTGAATCTTTAGAAAACTCACAGGGTTCTAATTTTTTTCTCTCTTCCTGGTAGGTACTCCTGAAACCCAAAATCTCCCCAGCATTCTAGGTTTAATAGGTTGCCTTATTCATTTTTGTGACCCATCGATCATTTTCCAGGTATTACGAGAACCTCCAGGGGTGTCTCCTCGGAGATATCTTAGACTCTCATTCTAAATAGGACCTCCCTCTATTTGACCGGTTAAAATTTGTTCTGTCAATTTTCATGCAAGCTACTAAACTCTTAGTCAATGAAAATATTTATAGCCCTTCGAGTGCCTTACTGTGTACATAATAATTGATTTTTTTTTTGTTTAATATAGAGCGTTGAATCCGAGTTTGTTAGCGAACAACAAGAATCTATTCTTTTTATATTTTTGAAATGGGTTTAAGGAAAGTTCTCTAGTTCTCTTCTAATTTTTTATTCAATGTATCAGATGGTTTGCGGTTATATATATATATATATATATATTCATCGTAGTTATATATGTTAACAATTGTCCTATGATTGTTGTCTTTGATGCTCTCTCGTAGAATATATATAACTATTAAGTAGTTCAGGTGCTCCTTGTTTTTAATTCACAACACCATTAATAAATTTTGGGTACTTCTATGCTTCTTTAAATACAACACACTTAATTTTTTAAATTTGTGGATATGGTAAAATCCATAAAAAGCACTTGTGCTCGAGCCTGCTATCTATGTAGTGGACATGACCAGGTTATTTATGTGTTTTCTATGACAAAGGGTTTTACCTCCTCATGAGGGTTTTCTATTTAAATTGTCTTTATTTTTCTTATGTCTTATGTTCTTCAAAAATAGTCATTCACTATAATGATATTAAACGTTTACATGTTTCCTGTATTTATTTTAATTAGTTTGTGTATTTAACTCTGCATTTTTAGTACCTATTCAATTTTTCTTTATTTTTTTTAGTTCAGTAGTCTATTTCAAGTTAAAATCTAGATATGTACGGACCATCTCTCAAAAGGTGTTTTATTTCTCAAACCCTTAGTCTGTGTAGGATTTGTCCAAATTATTTGCAAGAGAGAATGTCATGTCTGGGGATTTCCTTCCTGGATGGACTAACTGTCCCAACCCATTCATTAGTTTTATACAGAGTCAAAGATGTTTTCCCACTATTGTTTAAGGTGTTAGTTATTGTTTATCCTTATTTTATCTATGAATATAAATATGTTCTCTTTTCTTAACTTTATAAGAATCACGAACATACTAAAAATTATACAGCCACCCTGAACTGAGCATTTAACTCCTACATAAATAGTCTATCCAACAATCCTATAGAGAACTGTAATTCAATTTTCACAGTACACAAAGACTGTTTATAGAGATTAACATACTTATAAAATGCATAATAAAAATAATTTCCTTCCACCCCATATTGGGTTTATAATACTTATATCAAATAAGTAAAGATGATGGTGTCCTCCCAACCATGAGAGAAGAAATTACGTCCTCAGCTCCCCCCGTGCTCCTCACCAGAGTAGGATTAAATAGCAGTTCTTTTGGAGGCTAACCTCAAGACCTTCGTCCAGCCTCTTCTCCAATGTCAGGTTGCAGAGTTCCACTAGTTCATACCAGCTCTGGGCACTCTCACCTTACAACCCTATGGTTGTTCCTCTTTATTTGTACATAACCCCTTTCCTCTCTAGGATTTCCTTTTTATCCCAAAAGGAATGGTAACTATCAATAACTACTTTAATCTAACTACTCTGGAATATTCAATACTTTCACCATCAGTTTATGGAAACCACACCATAAATTAATCCTTTATTCAAAAGAAAATAAATCTTGTTCATAAATTGATTAACATACTCGTTAATCATGTTTTAATTAAAAATTCAAATGTGTAATTTGAAATAACATAAAGAAATTAAATCTGCATGTTACATATTTCCCAACTTGAGTTAAACACTTTCCTCGATGTTTACTCCATCCCAGTAAGTAATTCCTTATAAGCTTCTTGTACAAATATTTCATCTTCACAGGTAGCCTCTTCTGGGCAAAAGTGCTTCCAATGCACTTTAACTTGGGTGATGGCTCACCTCCAGAGCATTATTTCACTTTGCTCGAGAATAGGTTGAGGCTCTACCAGAAATTCGTTGTTTAGTTCGACCTGCAATGAGAAAATATTTAATTAATTAATAAAATATTTATCTCCCTTTATATATTTTAGTATCCAATTTATTCCTACCTGAATTTTATCCCAATGTATTACATATTTTGGATCATTCACATATCATTTTAATATAGATACATGAAACAAATTGTGCACCAGTATGTGTCCTGGTAAAGCTAGTCGATAGGCTACCAACCCCACTCTTTCCAAGATTGGAAAGATCCACAGAACTGGGGAGCCGACTTGGCACAGGTAGTCCACCTTAAGGTACTCTTCTTGGGTGTAATTCTCACATATACATGATCACCCACCTAGAATTCCCAATATATCCTCTTTCGATCTACATACACTTTCTAGCTATCCTGGGTAGCTTTTAGATTTTGTCGGATCTTCTTTTCTTCTTGCTCCATCTTAGCCAACATTTCTGGTCCAACCATTAGTTTGGTTTCTGGGGTGCTCCAGTTTAGGGGTCTTCGACATTTCCTTTCGTATAATGCCTCAAAGGGACTCATCTTGAGGGATTCCCGGTATCCATTGTTGTAAGAAAATTCTACTAAATGAAAATAATGTTCCCATTTCGTGGGTTGTTGAATTACATACATCAGTAGCATGTCTTCCAATATTTGATTCACCAGCTCAGTCTACCCATCCATCTGTGGATGATATGCAGTGCTAAATTGGATTTGTGTGCCTAGATTGGTGAACATTTCCTTCCACACTACAAGGAAAAGACCCTCTAGAGAAGGTTATAAAGGAGGTTTTTAGTGTTATAAAATTGGCCAAAATTATCAAAAAAACATTTTCTACAATATACATTTATGGTTACGGAGTTTTTGGTGGAGCTTTTAACATAAATTCAACACAACTAAAAAAAAATGGGCGGTCGGAGGTTATTATGGACGTTTTTTCATCGGTGCACTACTCTAGCTTGAAAGCACTGGTGCGTACATATAGAAGGCGCCCCAGGGCGGTCGAAGGAAAATGCAATGGGCCGTTAAGGTATAAACCTGCACTGGGCGTAGTGTTGGTGATACAATGCACAGGGTCGTTCTAATTGGTCTTGGGATTTGTGCGGTGCCCATAGGCCGTATCAACACACCGGTGCATATACATATAGAAATGCACTGGTGTGAAGTATCACAGAAAGGCACTGAGATTTATAATTGGTATCGGTATTCATGCAGTGCCCATAGGTCGTACAAATGCATCGGTGCTTATAGACACATAAAAGCCTCGGTGCGCACTGTCACACAAATGCACCAAGATTTATAATTCATATTGGTATTCATGCGGTTCCCATAGATCGTACAACGACGCCGATGCGTATAGACACATAAACGCACCGGTGCGTCATACCACACAAAAGCACCAATATTTTTAATTGGTTTTGGTGCTTTTCGGTGCTCATAGGTCGTAGAAATGCACCGGCGCGCTTCTGAATACAAACGCACCAGTGTACAATGACTGACACGCACTGGTTTTCATTTTGTATTTTTTAGAAACATCGACCCGTGACAATGCAATTATTGTGACTGTTTTAAATTCATTATTCATAAAAAGTTGACACATCTTATAACAATATTCATATTAATTAAATTCTTATTAATGCATTTGAATGTGATGTTTGGATTAATTTTTTATATCATATCATAATTATCGTGGTTTTTTAAAATTCATTATTCATCAAAAGTCGACACATATATATCTCATAAAAATATTCATATGAATTAAATCTGTATTAGTGCATTTGAGAACAACAATGGAGAATGAAATAGAATAAATTAAAACATATTTTATGATATATAATATATATGAATAAGACAGTCTTTATCATACAAAATGGGACAGTTATTGGTATCCCTTTGTCTTTCAATTGGGACACTATGTCCATTACATTAAACAAAATGCCTGATTTCACAAACATATTTCAAAAAATACAACGCCTTGCTTTGATATCCAAATATTTTGATCATCATTCTTCGCTTGAACTGTTGTCACTTCTAGAGCTACTTCCATGAATTGGGTTATTTTCAGGAATTTTTTGTTCACGGTGTTGATTGTTTTATTCTTCTTCACCTTCCATCTACAAAAATAAAAATAAACTGAAATGAGTGTATATACATTGGTGAGAATAATGAAAATTTCAATATTAAATAATATACATCAATGTAAATCGAAAATAAAAATGATGTACCATAGCAACAATTGACTCATAAACTATACACATTCTTTCAAAACCATGTACCATGCCATCTTTCAAAATTTCATCTATTGGCGCAGTTCCATACTTTGTTTCATGCAAGTTTTATACCCCATAAAAAATCATATATTTAATATAAAAGATGTTTTTGTTCTATTAATTCTAGACATAGCTAAGTAAAACAAGATCGATAGATTCTTACAAATTCCACAATTAATTTCTGATATGCCAACATATACTCACAACCCATATTTAACCCAATTTCAATCAATTCGTCTGACAGTTCTTCTTTGTATGTTAGCACCTGTTTGAAGACATTCAATGATGATTTTTGTAAAAAAAATTAAAAAATACAAAAATGAAATCTAGTTAAGTTGTTATAAGGAAGTAACAATTACTCACAAACTTAGATACCAACCTTTTTCTTCCTTGTCGTCCTATTTTATGTGCTGAATGGGTTCCATTTTCTTTTCTTTTCTGCAAGAAAATTCTTGAGAATTAATATTTAATGCTAAATTGTTTATTTATTGTACCTAATGATCAAAAAATTCAATGATTACATTTACATTTGAAGCACGTTGTTGTTGACATGACTCCTCCTGCAATGCAATTTTGTCCATTTCTTTGACCATCTCCTTGTACAACTTTTTGGACATTCCTACTGGCATATTTTTGATATCAGCTCTTTCATCTTTTGAGATTTTCATAATCTTCCTGAAAATGTAACATGACAATAAAATATTTAATTTTTATATTTATATATGAAAATTAAATATAACAAAACTGATATTTATAAATAATTCTAGACAACATTTAAAGGAATATTACTTTTTCATTCCTTCTTTTTTGTTGTTGTATGTTTTTGCTATTAAAAGACTGACATGTCTCATTGACCAATTCTCTAGAAAATCTTCCCGTAGTTTAGATAAAATTTGGTTCTTGGAATCATTGGATTGATTTTTGTATTGTAAGTGGAAAGAACACTTATACATTCGTTCCACTAGATCCCTCAAACTTTTGTAAAAGTTTTTCCCCCTTTCATTAACTTCTAGCACCACTCCAGATGAGCTAAGGAGCAATTCATTTTCATTTGCATGTTTTATTTTTTTCTTTTCTTAGAACAACATTCCTTTTCTGAGTTGTTGGTCCCTGTAGAACATTAAATAGATGTGAATTAATAGACTCTTTGACACATGTTATCTAAAATTTTTAAGTATATTATTAATGATAATTAAAAAAAGAAACTCATATTGGATCGATAGTATTTTTTCATTCACCTGATTCATCCTTTAGCAATTTTTCCATCAAGCGTTTACGCTCTTCTGGTCCTAGATCAGAAATAATCTTATCGAGCTTCGTCATTTTGTGGCTCTGTATGATACACAGTAAACAATACATATTAGTTAAACTTACATATAGTTGAAAAATAATATTTTTTATAAAGAATTTACAAAGAACTTGCCTTTTTTGCTTTTATTGATGTGTTATCAGTATTTTTGTTACTTGATCTCTTGTTATTCATTTCTTTATCAATCTGAAACCTATACCATATCATTCATTAATATATTTATAAATAAATTGTCAAAATTTCAGGTTAAAAATAAATCTCAAGACACCTTTGCGCATTTCTTGTTGTAGGCACCACCGCCGATCCGTGGGGGTATTACTAACGCACCACAAAATAGTATAATAGATCATACAGTGCATGGGGTATTATAAACGCACCGCAAAAATAGTGTTATAGACTATACGGTGCTATCCTCATAACATGGAGCACCGGTGCCATATTTCAGATATGGCACATTGATTTAATTTATTTTTTTTCAAATTTTTTATTACACAGTACTTGCACAGTGCGCTTTATAATAAAGCGCATCGGGGCACTAGGTTACGTCGAGCACACCGATAAAAAAAAAAAATCCAATTTTTCAAGAAATTCACGCAATGGCTGAATGGATTTGGATTCGACTATGCAAGTTGTCCGGTGGATTGGATGTCAATCTAAAATGAAAAGCCCTAATTCTAAAATCATGGAAACAAGGAGAAGAAAGGGAAAAAATAAAAAAATGAAGGGTTTAGGGTAAAAATGGATAAAACTGCAGGAAAAGTAAAAAAAATAATTAAATTTAATCACGAGATGGTTTGAAATTCTATGATACAGGGTTTGAATCACCATATGTTTGATTTCTGATTGTCTAAATACTTCTGTTCGAATGTATTTCACTGCTCCACAGTGCCCTCGTGCTCTCTTGCTCCAGGTATGTCTCCTGCAAATATCTAGCTGCAAATTTTAGAAAAAATAGTGAAATAATGAAAAGTGTTTAGTATTTAAATAATTATTTTGAGAAATTATATTTTCGAAAATATTTTGCCGCCCATTTTTCAATTTTCCGCTTTTTCTTTCACTTAAAGAAAATAGAGTTGCACTTTTTTTTATTTCCGTTTATTCATCACCGGTGCATCACTTAATAGCACCGCAACGGTGCGTCACTTTGTAACACCGACACCGATACAGTTATATGTACAGTAGCATCGATTTGCGGTTAAGACACCGAAATTAATTTTAGGTGTGTACACCGAAATTTAGTGAACTCCAACCATAGAAATTGAGAATTATAATTTTGTTTATTCTTGAGAATTAGAATTAGAATTAAAATTGAGAATTGGAATTGGATAAATTCTTGATGGAAATAACTATTATTCCAATGCATTTTGTTTATTGCAGGAGGTCCCCACTAATTATGTGGAGATAATGCAATGTGGGGCATGTGAAGATGCAATACTAAAGGGCCCAAGTGGGAAATTGTGGCATGTGAACTTGTTATAATTGGCACTTAACTATTTGCAACCAATATGTTTTAGAATATAATCTGTAGATATACGGATGACCTGCCAGCAATTAGTACAACATAATGTTCTGCAAGCACTGACAACAAGTCTTTCATTCTACATTTGTTAGCAGAAGAAGACCGATTTTCGACTAGATGATGCAATTATTACATGTGGAGGCAATGGTTTCCCATAGAAAATGAGTATAGGGTTGAGCAGAGGAAAGATATTGAAAAATAGGCTATTACATTAGTTTTTCCAATGGGAAACTGATTTGCAGGTGGAAATATGGTAGCTGCAGGTATCTATGCTTTTCTTCCCACAGAAATCGTCATTGGATTTCCATTTATAATACAAGCATACTTTTCACTGGTTTCATCCACAAGACCACAACTTAGACAAGTTAGAGATGCCATTCAGGCTCATTTGAAAGCCGAAGATGTGATTTTATGCGACATCAGCTTTTCCGGTAAAAGTTTATGTAAGCCAACTGAAGCTTGGACAATACTCCCAACTGCTTCTAAATGCATTCTTTTCAAACCCTCATCTCCTCAGAAAAATTCTTTCCCGCGATTCGAGCTCTCCATTGCTCCAATACTAAACTTTACAGAATAACCATGTTTTGGTGCGCACTGTTTTATAGGCGCATCGGGGCAGTTTGTAAGATCAAGGTTTTTGTTTTAGTGCGGTGTTTTATAACGCACCGGTGCTGAAGCATTCTGAAGCACCGGTGCGTCGAAGTAATAAGACGCACCAGTGCTTGTTATGATGATAAGCACACCAGACACTAGAAATTTTATTTTATTTTTGTATGTAAGATCATAATAAAATAATGATAATTTCTAAAGTACATGAATTAGAATTAGAATTCTACAATTCCACATACAATTATGATTAGAATTACAATCACAATTTTAATTTTACATACAATTACATTGAGAATTTTACATACAATTAGAATTACAATTACAATTTTACAATTTGTCATATGTACAATTACAATCATTTCACAATAAATTAAATATTACAATTACAATTAAAATTTTACATTAAATATTTTACATACAATTACAGTAAAAATTAAAATTACAATTAGATATACAAATACAATTTTACAATTTTACATACAATTAAAATTTAACTTTCAATTACAATCACGACATAATATTTAATAAATATCATGGTCATAATTTAATATTAAATTAATTAATAAACATCACGATCATGATAACCATCATACAAACATCATATTCGACTAAAAGCACATTCAAACATCAAATTAACATTATATATTAACATCATCACAACACAAACATCAAATATATATACATCTCATGTCAAATAACTCATGCTATCACATACACATCTATCTGCAAGCTAAACATTAAATGAACATATCTAACATGACCTAACAATATACACATCATGATGATCACCAACATGTAAATTAATTACAATTGCAACATGAACATAAAATACATGGACTCTATATATATATATATAACTGAATAATGTTAAAAATATACAACTGTAATATAAATGTCATGGATCAGCTGGTGGTAGTACAACAACATATATAGCAGTACTAGTGGAAGCCTTCTCAGTCAATGGTGCAACCTCGATGGTCGATGGTTGAACCTGCTCATGATCATGACTAGTACTGATGGATGTATCAGCTGATGGTAGTACAACATCAATATAAGCAGTACTAGTGGAGGCATGCTCAGTCATTGGTGTAGCCTCGACACTCGATGGTCCAGCCTGCTCATGATCATGACTAGTACTGATGGATATTGCAAGCTGCTGATGACTGGACGTGGCCAATGGTCCAGCCTCATCTCCCTGATGACTGCTAGATGCTAGTGGAGCCTCATTCTCATCAGGTGCGGCATGAGGTGAACGATCATGAGATGAGTCGCTGCTCGCATACTGTCCATCATGTGTTGCGGCTCGACCATGATTATAACGTGCAACAGTCCTCCTCAGTCGTGTAACAGCTATCGTAGCTCCTACGACATGCCACATCAGGTTGCACATGTCACGCGGTATGCCTCTCCACATCCGTATTAGCCTATCATCGGCCTATATGACTCTGTAATGAGAGGGCATGATGCCCGCCTCAACAATCAATGCACTGAGTTGGTCGCCCAACTTCATCCTATATCGAGTATCAGGTTGACCACGCCTAGCAAAAGGTGGTACTGGCGCACCAGCATGAGGAGCATGTCTCTCTTCACTGGCCTCATAATCATGAGCCTCGGCATCTGCCATGCCCTGATCATCATCAGGATCTACACTTGGATCATGTGGTGTTTTTGGCTTCTCCTCGCCATCAAAAGAGCCAATGTATGCAAAATATATACAAGTAAACATCACTAATTAGACAATTTCATTACACAATTTAAAGAACATGCTAGAATAAATTTAAATATGTAAAAAAGTAATATTACCTCTATCATCTGGAAGCTCATCAGCTGTGAAGAGGATGTTGGCACACCCTCGCCAATCCAATATAGCATATGGACAGGGGACCATAATAAATGGATGCAGCTCGTTAACACTGGCTAGTAAGTCCAGTGCATCATGCGATATCCTAGCTGGAAACATAGTCTCTCCCCTCTTGAGCATCATCTGCCCCCACATGTTCATCTGGGCTTCCAACATTAGCCTACGAGATTTCCGAACAAAAGTAGGCCTCATCTCTAGAAACCTCTCAAAAAATAAATAAAAAATCTTTGAAGCAAAAGGGAAGTTGACCCTCCCTTGTGCATGAGCACGACATCTATCTAAGGCCGTACAAAACTGTCGCAAAAAAATGGCAGACCACCCGACAAGTCGTGGCTCCTGTACTAAAGAATAAACATAATATAGAAGTAGGCAACTAATGCATTTCCCGTCACTAGTGTTGTGTGAAATGGTAGAAATGAAAAGTGAGAGGCACTGCATGTCCTGTCTACCAAATGCACCAATACGTAGTTGATCTCTAGGGACCTGAAACTCTGAAGGAGACAATACATTTTCTCCAATGTATCTCTAGGAGTAAACTAACTGACTCCCTGCTACAGAACCAGCTAGAACCTCTGGGAACGAGGGAAAATCCACCCCTCTCCTCAATAGCTCTATAATGAAATAAATATCCTTCTCAGTGGGTGTGTACCACTGGTCAGGACCAACCTGGAAAGCCTATCGGTGGGCATTCCACCTGCGGATAAGATGTCTCAAAAAGACAATATGGGCCTTTAGGGAAGTAACCTCCTCATAGAACTTGAGGAGGCCTACCTACCTTAGGAGCCCCTGGGTATCTGCTGTAATAGGGAAAGGGTACGCATCTCTCTCCCTCTCTCATGCCTTCCACTGGCGAAGCATGTCATACTGCTCCGCCTGTTGTTGTTGTTGTTCCTCCTCTTCTCTCTGAATCATTGACATATTAAATAATTTTTTTTTTATTAAATAATACATGTATTTAGGAATATACATATACATTTTTTTTGGAAAACAAAAAAATAGACTAGTCGGTGCACCCCAAAAATAGTCATGTACCAGTGCCAGTGCGACTGTTGTTTATAGCGCATCGGAGGCAGTGCCCCAGATGACATAAAACGCACTGTATGCTGTGTACCTGAATTTTTTTCAAGCCCCGTTGACTATATATGGTGTCAAAAGAGCGGTGCGCTAACTAAAATATACGCCCCAGCACGTATAGTCGTGTCAGTGCACCAACTTCCTGACAAATTATATAGTCAACTGTGTGGTCTTTTACCCGGATGCACCATTGACCCTGTCGGAATGTCGAATGGAGTGCGCTGATAGATACCGAGGCAAATATATCCATCAACGCACCGCTAAATGGACAATGGTGCGCCCAGCTAAATGACCACAACGCCAATTTTTTAAAAATTTTAAAATAATACGGGGTGCCTTTCGGTACTGCCTTGGAAACGGTGCAGATATCGTTAGCACTGGTTGCGGTGCAGCTTGTAAATTTTACAGGCAGCACTACTTACCGGTGTGAGCTCAACAGCTCATGCGCATCACGCGACAATTTTTTTTTTCTTTTTTAATGGTTAATTTTAAGGTTATTTCAAATTCTAATCCGCTAGAAAGCTTAATTATGAAAAAACTAGAAAAATACCTGTACATTTCGCCGTCGAGGAGGCATATTGGCCGTAAAATTTGCAAAAGAAAAGTTGCCCACCATTTTGCACAATGCAAGCTAGAGATTGGTGGCCAATGCACAAAAGCAGTGCATGCAATGGGTGCAATGGGAGCATTGATGTCAGGGTGGCTCAGAGAAGGAGAAATTGCACTGGTGGTTGAGAGCTCTAGAGTACTGAGAAAAGTGAAAATGTGGTTTTTTGGCCGTATTTTTTATTTTATTTAACCCTGTTCCGGTGTGCGATGTTTTATAGACACACAGGTGAGGTTTCATAAGTACACATCAGGCGGTTTTAGATTTGGCACATTGTTTAATGATGCACTAGGGCAGCTACTTAACAGTGCACCAAGTTGTTTCAATTTTGGCATGGTGTTTTATGACGCACCGGGGCAGAATAGTCTTGAAGCACCGGTGCTTTATAGTAATAGGAAGCATCGGGAATGTCTGTACAGAGTGCACAATGTTTGGTGTGCCAATGTTTTGTGCGAGCGGTGCTTTCTCTTGTAGAGCGCACCGGTTATTGAGAGCAGAAAAGTGAAAAATGAGGTTTTTTGGCCCTAATTTTTTTTATTTAACCCTTTTTCGATGCACGTTGTTTATAGGCACATCGACACTGTTTTATACGAATGCAGCGGAGCGCTTCTATTTTGGCGCGATGTTTTATGATGCACTGGCATGGAAGAGTTTATGCGCACCAGTGCGTTCTCTTGTAGAGCGCAGCGGTAATTGAGAGCTCTTAAGCACTGAAAAAAGTTAAAAATCTGGTTTTTTTGTCGTAAATTATTTTTTTTAAACCCTTTTCTAGTGTGCGTGCTTTATCAGTGCACCAATGCATTTTCTTGCGAACGCAACAGTAAATTTGTGTTTTGGTGTGTTGTTTTATGATGCACCGGTGCCGGTTCTTCATACCGCACCGGGCGTTTTCAGTTTTGGCACAGTGTTTTATGATGCACTGGCATGGAAGAGTTGGGATGCACTGGTGCTCTATAGTAATATGACGCATCGAGCGGGTGTGTACAGAGCGCACGATGTCCAGTGTGCCAATGTTTTTTGTGCACTGGTGCTTTCTCTTGTAAGGAGCACTGATGCGATGTTGAATGATAAGCGCACCAAGCATAAAACATCCACAAAACCCTCTGTCCACCAACCTCCTCTAGTAACCTCCGCTAGAAACGGATGTATGGGGTATTTTCATAAGGGGTTCCTCAAAAACATATGCTAGAGTGTCTTTTCCTTGTAGTGCCAAAAGGCTCGGCTAAACTTTATAGCTCTGTCTGAGATGATTGTTTTCAGAATTCCATGTAATATAAACACCTCCCTCAAGAAGATGTCAGCAATTTGCATGATTTTATAATTTGAATTTACTAGAATAGGATGAGCTGCTTTGCTCAGCTGATCAATTACCACCATTATAGATTCCTTGTGTCTCTTCGATCTTGGTAAGCCTGTAATAAAATATAGAGATGTAACTTCCCACTTCCATTCTGGTACGAGAATAGGTTGCAACAAAACTATTGGGTGTTGATGTTACACCTTGACTTGTTGACATTCCAAAAATTTAGTGAAGTATTAAGCAATATTTTTACACATTCCAGGCCAAAAATAATCTTTTCTGATTGTTGTTAACATTTTTTCTGGTAATCATGGTGTCTAGAATAAGAGCTTCGGTGATACTCATTTAATATCATCTCTTTTAAGCTTAATTGATTAGGAATGTATATCTTTCCTCAAAAAATCAATAATTGTTCATTACTGATCTTATAATCTAATCGTTTTCCTTGATTTTCTACTTCTTGTGTTTTTTGCCATAAAAATTGATATTGAGGATCCTTTTTCGCAGCCTTCTTCACCTGTTCCTAGAACTTAAATTCCACTCGGTTAAGGTAGAGGGCACACACATAATGAAATTTCCTACTTAAGGCATCGGTGACACGATTTTTGTTTCCTTTAACGTGCCAAATTTATAAATCAAATTCACTTAGGAATGCATTCCATCTTGCTTGACGAGCATTCAAGTCAGCTTGTTTAAAATAACTAGTCAAGTTACTATGGTCTGTTTTCAACACAAACCTTTTGCCCAATAGCTAGTGCCTCCATACCTTGAGTGCATGCACTACCGCGGTCAAATCTAGATCATACGTGGAATATCGTTGTTCATGATCTTTCAGCCTCCTAGATTCATACGCCACAACTTTTCCATCCTGTGACAACACTGATCCCACTCCTTCCTTGCAAGCATCGGTGCAAAACTCAAACTCCTTTTTTGGATCAACTACCATCAATATGGGAGCTGTAGTTAGAATTCGTTTTAATCGTTTGAAGTTGTTCTGTCATTCATTGGTCTATTTAAACACTCACCCTTTTCGAAGCAAGGAGGTTAAAGGAAAGGAAATTTTAGAGAATCCCTCGATAAAATTTCAGTAATAGCTAGTCAATCCCATGAAAGAACGTATCTATGCTACATTTTTGGGTACCCTCCATTCCACAATAGTATTTATTTTTTCAGGATCTACTGTTATAACTTCAGCAGAATTAACATGCCCTAAATATTGGATCTGTTCTTTGTAAAAATCACACTTACTGAATTTGGCATAATGTTGACGATATCTCAACATTTTTAATACCATTCGTAGATGTTCCTTATGTTCCTCCATGGTCTTTGAGTAGATTAATATATCATCAATGAAAATCAGAACAAATTTATCCAAAAACGGATGAAAAATTCCATGCATCAAACGCATGAATTTTACTGATGCGTGGTTAATCCAAACTGTAAAACCACGAATTCATACTTCCCATATTAGGTGCAGAAGGCTATTTTATATATATCCTCATATTTTATCCATATTTGATGATACCCATATCTTAGATCTATTTTCAAAAATACAATTTCCCCATATTATTTTTCCAAAAGATCATCTATTCGTGGCAGTGGGTATTTGTTCTTAATAGTCAGTTTTTTAAGCTGCCTGTAATCCATACACATTCACATTTTACCATCCTTAATTTTCACGAACGGTATTGGTGGCCCCCAGGGAGACAGACTAGCATGAATATATCCCTTGTCCAGCAATTCATGTAGTTGCATTTTCAACTCAGTTAGTTTAGGTGCACTCATTCAATATCATGCTCGTGACACCGGTGTTGCCCCTGGAATTAATTCGATGGTGAAATCAATATCCCGCTTTGGGGGTAATCCCAGTATGTTTTCTAGAAACACATCCATAATGTCTTGTACCACAGGTACATTTTCCATCATAAGGGTGTTATATTTAGAATTGGTGAATCCCACTTTAATAGAATAAATTTGAAATCCTTTTCTAATGTATTTCCCCAGCTGAGATGCAATAATGGGATGCAAATGAAGTGATTTCTTAATTCCTTGCAATTCTTGGCGAGTTCCATCTTCAACATTAAAATAAATGGTTTTCTCTTTGTGGTCTACTAGTGACCAATGCACTTCCAACCAATCCATTTCGAGTAATACATCATAGGATCCTAAAGTATAATATTCAATTCCACCTTTATATGATGGTTTCAAACTTCTAGGGGATAGTTGGAAACATTAGCATTAACTCTTCTCTTTGCTCAAGTGTCCAATTGTACCAGACAAGGATTTTTAAATTTATGGCTCTGGAAATCAAATTTTTCTACTATCCAGGGATTAACATAACTTAAACTAGCACCAGGATCAACCAAAATAGAAACAGTTTGAGAATAAGAATTACCTTCCAGTTCTATCATGGTCGGCTGGTAATCTGCTTGTCAATCTTCTAGTTCCGCGTTGATTCTGGATATATTTCATGCAACATCTGACACTGTGGATGCCTCTTGAGAATTAGTTATAGTTTCGTTTCTCCCACGGTGAGGACAGTTCTTATAATAATGTGCCTCACTGCATCCCCAAAATTTTAGTGGCAATTTCTAAATCTGCATGTGATCTAGTCTACTAGATGCTTTAGTGGGTCGTTATTTTGTTGGCCACTTGGGTTTCTGTTGGTTTCTTCAGTGCTTTCTATTTGTTTTATTTCTTAAAGAATTTTTATAATAGCCAGATATGCTTCTTTTAAAATTTGAAATACTTTGTTGCCCTTTCTTCAGCGACCAACTCCTACCAGCTTCTCCTTTTACCTTGGACTGCTGATAGCACATATGTGCTTTGCGAATCACCTCGTCCATAGTATTTGGTTTCACAAATTTGATCCTCTCCTTCATATGAGCAGATAGGCTACTTAAGAATCATTGTACTTTCACCTTTTAATCTCTCATATATGGCACACACCTCAATAAGGAGGTAGATTTGGTTATGAACTCGTCCATAGACAGTTGTCCCATTCTCAAATCATGAAGTTATCGAGAATTTTCATCGTAAAAGCGCTATGTTAGGCATTTGTCTTTAAAATATTGTTTGAACTCATCCCAAGTCACATTTTGGTCCTTTATTCTTCACACATTTTTAACTTCTTTGCACCATAATGTGGCTTTTTCCTGAAGTTTCTAAATAGCCAAGTGAGCTTTCAATTTGATGCTATATTCATAGACTTGAAAATATATATTCATGTTAATTATCCATGCTTCTACTACATCTTTGGCCTCTCCATAAAATGTAGGAAGTTTAATTTTTCGGAATTCACCTTGCAACTCCAGTTTCTGTTTTTTCATCTCTTGCTAGTCTAAAACATTTCCTGATTCTACTTCATTATAAGCCTTGTTTTTATTACTCATTGGGTATGGCTACCTTCCAGATTATCATTAGCTTGTTTTTGATGTTCACCCTCTTCTAGGATATCTCTTTCTGGGCTTGGTTGGGTTGTCCCTTGATTCTCCCTATCGGAGAGGCTTTTAAGAATCCTCTCATGTTCTCACATTAACCTCTCCTTATGAATTCTTACTCGGACCATATCTTCTTGTAACTGTTGCACCATCTCCGAGATTCGATTGGTTTTCCTTTTTTGTTCCTCAGGTAATATGTTGGTTTGTTGATGCTGATCCACGCTCAGCTGTTGATCCGGATTTATGCAGGAACGCAACAGAATAAACACATAACCATAAATACAGAGATGCAGCGGAAATAACACTTCATTTCATTAATATCAAAGAACTGAAATTTGCTTACAGACCGAATGGAAATAAAACTAGCTAGGGCACTGGTAGCTATCTCTGAGAAGAGATGTGGCGGCTACAGGCCTCTGAACTGAGTTACAATGAGGCTCAAGGGCCTATTTATTATTTAGAAACAATGGGAAATCCTAAACAGCCAAAACCTTAACCCTAGGAGATGAAGCGCCAAAACTATGGGCCCCGTTTGGGTAAATTGGTGTTTCAACTTCCCAGGGGCGTAACTTTGGCATACGATCTCCGTTTGACGCGTACCATACCTCGTTAGAAAGATCTATCCGACTACAAATTTGGAACGAGCAACATCGGTCCATGGACCCATGTTGCTCTCCTTTTTCCCAAAAAGCGTCGTTTAGGGCCTCAAAATGGCTCCGGAAGTTTAGGACCCGAAAAACTGCTAAAAATAGTAAACTGTGCCGAAACTGAAAAACTGAAATAGACAATGGTGGAGCCCCAAGTGGAATAGGCGGGTGACCACCAATATCCACCTGGATCATTCCTCCCCCTTAGGAAGCAATGGTCCCCATTGCGTTAAGTTCCTCCATGAGATGAGGAAATTTCTACTGAACTTGGTCCCTGGTGAACCACTTTCCTTGGTGTAGGAGTTGGCCAGCTTTGACAACCCGATATAGTTGGATCTTCTGCTGGCGAGTGTTCTTGATTTGCATGTCCATGATACAATCTGTGGTGGCCTGTTCCATGCAGTCTATCTGGATTTAACTCAGTTGGTGTGAGTTGTTCTGCAATGTCCGAGGTGTCCAGTAGAGGTGGGAAGTAAGGACGAAGGCGATCCACATTGAAGGCTGGGTGCAGACCAAGGAATGGTGGAATACTGAGCTCGAATGCATTGTTCCCTACAGCCTTGGTGATGGTGTACGGCCCGTATCGGAGCGGGCGAAGCTTGCGGTGGGGTCCAGTGAGGCGCTCCTTCTACAAATGTAGCCATACTTTGTCACCCACCTGGAAGTTGTGTGGCACCCGGTGTTGATCATGGCGTTGCTTGTACTTGGCATTGGCTCTATCCAATATATCATGAACTTGTTGGTGGATGTGTTGAATGCGCTCGATGAAGCTACTTGCTTTGTCAACTTCAGACTGGACATGAGCTGAATTGGCCTGAGCAGCTGCAAATGGCATGGCTACGTCAATGGGACATAGTGGCTGGAATCCCAAGCCCACCTGAAAGGGGCTATGGCCGATTGAACTGTGGAGAGCCCGATTATAACTATGTTGTACATAAGGGAGGCTCTCGTCCCATGTGCGTGGATGCTTTGAATTGTACATGCGCAGAATGTGTACGATCATTCTGTTGACGACCTCTGTCTGGCCATCTGTTTGGGGATGGAAAGCTGTGGACTTGGTGAGCTTTGTGTCCAACATTGACCAGAGGCTGGACCAAAATGTGCTGAGGAACCTGCTATCTCGATCTGATATGATAGACTGTGGGATCCCCAAGTGCACCCACACTCGTTCAAAGAAGAGTTTAGCAGTGGCTTCTGCTGTGATATTCTTCTTACAGGCCGCCATGATGGCCATCTTCGAGAATCTGTCAACGACCACGAAAACACAGTCATTTCCATTCTTAGTAGAAGGCAGGCCCGACATGTAATCCCTGGAGATGGATTCCCACGGTCGACTAGGGGTAGGTAGTGGAGTATATAGGCCTTGCTTCTTGATGGTCGGTTTGGCAATGGCACAAGCAGTGCAGGATCTGATGTGCTTCTCGACATCCTTTCGAAGGTTCGGCCAATAGAAATACTTCTGCAGGATTGCTACTGTTTTCTTGACCCCGAAATTCCCAGCAAATCGACTGTAGTGTGCTTCCCATATCATCTTGGCACGCTTGCTTGAAGGAACACAAAGGTGTCCCATGTGACATAAAAGTGCATCTTGGAGGTGAAAATTTGGAACTTGCGTACCCCCCAGGAGTGCCTTGTAAGTTTGGCCGAATTCTGGGTCACTCTCATAGAGAAGCAGCCAATCAGAAGTCTCGTGCCCACAAGCGTTGAGTACAGTGGTGAGCGCCACGATCGGTGGTTGGCTGAGGCAGTCTGCAACATGATTGGTTCTACCCTTCTTATACTTGATGTTCAAATGAAACCGTTGCAGATATGTAGACCACTTCTGATGGCGATCATTCTGCAACTTCCCTTGTGTCTGTATGAACTGCAGGGGCCTGTGGTCTGTATGGATGATTGTTTCCTTCCCCAAAATGTAATGCTTCCATTGTCGACAAGATTGCACAATGGAGTACATTTCTTTGTCATATGTGGGGTACTTGCGAACTGTGTCAGACAATGTCTCACTGTGAAATGCCACTGGATGTCCCTGTTGAGTAAGAACTGCCCCAATAGCATAGTCAGAGGCATCTGTCTCGATCTCGAATGGTTGTTGCAAGTCTGGTAAAGTGAGCACTGGGGCAGAACAGAGGCGGTTTTTCAATTCTTTGAACGCCTTCTGTTGAGGTTCCGACCAAAATAATTTTGCTCTCGCTCCTCCTTTGGTGACTTGACTCAAGGGCCAAGTGATATGAGAGAATCCCAGCACAAATCTACGGTAGAAATTAGCAAGACCCAGAAAGCTGCGAAGCTCTGTTATAGTAGTCGGGGCTGGCCAATCCCGAATGACTTGGATCTTGGCTGGATCCACATGCCCCCCCCTTTCATCAATAATGTATCCCAGATATTGAACCTGGGTCATGCCAAACGTGCACTTCTCCAAATTGGCACACAACTTGTGTTGCCGCAGTGTTTGGAGGACTTGTCGAATGTGGTGAAGGTGCTCTTCCCAAGTCTGGCTGAAGATCAGAATATCATCCAAGTACACCACTACAAATGAGTTGGTGAATGGCCGCAAGATGTCATCCATCATCCTCATGAAGGTGGCGGGAGCATTCGTCAACCCAAAAGGCATGACTAGCCATTCGAAAAGGCCTTCCTTGGCTTTGAAGGAAGTCTTCCACACATCGGAGGGTTCAATTGGTACCTGGTGATACCCAGACTTCAGGTCGATCTTGCTGAAATATTTTGCACCTTTGAGTTGGTCCAGAAGGTCATCAATCCGTGGGATTGGGTACCTATTTCGGATAGTGATCTTGTTCAGCGCCCGATAGTCAATACAGAGTCTCCACGTCCCATCCTTCTTCTGTACCAACACGATCGGGCTCCCACAGGGCGATGAACTTGGTCTGATGTGACATTTCTGCAATAGCTCCTAAATCCGCCTCTTGATTTCATCATTCTCTAGAACAAAGCGCTGATAGATCGGTCCATTAGGTAGCGGCGCACCGGGGGTCAGATCAATCGGGTGCTTGACCTGACAGTGCAGAGGAACCCCTATGGGTGAGGTGAATATTTCCCCGTACTCCTCCACAACCTTATCCATTTGTTGTTGTTGTGTAGAGGAGCCCTGTCTGGAGGTCGTGGCCACAGTCTTCTTCTTGCCCTGGGGGCGGATCATCAAGAAAACGAATTTCCTGGTTTGGGAAATGAGCTTACTGCATTGTTTTGCAGTAACCAAAGAGATAGCGGAAGGAGGTGGTACCTCTAGTATCCTGTACAACTTATTTCCCAAAGTAACAATAACAGCACGAGGCCGAGACTCATACATAACATGACGCTTCCACAAGTATGGTTGTCCTAATAATACATCAGAAACATCAATAGGAGCAACGTCACATAATACCTCATCCGTGAAGGGCTTGATGCTATAGGGAAGGCGGCACTTCTGGCTGACGCGGAGATCTCGTCCTTGGTGAAGCCACCCGATGGTGTATGGATGTGGGTGAGCTGTGGTCGGCAAGCCCAACCGCTTCACGGCGTCTGCTGAAATGAGGTTCTTTTGGCTCCCATTGTCGGCAATGAACTGTACAGGGGAGCCCTTTACCCACATCTGGGAGTGGAAGAGACGTTCCTCCTCCTCTGGATCTTCCGGTTCCTCCTTCTGGACCTTTGTAGTGGCAACAGTGGCGTTGGGCTCCGTATCAATAATCTGTTTCCCTTTTTCATTCCCCTTTTCAGGTTCTGATTCAGAGTCGGAGCATGCATCTGACTCAGAAGCCCTCATCTCGGCCACTAGCGACTGCTTGGCCCGACACTCACTTGTGTTGTGAGTGGAGCTCTTATGGAACTCACACCACTTTCCCGTGTCCTTCTTTGGCTTTACGGTCTTGTTCTTTTCTTGTGGCTTTGACGGGTTGTCTTTAGCCGCCATGCTCTGTCCTTTGTTCTGCGGTTTGGAAGCACCTTTTCCTTGCTTTTGATTCACAGATCCAAAGTCTCGCTTCTTCTGTTTGAATTTCTGCTCAATCTTGGCAGCATACCGGTATGCCGTACTAAGCGAGGAGATGTCGAGGAACTCCATTTCCTCCTGAATGTATCTGTGCAGACAGCTGCGATACTTTAGCACCAAATGTTTCTCTGAATATTTGATACCCAACTTTGTGCGCAGGGTATGGAACAGATTCGTCAGCTCATGCACATCTTGATCCCTTTGTTGTCGCAGCGTGGTCCATTGTATGTACTTGTCCTCATAGCTCCCCACGGGATAGTACTGTTCCTTGACGGCGTCTCGGAAAGAATTCCAAGTTGGTACGGCCGAGAACAGAGAGGGTTCTGTCTGGTCCTTGTTCTCACAGTAGGTTTCCCACCAGTCCTTAACATGGTGGGTAGCTTTGAGGAGTGCAAAAATAATCTTCTCCCGGTCTGAAAAGTCATGAACCGAGAAAAATCCTTCTAACAGATTCAACCATCTATCTACGGCATCTGCGTCTATTTGACCCTCAAATATGGTAATGTCAAAATTTACTTGTACCTTAAAAGGAGTCGCGCCTCCAGAGTGGCTGCTGGATGCAGATGTGTCGCCGGTGGGTAGCCGTTGAAGGATCTGAGCAAAGTTATCCATCATCATGTTCCTTTGTCTTTCGAGGGCCTCCTCGAGCAATATTTTGACAGGATCTCCTGCTCCCTCATCTTTCTTTTCTTCCCCCATGGGCGTCCGTCGAGGTTTGCGAGGCTGATCTTGCAAAGGTTCCACCAGATCGAGCCCTAGCTCCTTATACCCCGACCTCGTTGGGGACATGCAAAGAAGGATCGAGAAAAAGCAGACCGCTCTGATACCACTGATCCGGATTTATGCAGGAACGCAACAGAATAAACATATAAACATAAATACAGAGATGCGGCGGAAATAACACTTCATTTCATTAATATCAAAGAACTGAAATTTGCTTACAGACAGAATGGAAATAAAACTAGCTAGGGCGCTGGTAGCTATCTCTGAGAAGAGATGTGGCGGCTACAAGCCTCTGAATTGAGTTACAATGAGGCTCGAGGGCCTATTTATCATTTAGAAACAATGGTAAATCCTAAATAGCCAAAACCCTAACCCTAGGAGATGAAGCGCCAAAACTATGGGCCCCGTTTGGGTAAATTGGTGTTTCAACTTCCCAGGGGCGTATCTTTGGCATACGATCTCCGTTTGACGCGTACCATACCTCGTTAGAAAGATCTATCCGAGGACTACAAATTTGGAATGAGCAACATTGGTCCATGGATCCATGTTGCTCTCCGTTTTCCCAAAAAACGTCGTTTAGGGCCTCAAAACGGCTCCGGAAGTTTAGGACCCGAAAAACTGCTAAAAATAGTAAACTGTGCCGAAACTGAAAAACTGAAATAGACAATGGTGGAGCCCCAAGTGGAATAGGCGGGTGACCACCAATATCCACCTGGATCAGCTGTACCCACATTTTTGGATTCATATCTGGGTTAGATTGGCGGTGAGCTTCCCATGTAGCTATGGGATCTTGATATAAACACACCCTCCTCATTGCAGTCCGACAATCCTTTATTCCTATTTATGCGCACAAATTTACACATACCCAATGTTATTTATATGACCCATATGGGTCCCAACGTGCGAACGTTGCTAAGATACCACCTGTCACATCTTACCATGTAAAATATATTACAATAAAGTAAATACATTTTTTTTTTTTACTTTTAACTAAATTCCAATCTTTTGTACTTATATATAATAAATAACATTGCAAAATATAGTTGTTAAGAGTTAAATTAACTATCACCATACTTAATGTTCTCGTTTCCATAACCTTTGACACTAAAATATACAACATAACAAACTTTGGGATTTAATATAGTTTAGAGAAGATATAGCTGTTTGATTTTTGGGATATTTAAACCCATGTTGGTTCTAACACACATTACATTATACGAAACCTAGTAATTATTTTCACAGATTATTAATCTTAATATTTGATTCTCCGTGGCATCGATTTTTTTTATCATTTATCTGGCGTGACATTTGGTTAGATCTAAGTTGTAGTGTTGTCTACGAATCTATGGCTACGATGTTGGCCAAGATGGTTAGGGTATTACCCTACCCCCTAAACCGTAGCCTTTCTTCACATTCTCCACCGCTGCAAGGCAGCCTGAGCGCTGAAACTTCTACTTCAGATGGTGCCTCCTCCTTATGCTCTCGGCCTGAGTATGTAGGTAATGATATCATCTGGAACCATGGCCATTTCTGGTGTTTTTTTTTCACTTGTTGGGATTATCATGGATTGGAAAATATTTCCAAGCGTTTAAAACCATGTTCTCTCGCAGCCTTACTAAATTTTTTTCAGAGTTGCTTCATTGTCGGGTTTGCGCACACAAGCTATCATATCCAGTCTTCATGGAGTTTTGGTAAATCACGGGGCTTATATTTGACAAGGGAAAATAATCCCATCACCAGCACGGCCAAAACATGTATATGTGTTTTTCCTCTGCCACTTTTTAATCAATTTGGGTTTTAGAGTAAATCTTATCATTATAACGTTTAGCTATTATTCTTTTTTTCAGGTCTCCATGATCACCCCAAAGCCATAGAAGGGATTATGTGTTTAAATGTTATATTGTGAACTTATTCTTGAAAGTAACTTATAGTTCAATCTTTAGAAAACTCACACTCTTCTAATTTTTTTCTCTTTGCCCTGCGTTTATTCTCAAAACCCCAAATCTCACTAGCATTCCAAGTTTAATAGGTTGTCTTCTTCAATTTTGTGATCCATCGACCATTTTCTAGGAATTACGAGAACCTCTAGGAGTCTCTCCTCTGAGATATCTTAGACTCTTGTGGTAAATAGGATTGTTCTCTATTTAACCGGTTAAATGTTGTTCTGTCAATTTTCATGTGAGCTACTAAGCTATTATTCACCGAAAATTTTTATAGCCCTTCGAGGGCCTTACTGTGTACATAATAATCAATTTTTGTTCTTTTAAGGCTAAGCGTTGAATTCGAGTATGTTAGCAAACAACAAGACTCTGTTCTTTTTATCTTTTCGAAATGGGTTAAGGAAACTTGTCTTGTTCTCTTTGAGTTTTTGATTCAATGTATTGGGCAGTCTGCCCGGTTGTATATATATATATATATATATATATATATATATATATATATATATATATATATATATATATATATATTAAACGTATTTATATATGTTAACAATTCAAGCCCCAAGGGTTAGCTCAAGCGGTAGTGAGCCAATACGTGGGCCTCTCCGTTGAGGGAGGTCACGGGTTCGATTCTTGAGTCCTTTGGGGTTAGGCGCCGAAAGTCCGCCGAACGGTTTGCCGCGCGTACCATCCAGAAATTCTGGGGAAGTACGCCCGGATTTCCCGTGAGCTTTCCCCTCATTGAAAATATGTTAACAATTCTAATAGGACTGTTATCTTAGATGCTCTCTCGCGGATTGTATATAGTTCTTAAGTAGTTCAGGTGCTCCTAGTTTTTAATTCACCACACCATTAATAAATTTTGGGTACTTTTATGTTTCTTTAAATACAACGCAATTTCTTTTCCAAATCCATGGATATGGTAAAATTCAGACATAGCGGTCGCGCTCAGGCCTACTCTCCGTGTAGTGGACATGACCAAGTTATTTATGTGTTGTCCCTGACAAAGGGTGTTATAGGTCAATTTTGGCATCATTCCCAATGACCTAGTTAACTAGGCATCATCTCCAGGACCAATGTATAGGGTCTATCATCCCCTAACATTTCAATTTCTATATGCCCTAAGACAAAGAACAAGACAAATAAATCAAAGACTTTCATCTGCAAAGGTTTCCAAAGTTTGAAGTTTATAATATGTCATATGAAAGCTCACCAACGCTGCCTCTAAAGGGACTAACTGCATTGCATATGCAGGTAGCCCTATGCAATGCTACTCCACAAAACACTTCCCGACATCCATAGGTGTGTTGGTCACATTGGGAGCGGAATTCTCATTGTTCCAGAATATCCACTTGGCCAATGCCTTCTAGAAGAGTTCACATGTGTCAAACTTAGAATCCATGTGTCCATTTGACATCTACAAGATTGGGAACATGTCTTGCCTATTATTGGAAATTCATTGATTGTAAAAATTCCTCAGCTTCTCTATAAATTGAGCACAAATCTTAGTGATTGATAAGGAATAATTTGTGTAGAGAAATGTTGGTGGATTTTTCATTGAGGATATTGATTTGAGTGATAGTTTGCTGGAGATATCTGCATTGTGATGAGGCAGGGATGCTGCTAGAGATGGTGACACTAAATCAACCATTTGGTTGTAACCTCCCCTTCTATCATTAATAAAGAATACAACTTAATTTTCCCTATATGCATCTGTATTGGCTTTGATTTTCCATATTGCAAGATCTTAGTTGATGTATATGGTTTATGATTTACAGATTTAGAAAACTAACTTGAATAGACATCTGTATTATTGCTATCTTATGTTGTTTACTTTTCATTCTTGCAGGAAATATTTTGCACAACCGACAGGAATTTGAAGCTACAATGGAAGCGACAGAAGGAATCATTTGGAAGCGCTTAGATTCCAAGTAAGCCTCTAATCCATTCCGTGTGTCTGTTCTTAGTTAGGAAAATTAGTCGTATATTCTTTAATCTGTTTTTCTAGATTAGCACCTATATAGGGAAGCGTGTTTTATCCGTAATTCACAATTCTGCACTAACAAATTAGCAACTCTACTGGGGAGATTACTCTTTATCCTAGGTGTTTTAACCTCTGATTTTCTCCGTTTATTCACCCAGTAGTTGTTACTCACAAAGATTAGGCTTTTTAAGATCCAAATTTGCTAGATAAGTGTGTTAAACAACTGTATTTTTCTTTATACATTGCGCCCAACGCACTCTTGGACAGGACACAGTGCTTTGCATAGCACTGTCTCCCTTTCAGGCCTGCGTTGCAAAGCACCGTCTCTCTTTAGAGATTGTGTTGCCTCTTGAAACCATCCAAATTCCCTTGAATTTGTCTTTGTAGTTTGTTTCAGTTTGTTTGCTGCTGTGTTTTAAAAAGCCTGAGCCTCATATTGACCAGTGAATTCATCTACCTCTTCCTCATTTGAAATAAAATTTGTTCAATGTTTGTTTAAAGCATTTTTATTTATCATTGGCAAGTTAATTTCGAAGTATTTTTATTGTCACATTAGATCCATTTTCTTTTGAAAAAGTCAATTGTCGTAAAATCTTCGTTCCCTGATAGGAGAAATTGTTGTTTCAATCCTCATTTTTCCTTCAAAAGAGAGATTGTTGTTTATATTCCTCATTTCTCAAAAGTAAAAGGCATTTGTTTTTTTTGTTGATTTAGTGCACTTAGTTTCTTTTCTGCATTCATAACATTAAAGGAACTGAAAAGAAAAATTAGCATTTGCATGTAGTGGTTTGTGTGTTCTGCAAAAGGAACAATTAGGAAATCTGCATTTAGTTTGTGTTTTTTGATTTTTTTTTCTCGCAAATTGATTTCTCTTTCCCTCTAGTAGCTAGGATTTTCATTGAAAAATAAAAAGTGAAAGAATTATTATCATTCTTAGTTGCATTTTAGGAATATTCCAAATACATCATCGCGGTGAACCTTTGAAAGGCAAATTGTTAAGCAAGATCAACATAAAATTAATCTCAATTTACCTAACAAAGCATTGGAACCATAACGATAACATTTAGAAGGTCTAGGCTAGAGACATGTTATGGCGTCGTAAAACGTAGCTATTGTCATTAACTTGTCTGCGATACATTCCAAGTGTGATACCTCACTCCACGTACGTAAGTATATCATAGCTCGTCCACGTACTTTCGGGTATATCGGGTGGTGTTACAGTACGATAAGTATAAAGGGGTGCTCTCACTGTGCAGTTTCACATCAGACAACGCTAATATGGACTTGGCCCTCCACATACCTTTGGGTATATTTTGGAGGACAAATTTTAGGTGTTATCCATCCATAGTGAACCGAGTCGGCCACCTTGTAAATTGTGATACACTGAACACAACATTTGGGGAGATTTCCTGCCTGTACTTCTTGGTTCGCCAAGAGGTATTCTGCAATTCACAGTTTCTTGGTAAACCCTTTTGCCTAGCATTACCCTTTTATTTTGTTTTTTTTTTTTTGGTTAAAATAAATCAGTAATCATGGAAGAACAAAATCCTTTCTCCCGTCGTTCGCATAGATTAGCTTTAAAACCACCTTTTACCACCAGAAGTTACTTTTGGTAGGCGAAGGCGATCATGCTTTGTCGAATCAAGTACAATTCGCACCTCTGGTGAAAAATCATCTTCCCATAAAATAGAGTTAGCTCAAGTTATTTCTGCACATCCCGGTTCGTCTATTGTTTTCAAGACAGAGTCCTCACAGCTACCTGTCGTCACAATCCATCCAATCTGTGAGACCATACCTCCCGAACCTGACGTTGTTCAACTAGAAGTTAATACGGATCCCATTGTGCTTTAGGGGGCAGTTGTTATTGGCCAAACTGGACATCATCCCCAGGACCAATGAAATAGGGTCTATCATCCCCATATATTTTAGTTTCTATATTCCCTAAGTGGACACAATCTCGATCCTGAAGTTGAACATCCAGAAGTTGTTCCTGTATTGGTCACTCCAAAATCTATTGTAGCTGTTGAGTCTCCCATATCGTGCAGTAAACCACCTGAAATATACTTTGGGCCTGATGGTGAAATACTTCCACCTAGTTTAATTGTGATTGAAGAAATCCCACAAGAAGAGACACCTTTAACTCCAACCCATTTTGGGGAGGACCTTTACCTATATGAGTATTTTCCTCAATCGTTACCATCTGCTTTAGTTGATCCTATTCCTATTCAAACTCCTATAGATTCTATAGGGTATACATTGGGTCATTTGATAATGGCTGAGATAACATCCCAGACTGAACCATCAATTTCAGCTGCGGCAACATCTTTTGTTGCTTCATATTCGATGTTTTGTCCATTGAATTCACCCTTGTCACCATCTAGAATCCTATCCGGTTCCTCCTTTATGAGTATTGAACGTCTTGATCCTTTATTCACATCTTCAGTGCAATATCAAGCTGATCCCATCAATTATTCTCCTTGGTGACTGGTGATACCCCAAAAATTACCCTCGAAAATTCCAAAATTCAATGGAAACCTTGGAAAAGACCCGTCAATGCATATTATAACTTATCATTTGTGGTGTTCATCAAAATCCTTAAATGATGACTCTGTTAGACTACGCCTTTTCCACCACGCACTCACAAGGCCAACTGCACAATGAGGATGGTTCTTTTACTGTGTCAGCCTCGTTAAAAAATGAAACAGGTTATGAGGATGGTTCTTTTACTGTGTCAACCTCATTAAAAAATGAAACAGGTTATGAGGATGGTTCTTTTATTGTGTCAACCTCATTAAAAAATGAAACAGATTATGAGGATAAATATTTTTTCTTTTGTCAACCTCGTTAAAAATGAAACAGGTCATGAGCATAGTTCTTTTCCCGTGTCAAGCTCGTTAAAAAATGAAACAAATCCCCCCTATAATGAAACTTCATTCCATATAGCTATTAGTAACCAGTAATCTACATAGGTGAATGAAATGAAGCTTGGGGGGCATCTTCTGTTGCAGGGGGCATTCGACATGTGCTCTTGTAGGGGGAATTCAAAACATTCTTACCAATTGCATGCAATCAACAGTTGAAGTTCGAGAAAAAATCAGGTTTAGAGTTCCAAAATGAAAATGGTAACTTTGAAATGGTAAAATGAATAGTAAAACTCTTTTTAATAGTCATTTAATTATTTGCAAATTAAATTTATCTCTATGACTGGTTTTATTATGTATTTATCATGAAACATGTATTTTTAATCCATTTGAAGTTGTTCTGAACAGGATATACAACTAATGAATAGATTAGTCGTGCAGATTTATTTCAAAGAATGACTTGACCATAAAGCATACTTTTTCTCCTTATTTTTCAAGCTTTGTTAAAAACAAAAAAGGATTTGAAGCACACTTTTATCTCTTTTTCGAGCTTCGATAACAGCGAAAAAGGAACCCCTGGAGTCTTCTTTCAGCTCTTTTCAGACTCTGATAATGTGAAAATATTGACGAGCACTTGTCTTTTCGGGCTCGTAAATGTAAATTAATTGATATCTACTCAGTCTAAGTTTAACCCTTTTCTGGATTGAGATAGATTATTTATGGAAAAGGAATACCTTGGTTAAACATGACCAAAGAGGTTCTCTCAGATATTATTTTACACTTTTTCAGATCTGAGTGACAAATTTACGAAAAGGTACTTATGGAGTTTTCTTTCATCCTCTTTTTCAAACTCTCTAAATATGAAAAAGGACTAGGCTATCACTGTCGTTAAGCTTGTTAAAACATAAAATAGCGATGAGCTTGTCGATCATGGCAAGAATCAAGTTTCATTCATCGCTAGACTCATTAAATTATTAAATAGCAATACTTTATTCACCCGAAGGGTTGAATTAAAGATCAAGAAAATGTTATCCTCCTCAATCTTGTTAAAAAATAAAGAGGTACTGGTCAACAAATGACCGGGGAAATTTTGGGAAAAGTGAGCAAAAATTATTTATGGTAGCAAGTCGCTCTTGAACATGAAACTTCCTTCACTCTATGTCCGTGATTGTTTGGGTTGGGTAATAATCTTGATGGTTCATTCATATGTATGGTTCATCATACCTTCACTTCGGTTGTGGGTCAATGCTGCCAACTCATTATAGTGTCACTGATATGTTCAAGAGAAGTTATCCAATGAATAACTCATCCTTCTGCAATACTCATAAACCTTTATTCTCATGATCTTCATCCCTGAAAATTGCTATATCAAGTCATACCCTTGTCTCCGAAATCAGTAACTCCCGTTTCACAATAAGGTGGCTTCTTGTCGACGACAAATCATTATCCAAGAAGTTCACTTAGAAACATCAGATTCCAGTACTATGAGGTTGTTTACAGCATCGACAAGATCCTCGCTTCTGGAATTTTGACCGAAATATTTTGTTTGTCGTTCGACATCAAATCATCTATTCACGCCTTACGAAATTTACCGCAGTATCTTGAGGGCCATTTTCATTAATTTTGGTTCGCTCGTGTTTGTTAACAGCTCACATCATTGGGTGGAAATCAAACAATGTCTTTCCATGTTCGATGACAAATCATATATTCGCATGGCTAGACTTGTACCCAAATGATCGAGTGAATGAGATAAGAAGACCCCAGATCTAGTTTCAGCCATCCAGGCTGCGATTTCAGGATTGTGTACACATCATCTATACGGTGACCTTAAATATAGATCATCATCCGAACATGGACCTATATCTGTAGGCATGTATGCATTGGGCAACATTCCAATTTTGACGAATTTCTAAATTATGTACATGTTATTAAATTGTTTATGTTCTAAACATGGGAATGCCTACCCTCAACGATTATGATCAAGAGGATATATCATGATGTAATGTATTGTAATATTGATGCAGGTCGCCACTCCACTTCATCTCCAGCCCATCACAGTGTAAATCATATCAATAAAAATGTTGTTATTATTATTATGACTTCATGCTTTAGGGGGCAATTGTTATAGGTCAATTTGGGAATCATTCCCAATGACCTAGTTAACTGGGCATCATCTCTAGAACCAATGTATAGGGTCTATCATCCCCTAACATTTCAATTCCAAAGTTTGAAGTTTATAATATATCATATGAGACCTCATCAACGCTTCCTCTAAAGGGACTAAGTGCATTTCATATGCAGGTAGCCCTATGCAAGGCTTCTCCACAAAGCACCTCCTGGCATCCATAGGTGCATTGGTCACATTGGGAGCGAAATTCTCATTGTTTCGAAATCTCCACTTGGCCAGTGCCTTCTAGAAGAGTTCACATGCGTCAAACTTCAAATCCATGTGTCCATTTGAGATCTACAATATTGGGAACATGTCTTGCCTATTATTGGAAAGTCGTTGATTGTAAAACTACCTTAGCTTCTCTATAAATTGAGCACATATCTTAGTGTTTGATAAGGAAGAATTTGCGTAGAGAAATGCTGGTGGATTTTCATTGAGGAGATTGATTTGAGTGACAGTTTCCTAGAGATGTCTGCATTCTGATGAGGCTGGGATGCTGCTGGAGATTGTGACACTAAATCAGTCATTTGGTTGTAACCTCCCCTTCTATCATTAATAAATAATACAACTTACTTTTCCCTATATGCATCTGTATTGGCTTTCATTTTCCATATTGTAAGATCTTAGTTGATGTATATGGTTTATGCTTTACTGATTTAGCAAACTAACTTGAATAAACATTTGTATTATTGCTATCTTCTGTTGTTTACTGTTCATTCTTGCAAGAAATATTTTGCACAACTGGCTGGAATTTGAAGCTACAATGGAAGCGATAGAAGGAATCATTTGGAAGCACTTGGATTCCAAGTAAGCCTCTAATCCATTATGTGTGTCTGTTTTTAGTTAGGAAAAGTAGTCGTATAGTCTTTAATCTGTTGTTATACATTAGCACCTGTCTAGGGAAGCGTGTTTTATCCGTAATTCACAATCCTGCACTGACAAAGGCTTTTACCTCCTCGTGAGGGTTTTATGTTTAAATTGTCTTTATTTTTCTTATGTCTTATGTTCTTTAGAAACAGTCATTCATTGTGATGCTATTGAACATCTACGTGTTTCCTATATTTATTTAATTATTTTGTGTATTTAACTCTTTAGTTTTAGTACCTATTCAGTTTTGTTTTGTTTTGTTTTGTTTAAGTTCAATATTCTCTTTCAAGTTAAACTCTAGAGATGCATGTACCATTGCTCAAAAGGGGTTTTATTTCTCAAACCCTTAGTCCATGTAGGATTTGTCCTAATTCTTCGCAATACATACTGTCCTATCTCGGGAATTCCTCCCTGGATGGACTAACTTTCCCAACCCATTCATTAGTTTGCTACAGAGTCCAAGTTGTTTTTCCACTACTATTCAAGGTGTTAGTTATTTTTTATCTTGAGTTTCTCTATGCATATAATTATGTTCTCTTTTCTTAACTTTATAAACATCATACATATACTAAAAATTATACATCCAGCCTGAACTAAGCATTTAACCCTTACATAAATAGTCTAGCCAACAATCCTATAGAAAGTGATAATTATTAATTTATTGTAATTCAATTTTCACAGTAAACAGAGATTGTTTACAAAGGTTAAGGTACTTATTAAATGCATAATAAAAATCCTTTCCTTCCACCATATCTTGACTTTATAATACTTATCTCAAATAAGTAAAGCTGATGGTATCCTCCCAACCATGAGAGAGGAAATTATGTCCTCAACTCTCCCCGTGCTCCTCATCGGAGTAGGATTGATTAGCAGTTCTTCTCAAGGTAGACCTCAAGACCTTTGTCTAACCTCTTCTCCAATGTAAGGTTGCAGAGTTCCACTGGTTCATACCATCTCTGGACACTCTCACCTTATAGCCCTCTCATTGTTCCTTTTTCTTTGTACATAACTTATTTTCCTCTCTAGGATTTGCCTTTTATCCCCAAAGGAAAGGTAATTGTCAATAACTGCTTTAGTCTAACTACTCTGGAATCTTGGAAAATTTTACCATCACTTCATGGAAGCCACACCATAAATTAATCCTTTATTCAAAAGAAAACAAATCTTGTTCATAAAATTATTAGCATACTTGTTAATCTTGTTTTACTTAAAAAGTCAATGTATAGTTTGAAATAACATAAATAAATTAAATCCGACTTTTACAAAATTGCATTTGAATCATCTCAATATCCTCCATGACTCTTTCAATATACTCTGCAACCCCAAACTTCGCATCTGTATAAGTGTGATGAAAGCCTCCGCAAAAATATTTAAATATATTTTATTTATTTAAATTTATATAATATATCATATTTTTTTTAATTAAAAAATATGTAAAAAAATTAAAACTTCAGTTTTTCTTAAGCATATTTATATTTATAGTAAGAATTATATTTAAAATAATATATGGAAATGCTAATTACTCTAGAAATGAGAATTCTAACTCATCTAATAATAAATTGAGTTTTTGACTAATCTAATCTTAAGTTGAGTTTCTCCCTCATCTAAATGGTTCTATGGAATCATTCATTTGTGGTACACGATTATAAACATACCCGTTGATTTGGTCATTTTCATTAATCATATTGAAATCATTTTTATTTATAATATTATTTTATTATAATATTAAAAAATGTTTTATAAAAAAATTTAACCAAAATATATTAAAGATATTTAGTTGAAATAATCACTTAATAAATAATTATTTATCTAAAATTTTTAAATATAATATATATTAAGATTTGTTATTTTTATTCGTCCATTGCAAAACAAGACTATAGCAATTGATTTGTACTTTGAGTATTATTACTCCTTCTCAAGCATAACCATGTATCTTTGACTATTGTGATTAAGTGCCAATTAGTTTCCCTTTAAATTATGCAATGTCTAATGTTGAAATATATATATGTTTGGAGAATAAATTAGAAGTTTTACTCTAGAATTTTCTAGATATAATTCATGCATATTGAAGGTTACTTACCAGTTTTCTATTTCAATATTGGTTGGTAACTAATAATTAGTATTATTAATTGAGACAATTGTTTATAATTTTGTAGTTAATAATATTATTATAAAGAATCAAAAGTTAAAAAAATTGAAGTAAGTTTAGAATCATTTTCTATCTTTTAGAACAAATGAGATGTATAATTTTTTCACTATTTAATATGGGATTGACATTTTTTTTTATAATTGAGGCTAAATTATATTAATTCGAAAATAAAACATTATTGTTACACCAATTTTTGGTCATCTAACCTGTTACTATTAGATGGACCAAAGTACACCATGTAAGACAAATTTTATACTAGATAAAATTGCATTCACTATGAAAAATAAATTAGTAATCCATTATTTATTAAGTTGTTTATGGTCTAAACAGGAAACCCCATGAGGAAATATTGAATGAATCCATATTTTTTTGACTTTCCTCAAGGGATGATTAATTAAACAACCGTTTAATTAATATTCCTCGTCATAATTAACCAAAAACAGGAAAATTAATTAGATAAATCACTATTTGTCTTATTATTTTCAAGAAATAATTATTTAAACCTTATTTAAATAATATTCCTTGTTAAATTTGACTAAATAATTTATAAATAATTGAATAAATCATTATTTGTTTAATTATTACTCAACCATATTCTTAAAATAATAAATAAATCATTCATTTATTTATTATTTACAAATTAAGGGATTTGACCAAATTCAAATTATTTTTCCCTCCAACAAAATTAATAAAATATTCCATAAAAGTTGGATGTAGATTTGGTTAATAATATTTTAATTATGCACCAATATCTAGACTAACTCAATATTTTGTTATAAATAGAAAGGCTTTCCCATTCATTCAATACCTTTTCTTGCCTAAATATCACTGTTGAACTATACTTTTGGTCTGAATTTGATCCTTCATCATTGTCATATTTTTCTATCTTTTTGCTTGTGAACTCCCTTAGAGTTTCATTTTTTGTCAAGTTTTTCTACACCATCAAGAGAGAGAGATCTTAGATCTGAAGCATTGAGGACATACAAGAACCCATCCTATTGAAGGGGACTGGTAACATATTTCTATGTTTCCTTCTCAGGTGTCATAAATAAAAAAATTATTTAAAAATATTCTTGTCTTGTCTATTGGCTGCATGGAGCAACTCTTGCTTTTATTTGTTGTTTAATGTCTTTAAATGCATAGATCTGGATTTTGTAGCATTTTTCTTGTTCAACTAACTGCATATCTAAAGAAATTGGCATCCATGTTTGATGTTAGGGTTGTTTGTTATGCACATCTAAAGTGGGTTTTTTTCATACGCTTGCGACTAGAATTCACATTAACAATTACATATGCTACAGGCTGAGTTGGTAAGTTGTGCTTAAGCAATCCCAGCCTTTTTTGCCTTCATAGTTGTGCATGTACGGGGCTGCCTCTTTAGATGAAAACAACCCAGAAAAATCATCAAAAATAAGATTACAAAATGTGCCATAGCACGAGTGAAAATAAAGGTTCTGTGATAATAACTAGCATAACAAAAAACTAAGAAGAGATGAGTTATTGCACAATCATGGGTCTTTTGCATCATCCTGGATATCTGGATCTTCCTCCACGATGGGGTAGGTGTACTCCTACGCAATGGCTTTCTCTTCAGTAGTAAGTTGACGTGGAGGCCTGGAAGCAGGAGTGCAGAGGATGTGAGAAACTGCGTACTCGACATCCACGACTCATGTCCAGGTGCCTTTTGAGTCCATTATCCAAATGTCAGTGTCTCCCCCCTCTGCCTCCTATGCCAGAAGAGGCTTGGTTTTGTGGGGCATGGGGTGCTCCTGGTGCGTAATGGTGGATTTCCTTGGTCCGCTTTTGCCTCTCTGCATTTAATGAGTGGGGGCCTCCTCTTCCTGGTCATGCTCGGTGCTCTAGGGGGCCTCCCTGGTGTGAATGCTTGAAGAGAAACCCTCAAAGGACTCCAAGCGGTTATCGGGCCCTCATTGGTAGAAACCAGGGAATGCACCTCTCTGGCCTCCTCTGATTGTTCTTTGGCACAGTCTAGGAGCCATGGAAAATGTTAGTGTCAGTCTAGTCATACTGCCATCAGTGATCAAAGTTACTCTTTGCATTTTCATATTACGAGTCCCATAATAATCAATTTCACCATTCCGCTAGGTCATGGATTCATTTATGGTAGTAATTCTTCATCAGTTTTCCCTCATGTGAAACTTGTTGATTTTCCTCTCTATGGTCTTCAGTCATTATTCACTTTCATTCTTAAAATCATATCAGTAGGTCATAGGATGGGTCTCATTAGTTTCTAGGGTCTCACCATGGTCAAATTAATGAGTCAAATGTCAATAAATATCAACAAGGTCATGAGGAAGCCAATAAGCTCAAAGTCACAGCACCAGGAAGAATCAGAGAGACATTTTATTCAGTTTGATGTAATTTTCACCTCAAAACCATGTTTTGAGGTGAAAACATGATATTTTTCCTTTATTATTATTCATTATGTAATTTTATATCATCATATGTAATAAGTCACAATTCAAAAACTGCTATCTCCACAAAGTGATGTCCCTACCTTCATAAGAGTTTTCTGCAGCATGTTCAGCGCCAAATCATCCTCCAAGTAGATCCATCACAAAGAACCTGGAAAGAGATTTCCAACGGTATAATACACTCTCAAAACTGACTTCTGGATTGAAATTTATGCTTAAGTGAAGTAAAAGTCCCCTATATCCTCAAAATAAATCCCTTTTCCCATCCTTCCCTTAAACTTTATATTATTAAAGTTTAATATTTTCTTTATAAATCCCTTCCCCCCCCCCCTCCGATTATAAAATCGCATTATTATATTAAATCCGATTCCAAACCACTTCCCCTCCATCCCCCGTTGAAAACCTTATGATAAACATTTCGAAGGTTCATATATATATATACCCCCCCGCCATTCCCAAACCACTTCCCCACCATACATCATAATATAAAGTTCAAAGGTTTTATTATAAAACCCCGCCGACCATCCCATCACAAATCACAATATTTCAACGATGCTTCCGATTGGCCATTTGCAAAAACTCCGATGCAATTGTGACGTTCGATAGCCTACCTCTGATCGCATCGCACCATTTAAAGCCCATCGTCGATTGAACCCTCCCCACTACAAAAATCCGATGCGATTGATTGCAAGCCGCTCCTCTGATCTCCCGATCGCATCGCAATTTTTATATTCAATTTTTTAAACCGCTCCCCACCTCCGATGCGATTGCGATTGGTCGGCCCCACCACAGTTCCTTCCGCCTTTTCCCAATTAAATGGGTTTTCTCCTTTGTTAATGCAATAAATCGATTTTTCAAAATATTTCAATCGCATCGCATTATTTCTTTCTACCATGGCACTTTGCTCCGCTCCCTCCTCAGATTCCGATTGCTATGTGGACCCCATCTCCCTCCCCTTTTCCCATTCAAATTACATTTTTCCCTTCACGTAAGGCATTATGTCATTTCATTTATGTTTCAACAACATTAATAAAAAGTCAGTTTTCTTCAAAATGGCAAATGGAAAGCGAAACGTCAGAGGCCGAGAACCAACGTTGTAACAGTCACATCTTCAGTTACGATTCAAAGGATCTACGCTATAGGTTTCGCCTCCTCATTAGTTATCAACAAATTTCAAATGTAACGCAGCTTTTCCTTTCGGAAATATTATTGGCTCTTGTTTTCTATCTTTAGTTTTCAGTTCTTGAGCTGTTATAACAGCTCCTCTTTCTGTCGATCTATATTCCCACAAATCGGTTCTATTTAATGTAATTGTAAATCATTTGTAAGCGGTCTGAAATTCTGAGGTCTGAAAACTCAGAAGTAGGGGAATAGTGTGGCAGTGAGCTCTGCGCTCCGTTGTACAGTTTGGCAGGGAATTAATAAAGTGATGCAGCTCTGATTTGTGGGACTCATGTGGTATGAGTTTTAGCATATCTCCCTCCTTTTTGTTTCATATGTACATTGTTATGTTTCACCATTCATTCATAAAAATTTCCAGTTGAATGTTTTCAAGTTATAAAGGTAGAATCCATTTTATATGCTCTGCCTTGGGGAATCATTCATACTCTATGTGTTTCTTCTGTTTGAAAAGGATCCATTTATTGTGCCCTTTTTAGCTCCTCACCAGTCTTTCCATCCCATCCTCATTAAATTTTATTTGCTAATTTTCCTGCCTATCTTGCCCCATGAAACACCCTGTGTCCTGATTTAATTCCCGGTTTCAACTGTCCCATTTTTGTCCCACACATCCCCAGAAATTCATTTCATTTTATTTAAACCTTTTATCCCTATCATTTTACCTAGCCTAATATCATATTTCTATTGCACTTTATTGAATATTCTTTTACGGAGAGAGCCCTCTCTTGTCCTTGTAGGGCTAGCTACAAGGCTGAGCGTGGTTTAGTTGTTACCCTGATTTGCCTTTTTCAGCCTGGGGTCCAATTCGGGTGCTAACATCTCTAGCGATCATACTGGGGAATAAAAATATCATATCTAAATCCTCGGTAAAGAATAAAAAAGTATCATATCTGACTGATGATGGTGAACAAAAAATCAGATGCATATAAATCTTAATATTTCACCTGGTGACTCCAACTCAATTTAAAGACTCCACTGGAGGACAGACTCTTTCCGTGGGAAAATGGAAGGACCTTACACAAAGTTCAGGTATCCAAAGTGGAATGGTATTCAGGATCTAATCTAATTTCTGGTAAATTACTTCTTTGCTTTTCCTAAAGCTATCCTGAAAGTTTTTTAGAATTTGTTGTATGATAAAGGTGATCAAAATCTTCACTCAACCTGTTCAAAAAGTGTAAATACTGAGTTTTCCTTTGATCTTGGCCTCCATCCTTTTCCCAAATATTATGATGACCATCTTCAAAATGATCAGCCTAAAGAGACCAAAACTGATCCTGTAGCTCCTGTATATACTCCTATACCTTCTATAGTCCCGGATAGGTATAAACCACTTGTTTTACCTTTTGTACTCCATGCTTTCCCTGCAAATTATTACCTATATTTTCCGAGATTTGATGGTGAATGTAACAATGTCAACGCTGAGCAACATGTGTAGAATGTTGAGACTTTCCTAGACCTTTTTGAGGTTGATGAAGAAGATGTTAGTATTAGGCTTTTTGCTCTTTCTTTGCAAGGCAAAGTCAAGAGTTGGTTCAAAACCCTGCCTGATGTGAGCATCTCAAAATTCCAGCAATTCGTAAAAGTCTTCCTCGACAGATGGGTGGTCAGACAGAACCCTTTCCTTATTTTAGACGAGTATGCCCAACTGAAAAGACAGTTAGGGGAGACAGTACAACAGTTTTCTGCCAGATTTAATCGAGTCTATTATTCGATACCTGTCAATATAAGACCCCCTCCTGGCTCGACTCTCTTACATTACCCGGGCGCTTTTGATCCAGAAATGGAGTTTCAGCTAAGAGAAAGGAACTTAGCAACACTTGAAGAGATACAGAACAATGCAGTAGATGTAGAAGCTAATATGTTGATCAGAAGAGCAAAGCTAAAGGAAGAAGAAGAGAAGAATGTTGCAAAGCCCCTGACACCTTCAGAGGTAAAGCTTTACCTTTTGGTAAACGCAGTGGAAAATATGGTGCGGAAAATCACTTCCAGGAATGAAATGGATGTTCAAGAAAAAGTGGTTGATCCAAAACATTTTCTTTCTTATCCCAGTTATCATCCATCTAACAATGACTGTGTTATAGAAAATCTCGGAGATGAGAAATCTCTTGATATGACTTGTATGCTTGATGATATGTTTTATGTTGATGATTTGCCAAAATTCGATCAATACGATGATGATGATTTTTTCCAAACACAAGCTAGTCTTGCATCATAATCAACTACGGATTTGTGGGAGGAAGTTCCGTTTCAACAGCTTGAAAACAGTAATCATCCGATGCATATCATCCAGGACAGTGATGAGGAAAGTCTGGAAAATTGGGAAGTAAGTGAAATATCTTTGCCTCTTTGTTTCGCTTCAATTCAGTTCATCAAAGATAACTTTCATGCAATTAGAAATCAACAATCTTTCAGTTTTAATGTTGAGGTTGAGACAGATAGTGAAATTCTTGAGCAAGTTGTTTATGAGAAATCTTCCCCTGAAACGACTGATGAAATCATCTGCGGTATAAAACCCTCCCCAGCTCCAGATTTGCAGCCACTAAACGCAATTGAAGGTCATATTATAGATGAAGGCTTGGAAGCTGAAACATATGATCTAATGATGCAAGAGGATTCTTTACCCTTATGTTTCGAAGCTTTTCAGTTTATAAAGAAGAATTTTCGTAATATCTCTAAAAGAAAAGTTGAGTAGTCTGAAGAGTGTCATGCAGATACATCGCAACAGTATTTTCAAGTTTTCTATGATCCTATTGCTCATGTGTTGGATGATGTTTGCTGCAAAATTCCTTCTCCATTGGCTAACCATGTGCCAGAAAAGAATGTTGACAATAATTTTATTTGAAAGTCGACTTCATTGTCTTGTTCATCATATGTTTCATTACAAAGCCCATATCAAGATTTGCAATCATATAAGGAGACTAATGAAGAAGATTTTTGTTTTGTTCCTAATCATCAAGAGGGATTGGTTATTCACGAAGTTCGGGATCCTTTTTACAGCCTGTTGCAGTCATCAGAAAGAGACAGCTCAGAGATTAGGAAAATTCTAAGATCAAGGTATGGAGATTACCTGGACCAGAGTAGTGATGTATTAAGGGAAATCAATAGATATTCTTATGAAGATCCTTTCACAGTATTCTTGAGGTCATCCATTCAACTCAGACTTTGAAAGTTTATCAAAATTCAACCTGATTCTAAGCTTCCATGGGAGTTGCCTTTTAGCTCTTCTCTCTACTTGCTCATTAGAAAGCTCTTGGGGAGAATTCAAATAGCAGCCAAGATGCTTACATGGTTGCATTGGTTGTTCCATTTCACTTGATCAGGTGGTGAATGCAACAATTAGAGTAGGTTTTGATGAATAAGCTCAATTATGGGCATCTTTCTAGTTTTTCAATTGTGTTTTAGTCATGTCTTAAGTCATTTTGGTTTTATTATGGTTTTTCAGTCTTACCCTTCAGTCAGGGTCATTTTGCATTTGTGTCAGTTTTCAACATTTTTGACTCCATGCCCAATGGATAAGGCTACTTGTTCTATGGTGTTCTTGGCACCTCCAAGGAGCTACCATCCCCATTGGAGCCAATGTTAGTGTCAGTCTAGTCATACTGCCATCAGTGATCAAAGTTACTCTTTGCATTTGCATATTAGGAATCCCATAATAATAAATTTCACCATTCCGCTAGGTCATGGATTCATTGATGGTAGTAATTCTTCGTCAGTTTTCCCTCATGAGATACCTGCTGATTTTCCTCTCTATGGTCTTCAGTCATTATTCACTTTCATTCTTAAAATCATATCAGTAGGTCATAGGATGGGTCTCATTAGTTTCTAAGGTCTCACCATGGTCAAATTAATGATTCAAATGTCAATAATATTAGCAAGGTCATGAGGAAGCGATAGCTCAAATTCATAGCACCAAGAAGAATCGTGAAGAGAGACATTTTATTCGGTTTGATGTAATTTCGCCTCAAAACCATGTTTTGAGGTGAAAACATGATATTTTCCTTTATTATTGTTCATTATGTAATTTTTATATCATCATATGTAATAAGTCACAATTCAGAAGCTGTTATCTCCGTAAAGAGATGTTCCTACCTTCAGAGAATTTTTCCATAGCATGTTCAACACCAGAGCATCTTCCAAGTAGATCCATCAGAAAGAGCCCGAAAAGAGCTTTCCAACGGTATACTACACTCTCAAAATTGACTTCTAGATTGAAATTTATGCTTCGTAGAGGTGAAATGTGAAGTTGGGAAACACTTTTTGCCCTTTTTTGACGTTGAAATTGTAATTTTCTATGTTTTTCAACTTCAACTCCACTAAACTCATATTTTTATACATGAAATTATGATTTGACATAAAACAAGAATTGTAGAGAATTGTCTTACCTCCATACCCATATTTTTTTTTTTTTAAATATTGACATATAGAGGGGTAAATTTCTTGTTTACTAACTACATATACTTGAAATTTTCAGTCAAACATAAATAGTCACTTTATTATCCTTTACTTTTTTTAGGGAAGGTTATTCATTTTTTGGAAAAAAAACCATAGCATCGTAATCTGTATATATTGCACTAGTGCACAGACTATTTTTTGGTAATTTTCGGATCAAATCACTATTTTTTATTATTTTTTGAAATGGACGAAGACAAAAAAACAGTGATGTTTCAGTACACTTTATTATCCTTTGATTTTCTTTTCAATGTGACCGTCAATAAGAAAAATGAGAGTACCCTTTTAAAGTAGACAGGGAGAGGAAGTGCACTATGATTTTTTTAAATTTTTTGGTGTCCTCGTTTGAAAGTTATTGAATTTTCATTCAGTGTAATTTTTCGAACAATGAAATTCCATAGTGACATAGTTTGGTAAAAAATTAATAAAAATTTGAATTTTTTAATGAAACTCCATAAATCTCACATCATCAAAAACTAGATTTAGAGACGAATCTAATGGTACTTGCTCCGACATATAACATTTTGTTTTTGTAGGTGTTCTGTCCCTCCAAAGTTGCAGGTTTCTCAAAATTCCAGAGTTTTCTGAGTTTTTTGTTGACCAGAAACTATCGGCCGAAAAAAACTCTCGGCCGAGAAATTTTTAAAACTCTCGGCCGAGAGTTTTAAACCAATTTATGCGCGGGAAAACTCCTCGGCAAAATTTTTTGAAACTCTCGGCCGAGAGTTTCCGCAATAAAACTCTCGGCCGAGAGTTTTATTGCGCAAACTCTCGGCCAAGAGTTTTTCTAACTCTCGGCCGAGATTTTGCGGCCGAGAGTTTTGTGACACAACTTTCGGCCGAGAGTTTTCAAAACTCTCGTCCGAGAAAATACGAAATATTTAAAATCTCTCGGACGAGAGTTTTGAAAACTCTCAGTAGAAAATTTAGTTGACTTTTTTCTCAGTAGAGATTAAAAAACTCCCAAATTCTATCTCATGCCAAAAGTGTTTCCCAAACCCGCGTTTTCGCACGAAGTAATAGTCCCCTATATCCTCAAAAGAAATCCCTTTTCCCATCCTTCCCTTAAACTTTATATCATTAAAGTTTAATATTTTCTTTATAAATCCCTTTTTCCGCCCCTCCGATTATAAAATCGCATTATTATATTAAATCCAATCCCAAACCACTTCCCCTCCATCCCCCGTTGAAAACCTTATGATAAACATTTCGAAGGTTCATATATATATACCCCCCCGCCATTCCCAAACCACTTCCCCACCACACATCATAATATAAAGTTCAAAGGTTTTATTATAAAACCCCGCCAACCATCCCATCGTAAATCACAATATTTGAATGATGCTTCCGATTGGCCATTCGCAAAAACTCCGAGGCGATTGTGACGTTCGATAGCCTACCTCTGATCGCATCGCACCATTTAAAGCCCATCGCCGATTGAACCCTCCCCACTACAAAACTCCGATGCGATTGATTGCAAGCCCCTCCTCTGATCTCTCGATCACATCACATGTTTTCGATCGCATCACAATTTTTATATTCAGCATTTTAAACCGCTCCCCACCTTCGATGCGATTGCGATTGGTCGGCCCCACCACAGTTCCTTCTGCCTTTTCCCAATTAAATGGGTTTTCTCCTTTGTTAATGCAATAAATCGATTTTTCAAAATATTTCAATCACATCGCATTATTTATTTCTACCACGGCACTTTGCTCCACTCCCTCCTCAGATTCTGATTGCTATGTGGACCCCATCTCCCTCCCCTTTTCCCATTCAAATTACATTTTTCCCTTCACGTAAGGCATTATTTCATTTCATTTCTGTTTCAACAACATTAATAAAAAGTCATTTTTCTTCAAAACGGAAAATGGAAATCGAAACGTCAGAGGCCGAGAACCAACATTGTAATAGTCACATCTTCAGTTACGATTCAAAGGATCTATGCTACATGTTTCGCCTCCTCATTGGTTATCAAAAAATTTCAAATGTAACGTAGCTCTTCCTTTCGGAAAGATTATTAGCTCTTGTTTTCTATCTTTAGTTTTCAGTTCTTGAGCTGTTATAACAGCTCCTCTTTTTGTCGATCTATATTCCCACAAATCGGTTCTATTTAATGTAATTGTAAATCATTTGTAAGCGGTCTGAAAGTATGAGGTCTGAAAACTCAGAAGTAGGGGAATAGTGTGGCAGTGAGCTCTGCGCTCCATTGTACAGTTTGGCAGGGAATTAATAAAGTGATGTAGCTCTGATTTGTGGGATTCATGTGGTATGAGTCTTAGCATATGTCCCTCCTTTGTGTTTCATATGTACATTTTTATGTTTCACCATTCATTCATAAACATTTCCAGTTGAATGTTTTCAAGTTAGAAAGGTAGAATCCATTTTATATGCTCTGCCTTGGGGAATGATTCATACTCTGTGTGTTTTCTTATTTTTGAAAAGGATCCATTTATTGTGCCCTTTTAAGCTCCTCACCAGTCTTTCCATCCCATCCTCATTAAATTTTATTTGCTAAGTTTCCTGCCTATCTTGCCCCATGAAACACCATGTGTCTTGATTTAATTCCCGGTTTCAGCTGTCCCATTTTTGTCCCACACATCCCCGGAAATTCATTTCATTTTATTTAAACCTTTTATCCCTATCATTTTACCTAGCCTAATATTATATTTCTATTGCACTTTATTGAATATTCTTTTACGTAGAGAGTCCTCTCCTGTCCTTGTAGGGCTAGCTACAAGGCTGAGCGTGGTTTAGTTGTTACCCTGATTTGCCTTTTTCAGCCTGGGGTCAGATTGGGTACTTAACAGACAGGTGAAGCAGAGGGTAGATGGGGGTCTAAGAGGTATGGAGGAGCAACTCTGACCAAAGACGTGGAGTGCGTAATGAGGTGCTATTGGATAGGGAGGTGTGTTGGTGGAGGATGTGCAACATGGGGAGAAGGGTAATGGGAGCACACAGACTGGTAAAACTAGCAAGGAAGATGGAGCCGAGGTGAGAAACACACACATTCATGGGGGTGTGTCGGATTACCGCATAGCGAAGACTCACAGGGGAGATTACGCAGCAGGCGTGGTGCGTAGGAGGGCTAAAACGCCGTAACAAAAGGCCGAGAAGGATCATACGCGAGTATATTTGTGTAGAAGCGACTCCCCTTTTGTAGGCCTGTGGCGCATGCGAATATGCTGAGCATTATTATGCCTCGCTCGCAGCTACATGTTGCAACAATTTTCATGAGGAAGCATGTAATTTGAGTTAGGGCAGAACATCATATCCATCTGGGAGATCATTCAAATGATTGAAGCTGAGAGGTACCCCAAGGAGAGGTTGTTGGCGTTGTGTATCTTCATGATGCGTTGCAACTATCACCTCATGCGAATTATTGCACGAGTGTGGATCCACTTAAATTAAAGGCCTCCATTGCAGATCTTCATCATCTCGAGGGAGAGATTGTTTGAGATTGTTTTCATACATGCTCCCACTGTCACCTACATCCGCGGAATATGAGATTGATATAATATCATAATTCAATAGAAGGAAGTTGATATATATATATATATATATATATTATTATAACACATAAATAAAATACTTCAATGCTTTAAAATAATTTTATATCAACAAACTTGACATATAAATAATATTATGGATATGAAAATCAAATATGAAAGAGTTGGCATATAACATTTAAAATAAAATATATCAATTAAAAAAATATATAATTTAATGTAAGTCATAAATAAAATACTACAATATTTTAAAACAATATATAATTTAATGTAAACTATAAATAAAATACTTTAATATTTTGATATAATTTTATATCAATTTTATATGAATAAAAAATAAAATAATTGAAACTATTTTTTGTTTTGTTTTTTATATTTATATTTTTATTTATATATAAAGAGAGAAGGATAGAGTTATAAATGTAACACTTTAATGTGTGTATTTAAAAATATACTATTTACCAAAAACATTTTAATGTGGAGATTGTAGGTCACAAATAAAATATTTCAATGTCAACTATGTATATATTGTATTAAAAAATAAAAAATATATATTTAGTATAATTAAGAGATGTGAAATTCCTTCCATACTCAACATTAAATTGATACATGTTAATGTCAAATCTATCAAGTATTAAGAGGGATCAAATTTTTAGGTGTGCAAACATTTCTTTTAAGTTTTACACTCTCAGAGGGGTTTGAATCTCAAGAGATTTGATCCCTTGGGCTTGGTATATCTAGATTTAAAATGGATCTTGGTTATATAGTATAACTTATTTAAAATTAGATTTTAAATGGATCTTGGTTATATGGTACAACTTATTTAAAATTATATTGATTTGATATAATTTAAGTGTTTTCAAGAAAATTTAGGCACTTATATTTTGGAAAGAGGCTTCTAGAATTTTAATTTAATTATCAATAATTATTAGGTGGATGGTAAGGATTTAACTTTCATAGAATATTCTAAACTATTTTTAAAAATATACACATATCAATGGTTGAAATTTATTTTCAAAGTAGTTATGTTTTCTTTTCTCTTTTAATGAAATTGATTAATTAAAAAAATGTCATATGAACAACTGTCATATGAAATGAGATATGGTTATTTGGACTGGTGGTATTGATAAGACATGGTATTAGACCATGATATTGTAACAAATCTTATTTACAAATTAAGAATCTCCATGATGAAGTGGGGTAAATCTAGATCATTAATAATCTTATTATATGTTTTTTAAAATGTATATATGTTTAACTTATATATTAACTATGCTTATAATAATAATAATTTAAAATAAATTTATAATTTAGCTAATTTTTATGATATTTTGTTTTTTTAATTGTTGTTTAGAAATTTGAAATGTATCAAGAAGTAAGTGTTTTGATGTTTATCCACATTTAAAAGTCATTTAATTTATTTGAATGCATTATTTACAATGTTGTTGTAAGAGTAAATTATTATTCATTCTACCTTAATTCAAATTCCATTTTATAATATATTTATTCTTAGTAAATACATTCTTATGCATGAGCTTCTTCTAGTAAAATCTCATTTTGACCTCTTTAGGTCAACCCATATACCAAAGCTAATTGGTTCCCTTCTAGTTCTAATATTATTTAATTTCTAATATTTTGTGAATGCAGACTAGAAGGAATCGAAGCTATTAGGAATTTAGGATAAAGTGTTATTAGGTTGCTAGAAAAGTGGATAGATTCAGCAAAAAAATAAGGTGTTAGCAAACCAATTGAATTTATTAGGTGTGGTTATTAGTGTCTACTATTTTCATGTAATAGAAGTATTAATACTATTTTCATGTAATAGAAGTATTAAAAAAAAGAGGTGATTATAGAGTTAGGGGACATAAGATAAGAAAGAAACAATGAGAATTTGGAGAAAGACGAAAAACTGAATGAAATTGTTAAAAAACTTTGGAATATTCCTATGCAAGTTCAATCAAATATGGAATTTTCGCTATTACTATGTATAGATTGCGTGTTCAATTTAAGTGTGAATCTAAATCATAACCGTCAATCTTCTTTTACATGATCTACATAAGAGTTTGGTTGTGGTAGTGATTCATTAATTTCAAGGTTTCAAATTTGTAATTGGGTTATAGCATCACACAAAACAACATATCCATACAAGCTCATGATATCTAGGTATATTCCAAAAAGAGAAAATAAATGAGTCTCAGGCACGTAAATTAGAGTTGTTTTGGTATGTGTGATGTATAAAAAAATTAATTTCAAATTTTCTATTGGATTAAGCTATTCCATCATAAATTTCAAAATTCTATTAACTAGCAATTGCACCTAATGTTGCAAAGGAAACGCCGTAAGGAAGAAGCTAGAAAGAAATCAACATTATTGGACATTATTCGAAGATTGGCCCATCGATGCCTAGACTCTCCAGGAGATCTGCCTCCTTCAAATATCTAAGTGATTTTTTCCCATTGGGTTTTTTTTTTGGTGCAGAGAAAGGTGGCAGCTATGGGTGTGGGGCACACATCAAACTCAGCCCTGAACTGGAAAATCATTTTCACTGGCACGGGAGAGGGTAGAAACTTCAGGGCTGAGATTGTGGCACTTTGGGGGCTCCTTAAATGTGTGAAATGGCTAGAGTTTGGATCTATCAAGATCGCCGGGGATTCGAAATCTATCATTGAGTGGGTGTGTGTTGGGACAAAATTCTCTCTGGATCCCACCTTCACAACTGGATAGCATACATCATGCAGATCATTCCTTCTTTTGATGACATCTCCTTTGTTCATGTGTATAGGGAACAAAATAGGATGGTTGATGCCCTGTCTAAACGTGGACTGCTCCTCTGTTTTGGCAAGATGTCTTTTGAAATGCTGATGGATGGTTCTATATGGCACGGGGGAGGGTACAAACTTCAGGGCTGAGATTGTGGCACTTTGGGGGCTCCTTAAATGTGTGAAATGGCTGGAGTTTGGATCTATGAAGATCGTTGGGGATTCGAAATCTATCATTGAGTGGGTGTTGGGAGAAAATTCTCTCTGGATCCCCCCTTCACAACTGGATAGCATACATCATGCAGATCATTCCTTCTTTTGATGACATCTCCTTTGTTCATGTGTATAGGGAACAAAATAGGATGGTTGATGCCCTGTCTAAACGTGGACTGCTCCTCTGTTTTGGCAAGATGTCTTTTGAAATACTGATGGATGGTTCTATCTGTGCTGGATGATCCTTTGAATTTTGATCTGGGGTATATTTTGGCTTTTTTCCTTTCTGTTTGTAGATGTTTGGGGTTTTTTTTTTATTTGTGCTTGAATCTAAGTCATCTGTCTGAAGGGTATGGATAGTTTTACTTGCTTTGATTTTAAGTTGTATGGCTATGTCTGCAAGATGTAGAGGATTTATATTTTCCATCTGCTGTATCAAACACTTATTAATGACGTTGTTATGCTTTTTTCTGTTGAAAAAAAAAACAGTATGGCCTGGTATTCCTGTACCCGGGAAATCGATCCCTTTCCTCTTAACATTCCAGAAAAACTAAAAAAATTATGCCCTGGTATTACTGTACCCATAATAAATCGAGCCCTGCCTCTTGACATTCCAGATAAACTAAATAACATGGCCTGGATAACATCAATGCAATCAATTGAGAATTTAATGAAAATAATATCTTACCCAATCTGAAAGGACCCGTTTTTCTTCTTCTAGATTACGATCAATGCTTTTCCTTCCAAACTTATAAGTCTCAAAGAAGAATCCCAAAGCTATGTATCAGCTTTTTAACAGCACATAACCGCCCTTCCATAGCATACTCGCGCCCAAGCATTCCTCTCAAAGAAAAATAACTTGGTAAATATGTTTGGAAATCACAAACTAAAATATAGGTCAAAGAGAAAACATTGTAGTCTACTGCAACTTACAATAAAAAAAAAAAGTGAAATTGATGCAAGAGCATATTCTCTCAAATCAACTTTGTTGATGAGGCCCAAAAGGGGTGTTGACGTTTATTATGGAATCCAGCATCGATTTCAATGTTTCCACGCTATGGTAACAAAATGAATGCGTGGATGGGATATATCTCTGCGTGGATGCTATATGACCATTTACAGATCGAAGATGTCATGCAGCCTCAGACAATGTAGCACATGGTAGGATCGTGATGCTTCCAAACTTTCTTATACACAACAATCCAACATGGATGCATCTCAACACTTGTTCCTTCTTATCGCCAAGAAGTTTCAATTATAACTGGATCAATCATGCTCACCAGATTTCCATCCCTGCTTAATCCCCTTACCTTCATAAACAGAACACATCGACAAATTGATCAAATATATACGACGATCCATAAAATTAGTCATTAATTTTTTTACTTGAATTGAATTTCAGAAGTTAAATAATAAGCATTATGCCCTCCCTGCAGTAACCAACAGGGATGATTCTCTTACTTGGGGTGGCAGAAATGTCCACGGAAAAATTGCAGTCAAAGGATTTTAACTATAAATATCTGGTTCTCCTATGAGTCTATGACATCCCCTTTGAGAATTGACCTATTTCAATGTGGAAGTCAAAGAATTTTACTAGATATTTCTGGTTCTCCTATGAGTCTATGACATCCCCTTTGAGAATTGGACAATTTCAATGTGGAAGTCAAAGAATTTTACCTATATATTTCTGGTTCTCAAATGCTTTCTACAGACTCGGGTTCTCAAATCAATACTCACATGTGATAATGAAGATGAAAAGAGGTTATCTTGGTGAATTGCGGGAATGTCACGAGGATTGCCCACTTATATGGGATGCTCTCTTGCTAAAGAAGTTTGGAGGCACATTGCTGAGATATTGGGGATAACAGTGGATTCCAATTGGCAGTCTTTCTATACATGCCTATGTTATTGGTCAAGCAGGCACAGATCCTTCAGGACAATCCTGTTGCTATATGCGTTCTGGGGCATTTGGATCTCTCGAAATGCTGTTATTTTTTAGGATAGAATCCATATAATTGCTGCCACATGTTTTAACATTATTGGACAGTATTCGAAGATTGGCCCATCGATGCCTAGACTCTCCAGGCGATCTGCCTCCTTCAAAGATCTAAGTGATTTTTTCCCATTCGGTTTTTTTATGGTGCAGAAAAAGGTGGCAGCTATGGGTGTGGACCGTGTGAGTAGTCGAAGCAACGGGGTCACGCTGAGGAAGAGGAAGAAGCGGGGTGTGCGAAGACGAAGACGAAGACGAAGGGCTAGATGTATGAATGTGCACTGAAGCTGAGGGTACAAAAGATGTGGGTAGGGTTAGAAGAGGATCATTTTGGGCATATGGTTGTGAAGGGTCACAAATAGTGGTGGAGTTGGTGTCGTGGGTAGGTCTACAACTCTCAATGTCATGCAGCTTCGTATTGATCAGAGTCATGGTAGGACGTGATGCTTCAGCTTCTATACACAACAATCCAACATGGATGCATCTCATCACTTGTTCCTTCTTATCGCCGCAAGTTTCAATTATAACTGGATCAATCATGCTCGCCAGATTTCCATCCCTGCTTAATCCCCTACCTTCATAAACAGAACACATCGACAAATTGATCAAATATATACGACGGTCCATAAAATTAGTCATTAGTTTTTGTACTTGAATTGAATTTCAGAAGTTAATTAATAATCATTATGCCCTCCCTGCAGTAACCAACAGGGATGATTCTCTTACTTGGGGTGGCAGGAATGTCCACAGAAAAATTGCAGTCAAAGGATTTTAACTATAAATATCTGGTTCTCCTATGAGTCTATGACATCCCCTTTGAGAATTGGACTATTTCAATGTGGAAGTCAAAGAATTTTACTATATATTTCTGGTTCTCCTATGAGTCTATGATATCCCCTTTGAGTTTTTCCGGGACAAGCTTCAATGTGGCAGTCAAAGAATTTTACCTATATATTTCTGCTCCTCTATTTCAATGTGGAAGTCAAAGAATTTTACCTATATATTTCTGGTTCTCAAATGCTTTTCTCGGTTGACTCTGTTCAACCGAATACTCACATGTGATAATATGGTGAAAAGAGGTTATCTTGGTGAATTATGCGGGAATGCTGCTGAGGATTGCCCACTTATTTTTGGGATGCTCTTTTGCTAAAGAATTTTGGAGGCACATTACTGAGATATTGGGGATAACAGTGGATTCCAATTGGCAGTCTTTCTATACATGCCTCTGTTATTGGTCAAGCAGGCACAGATCCTTCAGGACAATCCTGTTGGTATATGTGTTATGGGGCATTTGGATCTCTCGAAATGCTGTTATTTTTTAGGATAGAATCCATCTCATTGTTGCCACATGTTTTAACATTATTGGACAGTATTCGAAGATTGGCCCATCGATGCCTAGACTCTCCAGGCGATGTCCCTCCTTCAAAGATCTAAGTGATTTTTTCCCATTCGGTTTTTTTATGGTGCAGAGAAAGGTGACAACTTGGTGGGCACACATCAACCCCACGAACCGAAAATCATTTTCACTGCACCTGAGAGGGTAGAAACTTTAGGGCCGAGATTGTGGCACTTTTGGGGGCTCCTTAAAATGTGTGAAATGGTCGGGAGTTTGGATCTATCAAGATCGTCTCCAGGGATTCGAAATCTATCATTGAGTGGGTGTGTGTTGGGACAAAATTTTCTCTGGATCCCCCCTTCACAAATGGATAGCATACATCATGCAGATCATTCCTTCTTTTGATGACATCTCCTTTGTTCATGTGTATAGGGAACAAAATATGCCCTGTCTAAACGTGGACTGTTCCTCTGTTTTGGCAAGATGTCTTTTGAAATGCTGATGGATGGTTCTATATGGCACGGGACAGGGTACAAACTTCAGGGCTGAGATTGTGGCACTTTGGGGGCTCCTTAAATGTGTGAAATGGCTGGAGTTTGGATCTATCAAGATCGTCGGGGATTCGAAATCTATCATTGAGTGGGTGTTGGGACAAAATTCTCTCTGGATCCCCCCTTCACAACTGGATAGCATACATCATGCAAATCATTCCTTCTTTTGATGACATCTCCTTTGTTCATGTGTATAGGGAACAAAATAGGATGGCTGATGCCCTGTCTAAACGTGGACTACTCCTCTGTTTTGGCAATATGTCTTTTGAAATGCTGATGGATGGTTCTATATGGCACGGGAGAGGGTACAAACTTCAGGGCTGAGATTGTGGCACTTTGGGGGCTCCTTAAATGTGTGAAATGGCTGGAGTTTGGATCTATCAAGATCGTCTAGATTCAAAATCTATCATTGAGTGGGTGTGTGTTGGGACAAAATTCTCTCCTGATCCCCTTCACAACTGGATAGCATACATCATGCAGATCATTCCTTCTTTTTATGACATCTCCTTTGTTCATGTGTATAGGGAACAAAATAGGATGGTTGATGCCCTGTCTAAACGTGGATTGTTCCTCTGTTTTGGCAAGATGTCTTTTGAAACGCTGATGGATGGTTCTATATGGCACGGGAGAGGGTACAAACTTGAGGGCTAAGATTGTGGCACTTTGGGGGCTCCTTAAATGTGTGAAATGGCTGGAGTTTGGATCTATCAAGATCGTCGGGGATTCGAAATCTATCATTGAGTGGGTGTTGGGACAAAATTCTCTCTGGATCCCCCCTTCACAACTGGATAGCATACATCACGTTGCATCATTCTTTTTATGACATCTCCTTGTTCATGTGTATAGGGAACAAAATAGATGTCTTAGGCCCGCTTCAAACGGACTCGCCTCTCGCTTTGGCGGATGTCTTTTTTGATGTCATGGATGGTTCTTTTGTCAAGTGGGCCGGATGATCCTTTGAATTTTGATCTGGGGTATATTTTGGCTTTTTGCCTTTCTATTTGTAGATGGTTGGGGTTTTACTGGCTTGATTGTAAGTTGTATGACTATGTCTGCAAGCTGTAGAGGATTGATATTTTCCATCTGCTGTATCAAACACTTATTAATGAAGCTGTTATGCTTTTTTCTGTTGAAAAAAAAAACAGTATGGCCTGGTATTCCTGTACCCAGGAAATCGAGCCCTTGCCTCTTGACATTCCAGAAAAACTAAAAACATTATGCCCTCGTATTACTGTACCCATAAGAAATCGAGCCCTGCCTCTTGACATTCCAGATAAACTAAATAACATGGCTTGGATAACATCAATGCAATCAATTGAGAATTTAATGAAAAGAATATCTTACCTAATCTGAAAGGACCTGTTTTTCTTCTTCTAGATTACGATCTATGCTTTTCCTTCCACTTATAAGTTCCAAAAGAAGAATCCCAAAGCTATAGACATCAGATTTAACAGACAACTGCCCTTCCATAGCATACTCTGGCACCCAGTACCCTTTGCAAAATAACTTGGTAAATATGTTTGGAAATCACAAGCTAAAATATAGGTCAAAGATAAAACATTGTAGTCTACTGCAACATACAATAAAACAAAAAGTGAAATTGATGCAAGAGCATATTCTCTCAAATCAACTTTGTTGATGAGGCCCAAAAGGGGTGTTGACGTTTATTATGGAATCCAGCATCGATTTCAAGGTTTCCACGCTATGGTAACAAAATGAATGCATGGATAGGATATATCTCTGCGTGGACGATGTATGACAATTTACAGATCGAAGATCGTTTTCTCGAATACTATGCCTACGCTATATGATATCCACACTGTGTAGTATGGTTGGGTGTTGGTTATTTTTATACTGATTGCCATTTGTGAATTGCAATATTCTTTTATCCATTAACAACGCCACCCACAACTGATACACATTCTACACACTAAACATAAATCGTTGGTGCTCCTCTATCTCTATCACGATTGGTGAAGAGTGCCTGACTCGATGCGTTCGTGAAGATATTCAAATCAACTGCGGTGTGACCTATTTGTTGAGATGGTAAGTATGATTGTTCTCCTTGGTAATATTGCTGAGATCTGTGAGAAGGTCTATATGTTAAATCAACTGACCGGGAATATGTAGATAGGCACAAAGTCTCTGCTCTATATTTTGGACAGTGTAGAACGATAGAATGTGGGAAGTTCAATCGAAAGGTCTATATGCTAAATCAATCTGACTAGGAATATGTAGATAGGCACAGAGTCTGTCTATATCGGATGTAGAGAATGTGGGGAAGTTCAATAGAAAAGGTTTAGATGCTAAATCAATCTGAGTGGGAATATGTAGATAGGCACAGAGTCTCTCTATATCGGATGCAGAGAATGTGGGGAAGTTCAATGGAACAGACGGGCACACAAACTTGTTTGAAATTGCAGGTTCGAAAGTAAATTACAACAATGTTTCAAGTTCTGATGAGAGACTGAATGGGGTGAAAACAGAGTCTTCATCTAAATAATGAGATTGAGACTCAGGGAGAGTTTGTGAACCTAATAGCTGCTCATATATGAAGTCTGAAGGAGAGAGAGAGGGGGTAGCCATGTGAATGTTTTATCAGACAAAGAAGAAAGGTTGTGATATGTTAATGCTTTTTACGTTATGCAGACTGCTTCAAGGAAGAGAATCCACCTTTGCCTTACCGTATCCTAAGAAAGACAGAGATGAGATTGTGTTGTGAAAACAATCAAGTAGAACTGAGTGGTGATAGGGGTGATTGTTTTGCATCAGGAATTGTGTTGATGCCAATCTTTCGTACACAAATCAGTGTGCAGTAAAATTAGTATTGGATGAAAGCCTTGACAACAACGATAATATACCTAGCCCTAAGAAGATTAATATAACCGAGTGATGTGTGTTTTGATAAGTTACCGAGTTCCAGCAGGTCTTGTCCTAACGTGACTTTCATCTTCCTCAAGCAGTCTTGCTATGCCGAAATCTGCAATCTTGGGATTGAACTTCGTGTGCAACAAAATGTTGCCTGCTTTAATATCCCGATGAATAATCTGCAGAGAAAGAGAACCGCAGATGCGCAGTTGCCTGCCCCTGCCATTCTCGCTCACGCTCACAACGGGCTAAGAAAGGAACCCCTGTTATCAACATCCCGATGAATAATCCGCAGAGGAAGAGAACCGCAGATGCGCAGTTGCCTGCCCCTGCCATTCTCGCTCACGCTCACAACGGGCTAAGAAAGGAACCCTGTTATCAACACACAGACAGCACAAAAACCCTATAACACTAACGTCTCTTTGAAATCCGAGAATGTCCAGGTCGCCCAATGCCCTACCTTCATAACTGCATTGTAAACTAACTTTTGGATCCAGGGTTGAAAATGTTTGAATCGTCTAACATATAATCTAAGGGTTCATATCATGACACGATGCACATCAACAAAGTTGTTTTCAAATAATAACGCCTTACGGCGTAATAAAAATTTATATATATACACATTTTATTAATCTTTCTTTCTTCTTGGCCTAGTTACATAGCAATGGCCTTCCTTTTTACCCTCTTCATCCTCATTCTTTAACTTCTTTTTTATCCATTCTCTTTACAACAAAAAACGTTATTGTACATGCTGCTGCAGGTCACTACGCATCAGGTTTTTCTTGATTGTGACATTAATTCACCTTGATTAGACATATGTTTTCAATTTTTTTAATTTTTGCCATGGTTCAAATATAAGATTTATTATTGTTTATTTATTTTAATTATTTTAAATTGTTTTTCTGGCATTCTATTGGTTGAAAAGTTGAACATGTTATTGCAAATTGCATAAATATTTGTGCAGGTCCATTGCAGTTCACGCCGTCAGCCGTCGCTCTTGTTACTAACCTCAGCAGGGTTTGTCAATATGATTTAATGCACCTTGGGAGCATGATACCCCTAATTTCCAGCGGACCGAGCAATGATATATGATCTTGACGTGCTGTGAGGGATCCTACATGAATTCTCACCTGTTTTCCATAAATGAGATTTATTTAAAGGAGCATTAAAGTTGTGACAGTCGCGGCGTGATTATATATAGATCATTTTTTATTTATATTACAATTGTGGAGAATTAAAGTTGAGTGGTGTTAAAATTGTTATGTATATTATATATATATGAAATTAGATCGTAAGGTTTTAGATGCCTTTTTGTCTATATTTTACAAGTTCTATTTATTATAAAACCCTTATGTTGGAACCCACAAATGTTGTTTATGAACCCCTATCCTGGAACTAGCACTATTCGGCATCCACTTTATTCAAATTCCGAATTACAATATAACCCTGGGTGAACCAACATGCTCTATACATAAGGCGTCGTGCTCCCACGACAACCCTTTGTTATGGTGACTTATATAACCCGCAAACCTTAGTTAGGACATCAACAATCAATATATATATGCATGGGCCCCAGCGCTAACGGGCCTTCCCCATCCAACGGCAGATAGCACGTCGCATTGCTTCGGATGATCCGACGGCCCCAATCAAATATCGCATTTTTATTTCTCCCGAGTTTTAACTCGCCAAATTCACGCAATGAAAGTGGTAATCAAATACGACTTAGGGACAGGTGTCCGCTAGGATATCGCGTTGTTTTTGCAAAAACAACTTACTGCCTTATAACTTGCGCGAAAACTGTCTTTCGCCTCCAAACAACTTTCACTGTTCACTTCTCCTAGGGGTTCCGTTTCTTCCCTCATTCAAGGTTCCGGCCACTCTTTATCAACACTATATTATAACCAACTTTACCTTTTCCTTCCATATTCCACCTTAAAATTTCATGCCATGGTTCTGTTTAGTATACGTCTGTCCACTTAAAATAACTCCGCTCCCATCAATTTTAAACATACCACAGGCGCTAACTCGAGCCCTCCGTCACTCCATCAATGCGTTATACAGGCACTATTGAACCGAACCCTTTACAATCTTGTTTCAGCCCTGTTGCTGGTTGGATTAAAGAACCTAATCATAGATTCATCACATAGAGGTAATATACATTTATGTCAATCTAATGTAATCTAATCTAAGCTAGATGTGCTGTCAATCTAAATCAATGTGAAGTAAGACACACATATCATAAGAAAGACAAACATTTTCTACAGCACCTTAGACTCATAAAAATAGAAAAGAGAGGTATAACAATTCCACATATAGATGTGTAAACCCGCTCACCCCAGACCATAAAGCACCTAGCTTCTCTAAATGAAAGAAAAAAAAAAAAAAACCAAAAAAAAACAAAACATTTGCACAGGTTGTAGATCACATTCATGATACATAAACCCATCAAATACCATAAAAGAAAAATTTGGGAAGACCATAAGTGAAAATTATGGGAAAAAAAAAACAACAACAGAGGATGAGCATTGAACCTGGGTGGGGCAGACTGAACATAGCGAGATGCAAACATTGAATGCATTGTTTCCTCCTTATCTGTGCCATCACTGGGTGCCAAGATCCGGCTGAGAACCATTCTGCTCCTTCTTTGTTTGTTTCTAAGTTTGTTAAAAGTTCATCCCAAATCACAGTCCTAAATATTCAAAGTGGGGAATAGAGTAGATATGGAAAAATTCCATAGGTAGGCCTGTAGGAAGAGAGGTGAAAATGTAGATGATACGTGGAAATTCAAAGTTTAAATGTGTCTACAAATAACAAGATGATAAAAACAGCTAATGAACATTAGTTTTTTTTAAATATAAGACAGCTAACGAACATGTTACATCTAGGCTTCATTCCCAACCATTAAACTTATAATCCTCAACTTATATTTAGAAAAAAACTCATTTGACTTATGAACAAGACTTATTGGTTACGTTAATTTCTTATGGGCCCACACATTCGACCAATTCACAACTTAAAATCCAAACTTAATAAAACTCCGAATGTAACCACCGGATATAAATATCGGACCCACAATATGTTAACTCACCTTCACCATCCGACAGCCCATTGTCGCACTCCTACTGAAAATCGAACATATGTAATTGCGCATCACGTTTTTTAAACGCTCGGGTTTTACTCCTCCAAAATCACGCGAAATTTACGGTTTTGGGAAACCACCCAAGCCTTACGTGTCAGGCGCAGAGATGTATCGCGTAAATTTTACAAATACCAATTACCACTTACGAGGTAGCGCGATACTCCCAGTTTCGAGTTTAAAACTGCCTTCCCTGTCTGCTCGAGGTTCCACCCTATCCACAATTCCATTCCTTCTCTGCGTTCTTCCTACAAATTTATTCCACTGTAATCCACTCAACCCACATTGTGAGATGGCTAGCACAACCAGCTTTTCGAATCGGGCTAACAAAACTCCACTTCTTCCTTAATACATTGTTTAGCTCGCAGTTCTGCGGCATTCTGCAATTGAACCATTCAAATTAACCAATACCATGATTGGGCTTTACATAAATAGACTTTTGATTTCAGCTAAATAGAATAAATTTCTCCTTTAAAACCACATCTTACCCACCTAACACTAGGAATCGATTCACCCTACTCTGATAGAAATTCATCAATCAAATTTCGATGCGAAGTCAAGGGTCAAGCGCTGCCATCGAAATGACCAGAATCGGTATCGATCCTTGTGAATGGAACCTACCCAATTCAGAACAAAGGCATACCCAATCAATTGATACAGAACCCGTTTGCATTGCCCATTTAAAAGGCCAAAAACGTGTTGTTTCTATGTAACCCTTCTCATAAAATACACAACAGTTCATCAACCAAAGACTTATATTTAATTTTGTTCAATTAAGACTAGAACGGAAATCCCAATGCTTTCGGAACAGAACCCTTCACACAGAGATTCGAATATTTCCATAACATACATAACTCAAGAGCTCAAAAAGGAATCGAACCTCCTTCTAATTCAATTCAGAATACAATTTGATATGCGGGCTACCTACTCAAACCACATTTTACTACCTCTTGTGTATAAATTTCCTTCCAGTTTTAGCCCCATCAAATTTAAACTTAGCAATCTTCAAAAGTATGATTCGAGGCTTTAATATCTCAAATTAAATATTTGAGATGTTAATTAAACTTCACTAATGGTTATAACCCGCACTAACACAACCATCCACGGAAGCTTCAAATTCCCTTCACTGGTGACTATATAAATAACCCTCTATGCAAGGTCCACTCCAATTATTCCAGGCAATTTAATATTGTCTTTATATCTTAAATGTTCATCCTCGCGTTATATTTTAAATGCGAACTTTAACCCCAAGAAATAACATGTATAACGTCTCCGAAATTCTCACAACGGACTTTGGTTAATAACCCTCGTCCAGATCTTAGAATTAAACCCCCAAGCCTTATCATATTGCTAAATTATTTAATGTGTGCTCACGGCTCCCACACATCAGTCCCAATACCTTAACATCTATTTTGTCCTCAACTCAATTTCTATGAGGCATCACCATAAGTCTTCGACCTTAGTCTTAAAATCTAGGTGCCAACATCAACGTATGTAATGTTTCTCGGTCCCACAATTAACATTTCATGTCATTCCCAAGGTCCGACCCATTCCACTCATATCCACTAACTAAAGTTCGGAATTAACATAACTCAAAGCGAAATCATCGTGCCTAACCACCGTAGAATATCAAAACCATGTATTAAAATGAAATGCCATCGGCCCCACTACATTATTAACTTACTTCACTCATCCAACGGCTCGGGATTTGTCGCGCTCCCAATCTTCATCCAACGATTCATAACGCATATCGCGCAACAAAGTTGCATGCAATTTTCTCCTCCAAATTCACGCAATGGAAGTGGTTTTTACAAACCACCTTTTTCCACATGTCCATTGACTAGTGGGATCGCATTTTTTTTGTTGATCCAGCTTACCGCTCGAAAGTTTGTGCTATACAACTGGTTTCGCTCCTCGAAACTACTCCACTGTAGCTCCTCACAGCTCCGTCACTCCACGTAGGGTTCCGTCCTAACTCTTCTGTTTGGGGTTCCGCTTCGTTCATTCACAGTTCTACGCCTTGCTAATTCCACTGCACTGGTTTTCTTCTAATTCCTTTTCAATGCACACACAATTAACATACAACTGCTATTGTGAGGACCAGCGCACAACCGGCTTTTGAACAAAACTTTCAGTTATTCGACCAACGTTTATCGACCCCCACCGAACATGGGGATCACTCTCTCAATGCGGTTCTCACTGTACTCAAATCCTGTCCAGAGTACATAACTCAACAGAATTATCAAAGGGATGAACCTCTGTGTTTAATTAGCTGGGTCAGTTCGATGAATTATGGTTCAAAGTCTGCAGAATTCACACCGAACCTCAATCCACAGTGAATACCCAACAGTTCACGTAATTCCTCTTTGAATGTCAAACATGAACCAATTGCATTCAATCCCTTCTCTGTGATTGACTCTCATTCGACAGTCCATCGAGCCTTCCATCTATCCTTCACACGAACTTAAACATATTCGATTCATGGGCCAGGGGCATAGATCGGATGTGTTCATGCATATTCAATCTCTGCACTGAACTCTGTACCCAAGAGTTATATATATTCAACAAAGGATCTACGATATATTTTATTTATTTAATTAATAATGTGTTATTACATTAATAACAATGTTTTAATGCATATAAACATGGTTTATGGTGATTGTTTTTTTAAACGGGTACTTCTTCATATTTATTAATTTTATTCGATATGCTCAAACTTTTTAAATGATCTAGTTTATCAATTCAATTAATAATGTAAAGTTATCAAATGTGTTATTAATCTAATATAAGTGTTCAAGTAAATGAAATTTAGATCAATATAAGTAAGAATAACTCTAATGAAGAATGGATTTCTTAAATTGTATTTTCCTTTTTCATATTATTGTTTGTGTGCATTATGTTTGTCGAGACTCTCTCATTCTTCATCTTCTTCCATTAACTTCAATCTTTGAACACTGCAATATTTAGGTATTTGTAAATGCAATTTTTAAAATGGCAAGTTTCTCAAACACAAAAATGTTGGCATTATTAGGTTGGAAGTGGGCATTGTTGTGTTAGCATCCATGTTAACCTAAGTGTAGTGATGTCAACTTCAATGCATGGATGAGATGATTATGTCAAGGAGAGCGTTGATACTATTTTTTAAAACTAATATATATATATATATATATATATATATATGTTCAAAATTCCATCATTTATTTATCAAATTGCAACATTTCTATATTTAAATTGCTTGTATTAGGTGGAATTGGATTAACAAAATACCTCAATTTACCATTTACTAAAAAACCTAAATTGATTAGATTGTAAACCTTAACACTAACATAAATTCTTAATTTTTACTTTAATTTAATTATATTTAAACTAAACTAAGCAGCAACTTTATTAGAAAGCAAATCCTCATAAACATGTTGAAACTCAAATTGCAACATTTCTATATTTACATTAAGCAGCAAGTAGTAGCTACTTTGTCATACTCATATTGATGCCAAGAATAAGCTAAGCATATGTAGCAGATCTAATCTACACATCAAATGCATATGCTCATGGGTCATCCTAGTAATTATCAATTGGTTACCATCATCAACACAAAAGTTATTTTACTATAATTTAGATAGATTTAAACTACTACTATATAGCGCATAAATTTTTAATTTTTACTTTGATTTAATTATATTTAAACTAAATTAAGCAACAACTTTATTACAAAGCAAATCTTCATAGACATGCTCAAACTCAAATTGCAACAATTATTTCTAATTTAATTTAACTATACTTTATTACAAAACAAATCTTCATAAACATGCTCAAACTCAAATTGCAACATTTATATAATTACATTAAGCAGCATGTAATAGCCGTAATAGCTATTCATAGACATTTCCAACATCACATTGCAACATTACTATATTTAAACTAAATCGCAGGTAATGCTACCTTGTAGCCTTGTTATATTTGGTGAATATTAGCATATTAATATATATTGTGCAACATTACAAATAATTTGAATGATATGATATTTTTGGCTGCGTGGCTATGAAGGAGGTTGTCGTCTCTGCTCTACCTAAGTCTTGGTACTGCATATTTTTGCGTTCTATTATCACCGTGCTAGAGTATGATCACACGCTCTAATATCCTTGAACATACCTACACTGTAATACATTATTGAATATATTTGTGACAACGTAATACATTATTACATTGGTAGGATAGTGGAAGCGAATATCTTGGAAGCATTATTACATTGAGCGTGTTGGCATTGAATTGGAACATTATTATATTAGTAACGAATTGGGAATGATTATTTAACAATATATTGGGAATGATTATTTAACAATTGGGAATTGGGAATGATTATTTAACAATATGGTTATGTGTTTGAGAGTGTTAATATTGGAACCCTATGACGTTAGAAATATTGGAACGATACTCAATAATATTGGAACCCTATGATTATAATATTTTTTAGTTGGAGAGACAATAATAGCAACGTTTATATGCCAGCAATGATGATATTGATGGCAGGATGATAGCATGCAATTGTTAGCAAATCTGAAGAATAAGGAATTTCTTTTAAAATTGGACGATCTCTGAGTGCATTAGATCTGAAGGGATTCGTTGTGGCATTCGAGACTGATAAAGGTAACAAAGTTATGTTCTCCACGCATGATGTGGACTTGTCACTCTCCATTTTATGTTCTCGTGACATAGCAATAATGGAGGCTGACAAGTCCACAAAAGTGAAAAAGTGAAACTCTTGTAAAAAAGTTGGGTGACGGTTATTTGAAAGCTCTCAAAGGAAGTTATGTTGAAGATGAATATATTATGCGTATTGTGAGTGAATATTGAAACCATTATATATTATTATGTTATATATAGTCAACTAATATTTAAAACGAATATATTGTATTTGGTTGAATAATCTTCAACCAATACATTAGCACCAAATGAATTATTAATGACAAGCCACAACAATTAATTATTTGAGAGAAGGAAAAGGAGTTCAATAGATCACTTAAGGCAGACTAGATTGTTTCGCTTTACAAAGCTAATTTTTCACGCCAAGCTTAACATCACCATTTTGACCATTATTGTTGGAGAAAAATCCCATGCTGCTAAGGGTATTTCCACCATAGTTTGTGCTTGCATCATGTACCCAAGTTGATGATAGTTCGGAACCTGCAATGGAACATATTTTTTGGACATGGAGAATAATGTTTTATTATGCACCTCTGCTTATCACAAGTGTAGGATATGGTTCAAGAAATGGCTATGATGGGAGACATAAGCCAATACATAGTTATCTAATTGATGATTTTGGAAATTACAGGAAGCATAGATCTTCACGTGGGCTACTTTAACATGTACAACCACTTCTACCTCCATCTGCACCACCCCTTCAACATCAAAAGTTTTAACCACTAAATCAACAACCCAGGTGTACATTTCGTGATTATTTATTGGAAGAAGCACCAAGTCTCTGATATTTATCTTATTATTACACAAAAGGAGGAAGTGGTTATGGTAATGGAACAAAAGATGGCCGTTTGATATTGACAATGTTATAGGAAGCCATGTATGAGCTCGTTTTTGTTGGTCATGGAAATCTTATCGATGAAAAAAATCATTTAGAGGGTGATTCTGCCACCATTCAAGTTTATGAAGAGACGATTAATGGTGATATATAGATGAGATGATATTACAATGCTTTAGATCTCACTTGTGCATACACCAAGGCCTGTCTCATCTAGCTAACACAACTCTACTGACAGGACAAGGTGTCCTTGATGCTCTATTTTCCTATGTGCTTAGAAGAATATGTATCATCAATGGTGCACCTTGTGCATTTTGTCGTGATAAAATTGCACGCATAGAGACTGACTAGTTTTGGGACATGAAAAAAGAAATGGGATAACATTGACTAGATGATTATATGGTGGAAGGGATGACATGCCAAAAGAAATGGGATAACATTGACTAGATGATCATATGGTTGCAGGGATGGAAGAACATATATAGAAATAATTTTGGGTTTTAATAACTTGGTCCACACTACTATATAGTTTTGGTTTTTTTAAAAGCAAGTTCACAAAAATGATGCTTTATTTGATAAATTGGACTAGTCTCTATGCTTTATTTGATAAAGAGGACTGAGCTCTATCTCAAAATTGTAGGTCCTGAATAAATTGGTGCTAATTTTATGGACAAAAATTGAATGTATAATGCATATTTTGGAGCATTTTTTGAGCACATTATGCATCAAAGAATATTTGAATTTTTGAATGAACATTATACCTTCAAATAGGACAAACAAAAAAAATTTAACACTGGAACCGAGAACTACAACCCCCATGTTATTGATGTCAAAGGGGGAGATAAGTAGAGAAGTGTTTCGCCATCAATGCCAAAGGGGGGGATTCATGGAATTATTGTCATTAATGGAAAAATACCAGCATAGGAAAAGGAGAAACAACAAGGAACACTAAAGGAGCATCAAAGGGTTTGATGGCTTGGCTTGGAACAAGGGAGAAACAAAGATCATAACATATGTTGATGCTTGCTATGTTATGATTCGGTTATGATCTTGAGCATGTTGCATAGATTGAGAAGATAAGCAGAGAGTGAACATTGTTGTGATGTAAGGCTATGGAAAAGGAAAATATGTGTAGGAAATAATGTTGCAAAGATCGCTATGTTCAATAATTTGTTACACAAGACTCCATGACAACAAAGAAAAAACTTTCGTGACAACAAAAAAAGACTGGACTCACAATCAAATGAATATGTTGTGATTCAAGTCCAAGGAAAAGGAAAAGATATTACAAAGATTGTTGTGATTCATTAATGCTAAATTTTGTTATTTGATGTTGGGATTAGCTTGATGCATTTAATCATTACATGTGTCTGAAATTAATATTGGATGGATTATTTAGTTTTGTGTTCTAATATTCAAGATATGAAGATTTTGGAAATGAATGAGTGGAAGAAAAACAATCAATCATATTCACTTCATATTCCTATGTGGGATACAAACAACCATCAGACTATCTTTATAAAATACTTGATTTTGGAAGGCATGCAGAGGTTAGAGAGTTGGAGAATATGTGAGAGTTCATTCAGATGTTATGCATTAGTTACCCGGAACATATGAAGATTATGTGAAGCACATTTGAAGGGAAGAATAGGAAGAAATGAAGATGGTGATATGCATAATTTATGACCACGTAAACTAACACATTGTTGTTTCTTGTTTATATAAGGGGATTGTAGTCTCCCTTCAAGTTGTGTCTTGATAAATATCCAATTGGATCTAGTTGAGGTAGGATCATGTTTTGGGTTGTAGCCTTCAAAAAACATATGGTAGTTGGAATTTCCTTGCATGTTTTAGCTTGCAGAAAATTGAGGTAGCCTCTGTAGGTTGGAGCCTACAGAAAATCAAATGTAAAAAGGAGTAGGAGCTTGCATTTTCATCACAACAATAATAAAATCATTGTTTTCTCCCTTATGGGTTTCCACTTATATCTGGTGTTAATATGCGTTATTATTATGCCTTGATGTGATGTTTTGATTTTCTTATGACTTGTTGTTCACAAATTCAATCTGGTGATCATTATTTGTTAAGATGGTCATGTAATGTTTCAGTTAATGAGTTTAATGAAAATAAATTTAATGTCCACGAATGGACTAAACTGATTCAACTCCCCCAGTTTAGTCAAGTTTTCATGGATTTCATGTAGGGTTCCTAATCAATTCTTATTTTCTTTTATTATTCCTTCCATTATAACTGCAAGTGGGAGTGATTTGTGTGGAAGTATCCCTGTAAATTTTGAGAGAAATCCCTTCTGAGAAATAAATCAAAAGCCCCATGAATGTCAACAACAATATCTATAATTTGACAAACCTTCATATTGGAAATAATTCTCATCAAAACATCCTTAAATCCACCAACGACTTTTACATCTCACTTGTCTCATTAAATAATGTTTGTATAGTTTTGGTAGGAATAGCTATAATATTTCTGAAAATAGTATTGGGCATTACATTAGAATATGCTCCTCCGCCCACTAAATTGTTCAACAGAATATAATTAAATATTTTAATTTTAGGAAAAGTAGGTGTTTCTGATTTTAATTATTTTCTTACAAAAAAAACATTCACAATAGCTTTGTACTTTGTTTCAGACACATGTTTTCTATCAATTTATCCTAGGTTTCTGCATGCTTCTATTTTACTTCAAATTAGCTATTGTTTTCTAAAGTTAACAAAGTAATGTTTTAAATGTATTATCTATGACAAGAAATGATACAGATATCATTCCGGAGATGTTTTCTTTTGTTTTCATGTCCTCAATACCACTAAATTGCATGGCCAGTCTATTCTACTAGCTTCAATATCACAATTACCTTTTTAGTTGCTGTAATGGGTTCAGAGATAATAAAAATTGAGTGAACAAGTGTTTTTCCATATATCAAAAAGGTAAAAAAAAAAATTGATTCAAGGTTTGGTCACATAATAATATGTGATACATAGCTTACAACTTTTAAGTTGGGAGCAATTAATAAAGTGAAGTGGCAGAAGTGTTTAATTAAGTCATGTATTTTCATGGTTACATAAAGATGGTTGTGTAGATTATGTGTCTCTTATGAGGTATAAAATTTATAAAATATTGAGTATATATCAAATATTTGCTCTATATTTACTACTATTCTACAAAGGTTATCAACAAAATCATATCGCTGAAACTGGTGTTATTTGGATTTTACAACCAATGATTTTATCCCTTAAATTTTACATATTAATTTCATTGGTTTTTTGCATAAGTACATAATATTTTTCACCTCATGGCCTAGCAGTATAGTAATGTCAAACTTACAGAATAAAAATTTTAAAAAAGGGATGTTTCAAGGTATCTAATATAGTATACCATTAAAAAAAATGAATTTATTCAATAGCTTGAGATTTAATGACCAATTTCAAGATAATAGAAAAAACAAATCAACATTAGCCTATTCAACATTATACTTACTAGAAAATAAATCCCAACAATGTAATTGTTATAAAATCTTTGAAAGTTATCAAAAATGAGAAAATTTCAAATTAGAGGAGAACATGTAGAAGTGGAGAGTTGTACCATCAATCACTGTCTATGGTAAACGATAGACAAATTCATTGAAATAATTTGCAAAAAACATCTATTGATTATCTTGGCCTCCTAACTCTGAACGCAAATGAGGAAGTGGGCCTTGATGAAGGTATGTGTAGGCAATGCTAATCATGGCCATAAAAATGTCTCTTCCTCTGTCAGAATCAAAACCATGGCTCGGATTTCCACCTTAATACGTGATTGTAGGACGTAATCGAACTTTAGGGCCAAAGAATCTAGGTGTTTCTCCTTGCAAAAACACCTTCGCTTGGCCTCTACGCTCATTGTCAACACTCCTGAGGTGCATTATCAGAGTTAAACATCAAAAGATCTAAACATAAAAAAATGTTTTTTATAAACCCTCTGCAGGCTTAAATATCTGTTAAGTGCCCCCAAAATCTCATTAAATGTTTAGCGCGAACACTAAATTTTTTTTAATTCGTTTTGGGTTGGGTTTGGTTAAAAGTTGCTTGGGGATTATAAGGAATTTAATTTTAATTTTTTTTTAGAAAATATGGATTTTTAATAGTTAATTCATTTTTTTATATTAAAAAATTAAAATATTTAATTAATTAAAAATCATTTTAGATTAAATTTTTAAATTAAAAGTATTTTTAATATTGATCAAGAAAATCAAAGTGGCCCTTGAATGCAGTATATTACCAATATTGTTTAATGTTCATGCATTTGAAGGATATTTCTAATTGTGTTTAGTGTTCTAGTTAACACAATAGAATGAAGAATGATTAACTTCCTAGGATCACAAGAGGCCATGATTATGTGACATCAATGTTATTAAATATGCCAAAAGAGATTAAATAATATGTAAACAAATCAAAAGGTTAGGCCTCCTTACTCACCTACAATGGCATGATCCTCCTATATAATATAACAAAGGTATTGGCATCTCGAAACATACATATAACAAAAGGAAATTAGAAAAATGAGAGAAAATATAAATCGATCTAGGATATAAAAGATGACTTTGGTATTTGATAGATGGATATCAATCTCACACCTCATAGACATAATCATGCCTTCCTTTGAGGTGATAATTTAAGGAGAAGATCAAACAAAGTGTGAAGAAAGTAGGATTCTCAATACTTAGATAAGCATGTGAGTGCAACATGTCACAATAGGCTTGAATATAATACTTTCATTGCTTACAGGTTTTGGAAATAGAATGCAGCTCATTGTTATAGGCTGGACATCTCTGAAAACCATCATAGAGTGTCTTGCTATGATATACCATCAAATATTTTTGTCATGTGGGAATTACATCAACAACATGAACAATCAGCTCATAAGTTCCCCGTTGTGTAGCAATTCATTGACACAATGTGCCATAAATCCCGAACTTAAAATGTGTCATAAATCTTGCAGATGTTGGCACAGGTCTAAGGAAAAAATTCCCTCGACGCACATATGGCTATGTGTGGGAGCGTCCAGAGCCTCCTAGATGCACCCTTTCCCATATCAAGGGAGCGGCTTGGGTTTTATTCATTAAATTTCAATGGGACCTAGGGACAAGTTAGGTGGATGACTAGGATAGCCCCTATGGGTCCTGTAGCAAGTACATGGGCTATGTGTTATGGTTTTTTGCATAGATTCCACTTGCTTGGAGTCACCAAGGAGGTTGAATCTTCTCTTAACTTCCCTCGTCTCATGTTTAACCCAGTTGGCTAGTTACTTGGGTAGATGGCAGGGGAGGTGTATGTTATAGGTGGTATCAGAGTGTGGTTGCACTCTCCTTCACAAAATTTTGATTTTGTCAATATTATTGTCATCATACATTTGCGTCGATTATGTATCTGTTTCTCATACTTGTGGTTTATGTACTTGTTGCATTTGAATGGTGTTGTTCATGGTGGTTGTGATGTCACCATGAGATGGTTGATGGTGTTGTCGTGAATGTGTTGTCATAAGCACATGACTAGTTGTACATGTCAGGTATTTACATGTTGTTAAGTGTGCATTGGTATGGTTGAGGTTATCATGCATGAGGTCAGAGTGTGTATTTGGTATGGTTGAGGTTATCATGCATGAGGTCACAGTGTGTATTTGGTATGGTCATGCATTGATGACTAGAATCTAGCTAGAATGATGTATATGCACTGATATACCTATGTGTTATATGTTTATATTTTTTTTATTATTATCTCCATACATGTATTACGTTGATTGGTTGATCCAGAAGATGATATATCCTCCCCGAATTGTGCTAAGGAACATTGGTTTATTGTGATTTGGTTTAACCTAACATGAGATGCCTTGCATGAAGAAATTAAATATGGCTAGCAAGATGGTAGACTAAAAAGATTCTCCTTATGAATCAGATGAATAGTATGTTGTTTGGAATTCTTCTAATTTAACAGAAACACTGAGAAGTTTAAAGAAAGAGATAAGGAGTTGTAAGGCAGACAATGAAAAACTCATACAGGCACAAGAAAAAGAAGCAAAGGCAAATGCATAAATCCTTCAGAGTTTGTCAGATTTTTAGCGATAGGGAAAACTTAAGATTAGGTATGGAAAATAGGATAGAACTTGTTATCACTCCCCCCCGCTTCCCAAGGCTGAGAATTGACCTGAAGGAAGGTAACCACAAACCAAACTTTAGGTCAAGTAGCTATCCCTACCAAGACCATAGAGGGCTCTCTTAGTGTCACTTTTCAGCCAAAGGGATTACTAGATATAATACTTTAGGCTAGTTATGATGCTCAGTAGATTAGGGTTTTGTTTGTTTGGAGTTTTTTTGGATAGGACTGACAATTAGGAAACTAGGTCTATGGTTTAGGTATAAATTCAAAGATTTATTTGGAGAGGTGAGGGTGAGTCTAGTTAGGTAAGCTCATTAACACACTTGATTTGTCATTGTGTATATGGTTTGAAAGAGAAGGAGTCATAATGAGAATTTAAATGAATTCATTCATCAGAAGAGTAGACACATCCATGAAAATATTATAAAACATAGCATAGAAAGCAATGATTTTTGTTCATAAAATACAAAGATTAAAATAAAGAATCATACATGTGATGGAAATGTAACATAACATTTTAATTGATGAAGTAACAGAGAAGAAACAATGCTCAAAATCATACCACTCGAGTCCCAAGATTATAAGTGAAACATTCTTTGATTTCACTTAAAAAAGAGTTTGTACAATAGCTCCCACTGCAAATAAAAACTATCCAACCTCTAAAATGACTTGAGGTGGACTAATTATATAAAATAGAGTTCATGACACCCCATAGAGTATAAATCATGTCCAAAACACATCATAAATGTACTGCATGATTCATTACCTAGAATCTAGGGGAGTTAGAAACCACTTCCTCAAATGTAGATAATAACTAGGAGTTCATGTCTCTTGGATTAATTACATCATTCCTCCATAAAGAGACAACTAAAAAAGCTCTTCCACCCGAAATACACCTCATGGGATAGCTACACTTCGAAATTTGGAGTTTTTCTCGCTTGAAAATTATCTAAAGGAATCCAATGACAGAAGCGTTGTGCCTTCTAGTAGAAGCGTCGTGCCACTTTGGAGATGAATTTTACTTACTTTTAGGCACCCATTTAAAAATATGAGAGTTTTTCTAGGTATCCCTATGTCTATTCTTTCCATTTCACCCTAAATATTGATAAAACACCTATAGGAAGGCCTTCAAAAACTGATTCTCCCAACCTCGCTCCAGAAACACCGCACAAAGGTAAAATAGGCGGCAAAAGCATGAAAAAGTAGTGTTTTTTTGGATTTTTATTCAAAATGGGAAGGTGACATGGAAACCTGAGGTCATATCTGTGATGTATAAGTGAAAATAAATCCAACCATATAAAAATTTATCCATTTAGATGCTTGGAGAAAAAGCGTTGCGTCGTTGCGTGACGCTTCTGTAATGACCATTTTTCCAGAATTTCCAAAACAATTATACAAAAATAGGGCTTAAATATGGATCAATATCTCTCTACCCATAATGTTTTTTCAAAAATGGGAGAGGTTTTTTTTCTTTGGTATGTTATGAACAAAAACCTCCTCTAGTTTTCCAAAATACTTTCCATTTTCTCAAAATCCAAGTTTGATGTTGATCACTAAACATTTACAGGAGCATCGCGCCAATTTGAGAGGGATTTTGGAGAACTTCCTAGAGGATTTTTTGGATTCAATTGGCATGGATGGAAAGCTTAGTATTTCTGCTCAAAAATGGAATCATTAAGCACTGAAAACCTCTTCTCCAAACCCCTGAAAATTTGGCTTGAAGACAACATGTTCAAAAGTGTAGAAAATGACCTGGAGCAACTGTATTTTGGGCATTTCTTTCAAATTAGAACACATGTGCATAAAATGAAAGAGTTTTTTTTTTATTTAGCCTATTATTGACAAAAAACTCTTTCACTTTTGTCAAATGCATCTTCATGTCTTGAGAAAGAAAATTTGAAGTAGGATTGCCCTTGTGTGCAATGTAAACCCTATCAAATAATCACGAAGCTCTAAAAATGATGCCATGGGTCTGAGTTCGTAAAACCTGGAATGATGACCTCCCGTATGGACCCTCTTCTCACCCTCCATTATGTTTTTCAACAATGAAGCCCTAGTTTGATGTAGAGTGGAAATTAGGAAAATGGGGGATAGTGGTAGAGTGGTTTTAGGGATAGAAATGAGGTGGAAGGGTGCTAGGTAAAAATACCTAAAAATTTGGGGTGGTAGGGTGATGAGTCGACTACAATATGCAAGTGGAATTTTTGGAAATGAGCATGTTGAAGGTGCCCAAAAGGTAAAAACACATGGTTTTCCTAGTTTCCCTGCAAAAACATAGTGAAAACTAGGTTTTGAGTGAAAATGGTGGCAAGGAGGGGTATGAGTGACAAGTAGTGTTTGGATAAGTTATATGGATGCTGTATGAAGGTTTTTAGATGGTGAAAGTATGGTTTTTCCAATTGAAACCAGCCAAGCATGGACGAGACCAAAAACGTAGTGAACAAAACCCTAAGGAGGGAATCCACCATTTTGTTAAGAATTTGACTTGAATGAGGTATGAATAGAATTCAATTACTGTTTTGGAGGTCTTTGAGCCTTTGTGCGAGTTGATTTAACCCTTGGATTATTGTTTTGAAGCTTGGAACCAAAATCATAACAAATTGCCAATCTTTGGATGGTTGTGGATAGTTGTGAGCATGAGAGAAGAGCTCTTTTGACCATGTAGAATACATCTTTGAGAAAATACAAATTTCCTTTATTTTATACCTATATTTGTTGACTCCTAATGAATATTCTTTGTATGGTGAAAATGACTCTTTTTCTCTTTCTTTCATGACATGATTGAACATTATGGTGGTGAAGCAAAAGAGACCTAAACCATGACCTAGATGGAGGTATGGTGATTGATCTATGACCATAGGTGATGATGAATGACATAACCTTGAAATCATGATGACCATGAATGGAGTGGAGTAGAATTCATACCTAAAAAAAAATTCACTAAACAAAATTTTATTTGAGAATTGGTTCGAAAGAATGAAATTTTTACCTAGGACTACTACCAACTAAACCTGAAAGAGTGTATTTGATCGTTGAACATTAAGACAATAACAAAAATAATGGGGAATATGGAACTAGGTCTCTTGGTGGTTAGAGTTCAAATAGAGATGATACAATTAGAGATGGCAGATTCTTGGACACTCCAAATAGGAGAGGTGACAAACTTACGTACTATTCAATTTTTGGTTCAGACGGGCATTATGATATCCATCGTTATCATCCTTACAAGAGAAGTGAGAGGGGATATTTTCTAGATGTGTTTAAGAAATAAAAGCCACCTACCTTTGATGGAGAAATCAATAAATCACGAGATGCAGAGGCATGGTTGCTTGGTATGAGGAAATTATTTAGGTTACATGATTACTCATAATACATGAAAGACATATTAGCTAAATTCACTCTTAGAGGTAAAGCAAATACTTTGAGGGAAGATGTGAAGAATGTGAGGGGTATTTATGTGGAAGATTTGACTTGGAGTGAGATCGAGAGACTATTTTGAAAGAAGTATCTCTTGGAGAGGTACTATGATGCTAGAGCTAAGGAATTTTATGAGTTACAGATGGGTTCCATGACAGATGATGAGTATACAATAAGTTTTTTGGAGTTTTTGAGATATGTGCCTTACCTCAAGGAGGATAAGGCCAAAGTTCAAATATTTATCTGTGGGCTTCCAGTAGCCTAGAGAGACTTGATTAAGTTTGATGATCCTAAATCATTGGTAGAGGCCATTCGAAAGTTGAAGGTTTATGAACAGTCAAAACACAAAGTTGAGCCTAAGTGTGATTTGAAAGGAAATGAGAAAGATGAAGGAAGATGGACACCAAAGAGGGAAATACCACAAGATGTAGATGAGAAAGAAAATGTGGTTCCTTACAATAAGTTCAATACATATGAGAAGGGACATGAAGAGCAGCAGGCTAGAGGTGATGGTATAACACCATTGTAGTGTTGGATATGTGGCAAGGATCATTGTAAGAGGGATTGTATGCAGTATCAGGGTGGTAGACCCCATATATATAGTGCACATGTGGCATAGATAGTTGGAGATGTTAGTCATAACATTCCTTGGATTTATGCATCTATGGAAAACAGGTAGACAGATCATCATGTATATATCATTGAGATGGATAATAGGCCTTGTGATTGAGTTGTTTCTATTTTGATTGATCATGGATCTAACTATAGTTATATTAATCCTGACCTGGTGGATAGGTGTGGTTTGAGATAATAAATGTGTGCAGAATATTGGTTAGTGCAGTTGGATACATGTATAAATAAAAGAGTTCACCATTGGGTAAGAGCTTGTGGATTTGAGTTAAATGGCATGCCTACAGTAGCACACTTGAATATATATCCATTGGTAACATATAGTATTCTATTAGTTATCTACTGGTTATATTTTCACAATACTAAAGTGGATTGTTATGACAAATCCATTGAGTTTTTGGATGACTACGGGGAACCAAGAGTCTTATAGGGAAATAAGAAAGTCGTGTCAGTTATGACAGTGACAACTATGTAGGCTAAGTGTAGTTGCAGGAAAGGGTACGTGTTATTTGCATTGTATCTCTCTAGTGACAAAGGTAAGGAATTTGAGGATGCATATGTTTTGAAAAGGTACCTAGTTCTAGAGAATTTCCTTGATGTATTTCCTGCAAATATTCTAGAGTTGCCACCTCATAGGGAAGTCAAAATTTCTATTTAGCTGGTACCAGGGGAAACACTAGCATCAAATTCACCTTATAGGATGAACACACCTAATTTTTTACAGTTAAATTTTCATTTGAAAGATATGTTTGACAAAGGATACATTAGGCCAAGTGTATCACCATGGGGCACACCAGTATTGTTTCTAAGAAGAAGGAAGGTACTCTCAGATTGTGCATTGACTATAGGTAGTTGAAAAAAGTGACCATCAAGAACAAGTACCCATTACCGAGGATTGATGATTTGTTTGATCAACTGAAGGGAGCAGCAGTGTTCTCTAAGATTGACTTGTGATCAAGTTACCATTAGGTATACATTAAAGAAGAGGACATCTACAAGCCAAATTTATGAAACATGTATGGGCATTATGAGTTTGTTTTAGTTTCATTCGGTTTGACTAAGCTCAATAGAGTAGTCTCTTTCAAAGTGTGGTACATTACTTGGGACATGTTGTCTCCAATGAGGGAATAGAAGTGGATCGAGAAAAGGTAAGAGCTATCATGGAGTGGGAAGCTCCTAGTAATGTAGATGAGGTGAGACCCTTCATGGGATTGGAATATTATTACAGGATGTTCATCAAGATATTTTCACAGATTTATTATCCTATTACATCATTTTAAAGGAAAGGTAAGAAGTTTGAGTGGAAAGACGAGTGTGAGGCTATTTTTGAGTAGCTTAAGGAGATTTTTACACATGTTCCAATGTTAAAGATCACAGGTCCGGACCAAGAGTTTATAGTATGTACATATTCTTGCAAGAGAGGGCTTGGTGGAGTCCTTATGGAGGATGGGAAAGTGGTATGTTACGAGTAATCGAAATTGAATGAACACTAGAAGAATTGTCTGATGCATGATCTTGAGCTAGCAACGATCATACATGCATTGAATATGTCGAGGCACTATCCTCTTGGAAATAGGTTCATACTGATGAATGATCATATTGGATTGAGGTATTTTTTTGACAAACCGAATATGAATGCCAGGCAAGCTAGATGGTTGTCCACAATCAGTGAGTTTGATTTTGAGATAAAATACATTAATTTAGGTAAAGAGAAAAGGATCGCATATGCTGTTAGCAGGTAGTTACAGGTAAATCACATTGTAACTATGAGCTCCTATGGGACAAATTTACAAGAGAGGATTTTGTAGGCAGATCAACAGGATGTCAGGTATATGGAGCTTAGGCACAGATTGCAGCAGAGTACAAGTATAGGTGTGGGTGTACAAGATGTGGAATATCGTCTCACGGTAGATGGATTGGTCATTTCTAGAGACAAGATATATGTGCCATACAACAGTGAGATCAAGAAGGTGATATTGATGGAGTTTCATGTGAAACCATATTTAGGTCACCCAGGCTATTAGAAGACATTAGTTTCAGTGAAGAGGTTCTATTATTGGCTGAATCTGAGGAAGTATGTGGAAGATTTCATGGTTAGGTTTTTGTAATGTTAGCATGTAAAGGTGGAGTGTAGGCCTCCAGGTGGACTACTATAGCCTATTGCGATTCTAGAATGAAAATGGGAGGTCATTTATGTGGAATTTCTTACATGTTTTATGAGGTCAATGAGACATTATGATTTTTTAATTTTTTTTGTGGACCTATTAACAAAGTTAGCACACTTCATCCCTATGAAGACGACGTATTCAGCTAGTGATGTAGGATAGGCATTCATCATAGATGTGGTCCAATTACATGGTGTTCCAAAGAAGATTGTGTCAGACATTGATGTGAAGTTCACTTCTAAGTTATGGAAGGAGTTATTTGCAGTATTAGGTACAAATTTGGCCTTCAGTACATTTTATCATCCATAGAAAAATGGATAGGAAGAGAGGGGCAACAGGATCTTGGAGGACTTGTTGAGAATGTATGTTATGTATCAGCAATGGAAGTGGGAAGAGCATCTACCATTGGTTGAGTTTTTATTCAAAAATGGATATTAAGAGTCATTGGGGATGAGTCCCTTCAAAGCATTTTATGTGCCGAGTTGTAATATTCCCATCAGTTTGAGTGATCGAGTTAACAAGGTGTTGATTTCACCAGACATGTTGGTAGAAATGGATCAAGAAATGCAAGTTATAAAGAATAATCTAAAGGCAACACAGGACATAAAAATATTTATGCAGAACAACACATGGTATTTACGTAGTTTCATGTTGGGGAACATTTTTATTTGTCCATCAAGCCCAAGAAGAGCTCCTTAAGGATCATATCATGTGTTAAGTTGGCACCATGGTATTGCGGTCCTTTTGAGATCCTTGAGAGGATTGGACCTGTGGCCTATCCAATTACACTGCATGCAACAATCAAAATCCATGTTGTGTTTCATTTTTAATTACTTAAAAGGTACATAAAGGATGTTGATCATGTTATTGATTGGTATGTATTGCAGGTGGAGCAAGAAGGAGAATTCCACTCAGAATCTTAGTGCATATTGCAACAGATGCAACTCATTCTCAGGAACAAAGCCATATAGCAAGTTAAAATGCAATGGAAGAACTTTAGGTCCAGTGATGCTACATTGGAGATAGAGGATCGGATGCAAGGTATTTTCCTTTCATTGTTTGCCAGTTGAGGCAAACACGTTTTGGTATGATGTTTGGTATATGTTTGGCATATGTTGTTGTATGATGTTTTGGTATATGTACATATGTATATGGATGTAAATACCTACGTGAGATAGGTTATAAATCTCCAATATGTGATATGGATGTTATATGGTCATGTTATCTTGGTGTCTTTATTTGAGCGGGTCATTCACTGTAAATATTGCAAGTATCTAAGTTATAAAGATTCAAGGGATATATGTTTTCTTCTCATCGTTTTTATGAGGTGTACACATGGTTTTATTCTAATAGCTTTTCTTAAGGTGTAGTTTTGGTTTAACACTGAGGACAGTGTTCCCCAAGGGGCAGGTTCATGTAACAGACCGGAGTTAAAAGTTCCTGTAATAAAAATTAATAATGGAAAAAAATAATACCACGGTTAAGGAACACATATTCCAAGTTGAATGTTGGGAAAATATATCCTAGTGGGCATCACTAGATGTGTTTATTGCTAAAGGGAAATTGGAGAAGGAAATGGCTAAGGCATTAAAGAGGAAAAAAGTATTTTTGGTACATTTATTTAGAAAAATAAAGGAATATAGGAGAAAAGGAATTTAAAAGGTCACAGGTTGCATGTGAGGAGTAAATTGAAGGAAAATAATGGAAAACGAATAAAATAGAGGCTTCATTAATAAAAAGGCTTATGAGGATTAGTAGGTACCTTTTGTCAGTTTATTTTTGGAGCTCTCTCATTATTCTCTCTCTCTCTCTCTCTCTCTCTCACTTTTGGACACTTAGAATTTAATTAGAGCATTTCAACATTGAGCCAAGAAAGAGGAAAACAAGCAAAGGAAGGACAAGGAAAGGAAAGGAAATAAAATATCAAGCACACAATAGTAGGATGTAGCAGCTTCAGCAGGAATACTTTCATGTAATATATTGGATGTGTGATTTCCTAGTCGATTTTGACGTGCATATCTTATGCATGTTGGTATTTTCTTCTGTTGTTGTCGGTGGCATGGTTTCCCAGGTTTTGATAATTGTTTTTAGCCTTCCCTTGCCTTTTTCAGGATATCCATGGTGTGATTGGATTTTATCTTGGTTTTGATCTTTGTAATTGTCAGATGGATTTTAGAATCGAGGGCAGATGTGGTATAAAGGAAAATTACCAAAGGCCTAGGAATTCCTTGACTGGTTTTTGTAGGACACATGGTAAATCTTGGTTCGGTTTTGTGATCAAGGCACCAGTTTTGGTGTGATCATAGTATGGTGAGGGTGGATGTAACAGCAGAATTCGTAGATTTTAATACTGTAGCAGTAAGACTTGTATGCTTGTTGACTTTGATAGCAGAAATAGCTTTAATTATAAAAATACACAAGATGTATTTATAATAATAATATTTTATTGATAAGATATGACATGATTGAATGATTACAATGAGGTCCCGCTTTTATACCCATGCAGGTACCTTTTCATGAACAGGCATGTCTTTTAGACATGCCTTTTCATTAACCTAATGACTATTTAACATAATCCTAATTGATTAGCTAATAATTGCGTTTATTTGTATTTGTTCTATTAATGACTATATTTATTACTTTAGTTATGAAGTAGGTTCATAACATTGCCTCCTTCTTGAAAAGCTTTGTCCCCAAAGCTTAACTTTTCGACAATTTCCTTTACTTCAGATTATCTGCTAGAAGTCCTTATTGATACTTTTGCTTTTTTAAGACTTCACGAATTTTCTGATTCTAAACCCTGAGAACTTCGTTGACCTTCCAAAATTTAATCCTTATACGTTGGGCCACTTATATTTTAAATTCCATTTAAGCTATAAACTTTTGCCTTCTTTAAAATGGAACTAGAATATATAGTATTTAACTCCTTATATGTAGAATTTAACTTCCTTCTCTTTTTGATAAGGAACCCTTTCCTTTTATTTGAATTTCTACTTCTACATATATATATATATATATTTTAATTTAATAATTGTGCCGGTTGGTCAAATTGGGTTTTTTTTTTAATAATAATATGGAACTACTCCCTTCTCTCTTTTTTTTCTTCACTAATTTAATTAATTAAATAGTAATTTTAATTAATTAAATTAATATTTCTTTTTATTTATTTATAATAATTTATTATAAATATAAACTATATATATGTTATATTATAATAGTTGTAACTATATAACATATATATAATATGTATATCGATCAAAAACCCGTCCGTCTTTTTTTTTAAACCTTCACACCTAATAACACGTCTGCCCATCAACGTCTCCACAAATTTTTTTATTATATAATTAATCGAACCCTCACTTTGTAATTATATTGTCTAATGTTATACAATTCTGTAAACGTTGTGTCCTCTTCGTGGCTTTTCATTGTTTCGTGGCATTGGTTCCGCGAAAGATTGTATAAGGAAAATGCATGAAACCCGACTCTGGATTTACGGCTTCAAAGGGCACGGAAAATGAATTCATCTGGTTCAATGGGCCGCCTCTGTATATCGAGTTAGATCGGCTTTCACAGCACATAAATGTGCCTTTTACACAAAAAATATCATAGCCAGCAACAGTAAAAAACACAAAAAGATGATGCTGATGCAAATAAAAATAAATTGGAAGAAGGCTATGTTGAGAATCAAGAGAAAAATTACAATATAGATTATAACGGTCATGTACGATACAATTTAAAAAATGTTGCAACAATTGATATTGAAAATATGGGGCTTCCCCATGTTGATGAAGAGCAGAATGGAAATATAGATTATGAGAGTTATGTAGGGTGCAATTCAGATAATGCTGAAACAGTTAATGCTCTTGAAGGCAGTTATGGAACTGGACCATCCAACATTCGTCCACTTCCAAGAAACGTTAGTGATACCGATAAAGTAAACATTGACAGTACCCAGAACAGCAAAAGAATTGTCATGGCGCTACAGAGTGGGTTAAAGAGTGAGCTGACATGGGCCTTAAATACTCTTACAGTGCTGTCCTTCAAAGAAAAGGAGGATGTTCGAAAAGACCCTGAATATGAAATAAAAAACCCAAATGATCCACTTTCTCGCATCAGGTCAGTATCTGATGCTTTAACTTCAGAGGACACAGGAGATGGTACTAAAAGTAGGGGTTCTGATTGGTGGTATGATGAAGAGGGATTGTTCAACCTTGATGAAAAGGGCCGAGTAGAGAGACAACAATGTGTTGTTACTGCTTCAAATGTTATACGCAATTTTTCCTTTATGCCAGATAATGAGACAGCAATGGCTCAACATCGGCATTGCCTTGAGACAATTGTTCAGTGCATGACAGACCATGATACTGAGGACGAGGAACTTGTTACAAATGCAATCGAGACAATTGTCAACCTGGCACCCTTTGTGAATTTGCGAATCTTCAGTTTGTCAAAGGCATCACATGCTCCCATAACTAAGAAGAGGGCCGTTGAGGCAATCGTGGGTATGCTAGAGTCACCTGTTAAAGCTTGGCATTGTGCTGATGCAGAGTTGGTTGGAAGATTGATTGTCAATCTAGATAATGAACCATTTGTTCTTCCTTTTGCACCTCAGGTGTATAAGCGCTTAGTTGATCTACTGAGTTTTCCTGGAGCAGATGCATAGGCAGCAGCTGTAGCCGCCCTTTTCAATCTTGCAGAGGTCAATATGGACTGCCGATTGAGGCTTGCTAATAAATGTTGGGCAATAGGGAGACTTCTAAAGATAATTCAATCACCTCATCCTCTATCAGAAGTATAACGGAAAGCTGCATTGACGATAGAAAGTCTGGCATGTGAGCCTCTAAACAAAGCTCCTCCTCCTCCTCCTGGGTCATCTTCCATGTATTTGATGCCTCAAAATCATGAATTCGAAGCACAGATGGCCCACCTCAGGACGAAACGTGCGCCAGACCCCAACTCCAGTGGATGGATTCCGCCAATACTCTCGAATACTGGCACTAGGTGGTGTCAATCATGCCAGATAATGTGCAGGATTATTCATACAAATGGTGTGGAAAATTCAAAATTGGAAATTCATGGAGTCAGGGGTAAACCCGCACATGCTATTACCGAATGCTGGTTTTGTGTTGATGATGTATATGAGAGATTTGTTCACCTCAAGCAGAAGGGATCGGTGAGTGAATACACTCATGAATGGGAAGTATTAGCAGTAAGGCAAAGAGTATTTTCAGACGAAGAACTATTAAAAATGTATCGTTGTGGCTTCAAAGACTACATTCGGGAAGAATTAAAATTGTATAAACCCAATACTGTTGAGGAAGCCAGACATGCCGCCATAATTATTGAACGAAAATATAAAGTCCATAGAAACCCATATGTTAATAATGAGAGGGAAGTTAGTTATGCAAAGGGGAAATCAGGTAAAACACCCATGGAGAAGTCAACCAAATACATTCCCCCACCAATGCGCAATGAAGGAAAACAACCAACTAATGTTGAAAGAAAAAAAGAAGGGAAATGTTGGAAGTGTGCAGACAAATATTTCGCAGGACATAAATGTGCAAACCAAAAACTTTATAACTGTGAAGCAGAACAAGATGGGGATTCACAAGAAGATAGCACTGACAAGGAGAGCAATGAAGAAAGTGGAAACTCAAATCCAGAACAATATGAAGATATTCCACGAATTTCGCTCGCAGCCATCACAGGGATAACTCAACCACAAACATTAAAACTTAAAGGTCACATTAAGAAGCAGAATGTTATAGTCCTAATAGACTCTGGGAGTACACACAACTTTGTGGATGTTAATGTTGCAAAAAGACTAAACATTTTTTCTTACCCTGTAGCAAACTTAAAAGTAATGGTAGCAGATGGTAAACGAATAGATGGAATAGGCAAGTGCCATAAGGTCAAGTTACAATTGAGTGAATATGAGACAGAAACTAGTTTTTATATGGTTCCCCTAGGGGGAGTAGATGTCGTTTTAGGGATAGAATGGTTGCGGACATTAGGTACATACTCAGCAAATCACATAAAGCAATTTATTAAGTTTAAAATGGATGGAAGAAGATACAAGTTAATGGGGTTCCATGCCCCACCCACTCAAGTTGTCTCTTCTCAACAAATGAAAAAACTCATTCGCAAGGGAGCTCCAGCATTTTTGGCACAATGTCAACAATTGGAGTTACTATCGATGGAAGGGGACTCACAACCCATGGAAATTTCATCTTTAATCCAAAAATACAAGACGGTTTTCCGAGACTTACCAATGGAGTTACCCCCTAAAAGGAAGATCGAACACATTATCGAGATTAAACCAGAATCTACACCAGTAAATGTCAAACCATATCGTTACCCACTTCATCACAAAACAGAGATAGAACGATTAATACAAGACTTGTTGGAGCATGGGATCATAACAAAGAGTAGAAGCCTGTATGCTGCTCTAGTGGTGTTAGTTAGGAAGAAATATGGATCTTTCTGACTATGTATAGATTATAGAGGATTGAATAAAATCACGATTAAACATAAGTTTCCAATTCCATTCATTGATGAGATGTTGGATGAGTTACATGGTGCAGAATATTTTTCAAAATTACATTTAAGATCAGGATATTACCAAATACGGGTAAGACTAGAAGACGTCGAGAAAACAGCCTTATGAACCCATGAAGGACATTATGAGTTCAAAGTCATGCCGTTTGGACTAACAAATGCACCAACGACTTTCCAAGCTACCATGAATGATCTCGTCCACCCATATTTGCAGAAGTTTGTGTTAGTTTTTTTGACGATATCCTCGTGTATAGCAAGACATGGAAGGAACATCTCAAACATTTGGAGACAGTACTATCTGTTTTAGAAAAGAATCAATTTTATGCTAAATTGTCAAAGTGCACCTTCGGGCAAAAGGAAGTTGAATACCTTGAACATGTTATATCTAGGGAGGGAGTCAAAGTAGACCCCAACAAAATTAAGGCAATCAGAGAATGGCCTAGACCCAAGAACATATCAAAGCTAAGAGGATTTCTAGGTCTCACCGGTTGTTATAGAAGGTTTATAAAAAATTACGCACAATTGACAACACCCCTGACTAATTTACTAAAAAAGAATGCATTTCAATGGGATAATCAAGCAGATAAGTGTTTTGAGAAATTAAAAGAAGTGATGTCAACCACACCGGTACTTGTTACACCCCTTACATATACCAGATCAGAAATGGGAAGAGATCTCGATGGATTTTATAGAAGGATTACCTGTATCAGACGGCAAAGATAAGATATTTGTCGTAGTAGATAGGCTTACAAAGTATGCCCATTTTATGGCTATTAAGAAAACTGACACACCTAAGCAGATTGCAGAGACATTTTGTAAAAACATATACAAATTACATGGGTTTCCCAAGATCATAGTCAGTGATAGAGACGTTAGGTTCAAAGGAAATTTCTGGAAGGAATTCTGCCACCAGGTAGGAATATCCCTCAACATGAGTACAGCCTATCACCCCCAGATAGATGGGCAAACTGAAGTGGTAAATAAATGTTTAGAAACGTATCTCCGTTGCTTTGTCACTGACAAACAAAGTAGGTGGACCCAATGGCTACATCTGGCAGAGTGGTGGTATAATACCACCTACCATATGTCGGCAAAGATGATGCCCTTCCAAGCTCTTTATGGTTATGAACCACCGAAATGGAAGGATTTTGCACTTCTTAATTCTAAAGTTCCAGCCGTAAAAAATCACTTGGAAGAAAACCAAAGAATCATCAATTTATTAAAAGAAAATCTAACCCTGGCACGTAATAGAATGAAACAACAAGCCGATCAACATCGCACTGAAAGAGAATTTGAAGTGGGAGATTGGGTTTTTGTTAGGCTTCAACCTTACAAGCAGTTGTTGTTAAAGCAACAAGGCAAAAATAAACTATCACCAAAATATTATGGGCCGTATCAAATAGTCAAGAAGATCAGTCCTGTAGCTTATGGATTAAAGTTACCAGATAATTGTCGAATCCATAGTACTTTTCATGTATCAAATCTCAAAAAAGTACTAGGGTAGAACCAAATAGCACAAACAGAAATACCAGAGACTGATGAAGAAGGAAGAATCGTCCTAGAACCAGAGGGCATACTTGCTACATGAGAAAAGGTTTTACGGTCAAAGACAATAAAAGAATACCTCATTAAATGGAAAAGGCTGCCCGAGGAAGATTCATCGTGGGAGTCAGAATGTTTCATTCGCCAACACCCAAGTCTACCTATGCTTTGAGGACAAAGCATCTTAAGGGGAAGGCAACTGTAGCATCTAACCTGTACGTTAGATGCCTGGGCAGCTAATTAATCAGTTAATTTCTGTAGTTCTTGAAGATTTCCCAAGATTTAAAAGAGATAAATATATATTGATATTATGAATGATGATTACAAGGCTGAGGCGGTGCTCCTTTAAATAGGAGTTGACTGGCCACGCCCAATTAGAGAGACACGTCCTTTGGAAAATGATGCTTCTTCATTTCATTTAATTAATTATTTAACTAACTAATTATATTCATAATTAAATTAATAAAACAAGAACATATTCTAAATAGTTATGAACTTAGATTCATAACAGTGGAGGTGGTATAACCTCTGGATTCCCTTGTTTTTTATTAAATTGGTTTATCCATGGGATCCCACATTCACACTTAGAATATGGAATAGTTTTGGTTGGCGGAAGAGATATTTGGCTCAGTCATGTCTATGGTCGCATGGTACATGGAAGTCTCGAACCTGGTCGGATATTTCCTATGTTTAATAAAAAATAAGTTTTCTTTCTTTTGTACTTATTAATGTGTGGCTTTAATGCGTGTTATCTCACTGTCATTTGTATGGTTTTATGCTTGTTATAAGAATGGTTATGTGAGTGGTTCATGTCATGGTTATTTCGATGTATTTACCTGTAATTGTTAAAATAATTTATGAAATACCTAATTGATGTCATTCTTGTTCAAGGAAGAGGGTGTTGATCCTTCTTGTCATGCTTCATAAGAGTTTTCATTCATTCATGTTGTGTCTTGTATTCTAGACCTGTATACTTCATTTATGCCAATTGTTTGAAAATATTCCATTCTACATTGGTGATGGTAAGGCCTAGTCCTGGAGTCATTTTTTTATGCATTAGCATTTTCATCATGTGTTTGATGGATTCTGAAAGCTACAGGAAGTTCCAGGTAGTGCCTTGGATTTTGGGCTTAAAAAGTGCCATAAATCCTACGAACGATGAAACAGGTCAAAGGGAAATTTTCCCTAGATACATGCATGGCTATGTTGTTGAAGCGTCCATATCCTCCTAGACGCACCCTTGCCCATATCAAAGGAGCGTCCATGGGTTTTCTTCATTAAAATTTACTAGGACCCAGGGACAAGTCAGGTGGATGACTGGGATAACCTTTGGGGGTCCTGTAACAGGTGCATAGGGTCTGTTTTATGGTTTTCCAAGTCAATTCCACTTCCTTAGAGTCCCCGAGGAGGTTGAGTCTGCTATTAAATTCCCTTGTCTCTTGTTTACCTTGGTTGTTCGGCTACTTGAGTAGATGTGAGGGGAGGTGTACGTTACAGAATTTGTGACACAAAGGGTGATGGAAAACAAGCATCAAAGTAGTATGGAAAAGGGTGTCATTGATGCCATTTTTGTCTTATATCTCTTATGTTTCATGTGTATATTTTGTAATTGGTTACATATCTTTGTTAGTTACATGCTCTTCTTGGTTGCTCATGAAAAAATGTTACAAAGATTATTGTGATGCAAGGAAAAGGCATGATGTAAGGAAAAGGAATGATACAGTGATGATAGGAACTATAACATATGCTATTTATTATCCAAACCAAGTTATAACACAATTCATCTTCTATAGACATTGTTACCCTAGAATGTAATGCAGTGCCCTTTCAGACATACCATGTTATTGTATGTTTGTTTATGTTGGTCGTGGTAATTATTAAATTTGGCTTGTGTTAATGCATGTTTATAATTCATCTTATGGATGTTATTATTCAAAGGTTGAAAGACTATTGAAATTGAAGAGGCACCCTTGGAATGCAAAGAGACAAGACTTATCATTTCATATTATTTTATGGAATACTGACAACTATCAAATCTTGTTCATAAAAATGTGTTAGATGGGAAGGTTGTAAGGTTAGAGAGGTAGAGAATATGAGAGTTCGTTGACTTCTTTTTTAGTTACCTAGTACATATAGAGCGGATGTGAAGCATATTTGAGGACAAGAAGAAGCAGTGATAGAGATGGAGGTATGTTGAGTTATAGACTAGGTGAACCAACATATTGTTTCTAACATGTGTCAGGGGGTTGTATTTTCCTTTCAAGTTGCAACTTGATAAAGAGCATGTTAGATCCTATTTGTAGGAGCCTCCTATGGGTTGTAGCTTGCAAAAAAATTGTGGAAATTGGAGTTTCCTTGTAAGTTGAAGCTTGCAAAATAATTGAGGTAGTTTCCTCCTGCATTTTGAAGCCTACAAAAAAAATGTACTAGAGGAAGTAGGAGCCTTCCTTTGTGTCACAACAATAAAGAATTCATGGTTTTCTCCCTTTATGGGTTTCCACTTATATCTAGGGTCCATGTCTGATGATTTTGCATGAAGATTTTTATATTTTGATTTACATGTTAAATTTTAGTTATATATTAAATATAATTTTCATAAGGTATATATTGCTCGTTTAATAGTTTAGTTAACCATAGAAAATTAATTAGAATTTATTGTTCATGAATTTAATAAAGTTATTCACCCCTCCACTCCCTCTCAATTTAGTTAATTTTATAACAAATTAGAGGCACTCAAAATACTTCCTCAAACATTTGGATGCTTGTCTAACACATTTGGAAATTGATCTCCAAGGTGAGGAAAAGATCTCAGGTCCTTTTGGAACTATTACACAGCATCTGAAACCAGTGACCTTGCGATATTCCTAGCCTCCTCTCATGCTTATTCTTGATCTCTTATTGATGGCTTATGTTAATTTATGATTGGCATAATCGTAGTATTTTTTAGATTTTTGATGGATATTATATGGATGGTACTGTACTTTGGCTTTCTTTATGTTGGCTTGAGGCTACTATCCTAGTTTTGTGGTCCTATTGTAAATCATGATGTACTTGGTCTGTAATCTTGAAAATTACAAAAAAATAAAAATTTAACCCACATATAAATTTTATATTTTATTAAAACATTACACTTCTATATATATATATATATATATTGATTGACAAGAATAAAATATTTTTTAATTTACAGATGACTTTTTTTTTTTTTTTGTAAATATCGTAGGACCTTTCTATTAACTATAAAGCAAAGAGCAAGTTGTTGTACATGAGTATACAATACGAGTAGCCTCAACCTGCCCGTAGGAAACCAAGTCTATTGGCCACCTCAAAAATTTATAACCCGACCAGTAGCAATACTATTTCTTCCTACAATAGACAGCTAAAACACCCTGACTATGTCCATAGAAATGAAAAATAAAACAGACAGCTAATGTAATATCGAAAAAAATCATCTAAAAAGGGACTGAAAAAGAAATTAGCCAACTGAAGAGTGTACAGGAGTCGGGTCTGCAGCAGTAGACCCTGGCAATTCAACTTGCTGTAAGTTGAGGAGTTGTTGTTCCATCCTATCCAAACGAGCAGTAACTTGGCCTTGAAACTTAGCCATGTCATGCATTTCCTGCTTCATCTGATGAATCTCGAACAAGATTGTAGAGCTAAGATGGGTTCCCCGTTGGCTGAGCAGAGCTTTTTCCAAAACACACTTCATCTTCCAATAAGTGTGGACAGACTGTTGAAATAAGGACACTCTGCCTCTAGTACTGCCTGGATCGGTGAGAAAGGTGAAGTCGGCTTGTTGATGGAGAAGGTCACCCGTTTCAATATCAGTAGCACACTCCCAACCGTGGATAACCTCCCGAATTTCCAATGGAGTTTCTTTCTCAAAAGATTTAGCTAAAGTTTCCAGAGTTTGCAAATGAGTCTTCCACCCGCATTTGCGTGGCCTTGCTGCCGATGGGGATGAAACTTGTCTACACTTACCCTTAGCCATAGGTAGGTGAAAACACTGGTGAGATGCAATCAGTAGGAAAAAACCTATGGATCGAACAGGAACAAAGATCGAAAGCTTAAAGTTAATATGATAATCCACATAACAAAGCATACAAAGAGGAGGTCGCAGCTGAATATGGCAGAGCATCAAAGCACAGACACGAGGCCGAAGCTGCGCAGACCAGTTATAATATACAGCCAAAAGGAACCAGTAGCCGAGGATAACCATAGAGCCCAACAAAATATAGTAACGAGAATTGAAATAACCCAGCAGCACCGCAGACCATCCTCCTTAAACAGAGTATGAGGAACTAAGAAGCCACAAACAAACTTCTTGCAAAAGGAATTTACTTCCCCAATAGCAACATACCAGGGAAAATGCAGAGCAGTACATTTAATAAGCATGTGATTAATATTTACCAGCGCAAACCCAAAAAGACTGATGGCAAAGCAATGATAATGAGTATGAAGACACGAGCGATGAAGTTGAAGCATACAATAATATCACAGAAGTATATAATAGTAGTTACTAGAGATTGCCGAAAAACCAGAGAACAAAATCGGACTCCTAAAACAAGGGTTTATGTGAAAATGAATCCCTTGAACCAGAACATATGGGTTAAAGAAGCCAAGAAAGAGCCCTCGCTTAGCCAGCAAATCATTAGAAGAATGCTTAACCCAGTAAGCCATTAGGAAAAGATGCAGAGAACTGAGGGAGATAACCATAACATACCAAAGATCCCAAAGTAGCTGCGCCTGTTCCAACTGTGTCCTCCACTCCAACCTGCGCTGTTGAGGCGTATGGAAGCAGAGATGTGCTAGCAGAGGGAAAGGATAACCATCACAATACCACCGACTAACAATCTGCTAAAAAAACCGCCATAAAACAAGTTGTCTGATTCCCCAGCTCATACCACAATAGGTTATCATGATGATGGTGCATGCGAAGCGGCGCATTAAACACACCATGAATGAAACACCACGATCGACTGACACGACACCCTTACACCGTAGTGTGTCACATTGACATGAGCCCACCCCGATTGGGGTCGTTAATGCTACCGAGGTCATTGGAAACAATTACTTGAAGAGAATGTAGTTCAATAGTCCAGATCCTTGCCATTGGCATCACATCCAAAGGTCAATCAATATGCTTGCAGCCCCAATCAGCTAAATAGTCTGCCGCCGCATTACTTTTTCTGGGAATGTAGCTCAGAAGAAAATATTGAATAGCTAACAGAAGTTCTCTTATGTCGTGAAGAAGAGCTGTCGTTCTCCAACTTTTACCGACCTTTTCCCAAGGGGAGCCATCACGCAACTTAGTGAGCGTTGTTGTAACCATAGCTGAATCCCCCTCTATTATGACCCTCTGATAATTTTCACGTTGGGCAATCAACAAACCTTGCTTGAACGCCATCAACTCTGTCTGATTGTTAGTAGCATAACCTAAATCAAACGCATAAACATGACACACAGCTCCTACAGAATTGCGAAAGATCCCTCCAGCCCCTACTGGACCGGGGTTACCTTTCGAAGCACCATCATAGTTGAGTTTTATGAACCTCGATTGAGGAGTATGACAACGATTTTCCACTATCGGTATGGGTGGCTTATACTTCCAAAGGTGGTCGCGTAACATCCAAGGTTGCAAGTTTAAATTAGCAAGTATGTGTGCCTCTATACCCTACACCTGCCAATCTTCCTCCGTCCAGTGTTCCACTAAGATCGTTTCACGAATATTGTCAATCAGAGTCTACCAAATATGGCTCGACGCTCTCTCTTCTGCTCGAAATATTCGATGATTACGCTCTTTCCAGACATTCCATAAAATAATGCCTATAGATAATCACTAGGCTCTATTTAACACTTGACAGTGGAAACCACCTTTGCGCCAATTTTTTAGAGTGAGAATAATATTCTGAGGATCTTGATCTGTTTGACGAAATAAATGAGAGAGCTTCGTCCAAAAGGTCTCAATAAAGGGGCAGGTATTAAGAAGATGTTCAATTGTCTCCTCGGCAGCATAACATAAAAAACAGCGAGAGGGACCAGTCATGCCATGCTTTTGCAGATTGTCCCATGTTAAAATCTTATGATGACTTAGAAGCCAAAGAAAATAAGCAACTTTAGGCCAATGTTTGGTCTCCCATACTTTCTTCCAGAGTACTCTGTCAGTTTGTTGAGCATTATGCGAATAAAGATGATAGCCTTCCTGAACTGTGTACATCCCCTTTGGTTGATAACCCCAACGTAGGATATCAGTACCCATAGTAACACTGAGCTTTCTTGAATTCAATTCTTTGGCAAAATTTTCCCATTGACATGTATCAGGAGCATGTGGCCAGTGTCGCTTATCCTTCCAAATCCGCCACTGATTCTGCTGAGAATTACACCAATAGGAATTAAGTAAAGGTCAGTCGAGAGTATTGGTAAAGAGAAAAATTTCGCCCAAATCCAGTCTGCTGAATAATTTTTCTCGCTACTGCCAGGAATCCTCCCAAAACAGAGTTGTTCTACCATCACGCACTTCCCAAAAACTATGAGTTCGAATAAGATGTCTGTGTTGCGCAGCCAAATTCCAGATTGAGAATCCTCGCGGAACACAGTCCACTTTCAATTTGCCAACAACAGAATGTGGCATAGCATATTTTGATTCCCAAATACGTTTCTAGAGATCAAAATTGCCTTGTAACCATCGCCACCAAAGTTTAGCCCCCAAGACAGCATTTAACTTAGATGGATCACGCAATCCCAATCCTCCTGCAGACTTAGGTTGGATGAGTTTCTCCCAAGTGAGTAAGGCCCATTTATGTTGAGCTTGGGATCCTTGCCATAAAAACTTTTTAAAAAGATTGACCAGCTGAGTGCATACTTGTTGAGGACAGGCCTGCCCTGATAATTGATACAAGGGAAGAGACTAGAGCACCGATTTCAAAAGAAGAAACCTGCCACGAACATTCAACATATATTTAATTTTTATATTTTTTTGAAATATTATACTTCTAATATAATATATATTCAAAGATAATCAACGAGAATATGTTTTACAATATATATTTTGAAATATTGTAATTTTATTATAATTGTTTATAAACATATATAGAATATTAAACATCAAAATTGTGAAAATAAAGATAAACTATAAACATTAAAAATATTATTAAAATTGAAATGAAAAATATTATTATAAGAGAAAAAGTATTTATTTTGTGTAAATTAATAACATGAATTCTAGCATCCTTTAAAACTAACTTAACCCTCATTTTCAAATTTGAGGATGAGAGACAACATTTGTTGCTGACAATTTGGGAAAAAAAATTGAAGCTAGTAGGTTTTAGCCTTCAATAGAATTTTAAAAGAAAATATGCAATTGTGTGTTTATAAATGCCTTCTTTCACAAATGTATGTTTTATGTGTCTCAATTCATTTTGCATATATATGATTGATTGGGTTATTTTTTATTGTTGCAATATTGTTATCATCCATATACACACTTGCATGCATACTCTATTCATGTTAGTATTGTATTTATATCCCTTCTCTAATTCATTTTAACTTTTTCTTATTTTTCCTAATTACCTATAACATTAATAAGAGCAAGTTCTATTAAAACTCATGTAATTAAATAAGTTGGGTTTTACCAAACATGTGTGATTCATAAATTTTATTTTGTTAATGAAAATGATGTCATTGGTGTTAGAGCTCGTTACCATATAACAGGAGCATCTTAATGTGATTGTGATTGTGTTTATTAATGTCTTACACAAATGTGTGTTTTAAGTTTTTCAAAAACTACAAAATGACTTTTACAAAATATGTGTAACTAAATTTGTTGGCTTTTACAAAACATCATGTAGACTTGAATCTATAATCAACTTAAAGATCCTGAAATACGTTCAACGTAAATATCCTAGAATATACCAAGGATCTATAATCAACTTTTAAAATACAGTCAACCTAAAAATCCTAAAATATGGGAATCTACAATCAACTTAAATATCCTTAAAAAATATCAAGAATCTACAATCAACTTAAAAAATCCGAAAATGTGGGAGGAATCTACAATCAATTTAAAAATATAGTTGGCCTGTGTAAATAATGATGGGAGTTGTCTATCGAGTCCCAATTTTTTTTTGTTGGAATCAGTTTTTTTTTCTTTTTTCCTTTTTTCAATAAAAATTTAGGTATTTGGTGTGTTTGAATTTCATTTTTTATGGTGGGAATGGATTCAACACCATCAAAAACCTTTAGGGTACCCAAAACACTGAAGTTTAACGAATTATAACCCAGATTTTCAAAAATCTTTGTGGGAATTTTTCATAATCTTACAAGAATTTCTAGATTATTCTGTGAGTTATTCACTGGATTACACTTACACTCAATTGGATCGAGTTACTATATAACAAGAGCATCTTGCCTCCCTTTATCCCCACCAATTCACGTTATAATTTGTGGACACACTTACTTGTGAATTAATTATATCTCAATTGGATTGGATTAGTTTAGTTATTATTGTTTTTGGGTAATGGAGAGTATTAGTATTATATATTTTAATACATAACTTCTATATTTTTAATTATATAACTTCTATAACTTGTAATTATATATAGTAAATTACAGTAAATAATAAAATATTTTTTAATTTACATATGCTTTTTTATATAATTTATTTATTTATTTATTTTTATTTTTTATTTTAATTTATATATGTTTTTTATATATATATATTTTTATCTTATATATATTTTTATGAAATATTCCACTTTTATTATAAATATATAAATTTCTATAATTTAAGTGTGTATTTCGAGAAATAAAAAATTAATATATCAAAATTGTGAAGATAAAAATAAACATATAAAAATAAAAAATATTATTACAATTGAAATTAAAAATATTATTAAAAAAGAAAAAGTATTTGTTTTGGTAAATTAATAATATGATTTCTATCATTTTTTAATGCTAACTTAACCCTTAACTCTCAATGTTTAATTTGAAGTTAAGAGACAGCATTTGTTAGTGACAACTTGGGGAAAAAAGTGAGCCTAGTAGGTTTTAGCCTTTAACATTTTATTATGTTTTTATTTTTTTTATTAAGAATCTCATTGAATTTCATAACTAACTAGAGACTAATTTCAATAGAATTTTAAACAAAAATATGTGATTGTGTGTTTATTAATGTCTTCTTTCACAAATGTGTGTTTTAAGTGTCTGGATTCATTTTGCATATGCATGATTGATTGGGTTATTTCTTATTTTTGCAATAATATTTTTATCGATATACACACTTGCATGCAAACTCTATTCATGTTAGCATTGTATTTATATCCCTTCTCTAATGGATTTTTAGCTTTTCTTATTTTTCCTAGTTGCCTATAAGATCAATAGAATCAACATGGAGTTGGATTTTACAAAATATGTAAGACTAATGTAATTAAATTAGTTGGGTTTTACTAAACATCCACTTGAAATATGCCTAGTATTTACAATCAACTTAAAGATCCTGAAATATGAAATATGCTAATTATCTACAGTCCACTTAAAGATCCTGAAATATGCCAAGAATCTACAATCAACTTAAATATCCTCAAATATGTGAGGAATCTACAATCAACTTAAATATTAAATATCTAGTTAGCCTGTGTAAGTTGGATTTTCTTCCACCAACACTAATGATGTCACTGGATTACATTTACACTCAGTTTACTCTCACTCTAAGCAAGTTACTATATAACAAGATCCTTTTCCCGCCATTTATTTCCACCAATTCACGTTATAATTTGTGGGCACACTTACTTGTGTGAATTAATTATATATGGATTAGATTAGATTAGATTAGATTAGATTAGCTTAGTTATTGTTTTTTAGGAATCCCTTAGAACAATTTAGTTATATTTTAGTTTAGCAATCCCTTGAACGGTTTTGGTAGGATACATGGTAAATACTAAGGGTGGTGTCTCGGTTTACAGCCTAGTGATCCAGTGTGGATTGCAGTAAAGCTTGAGAGATAGGGAGACGAAAAATTCTCAAGGATAGCAATGGATTTTGGAGGCGTTCCAAGCTCGGTTCAGTTTTGTGATCATGGAACCAATTTTGGTATGATCAAGGTATGTTGAGGGTGGAGGCAGTTTAACCTCTGCATTTCGTTGCTTGTTTTTTGTATTGGTTTAACCTATGGATTCCTTGTTTTTTTTTTTGGGTTGGTTTATCCATAAGATCCCATATTCATGCTTGGAATATGGCATGGGGGTGACTGGCTTAAGAGAGATTTGGATCAACCATGTCTATGGCCAGGTCGTACGTGGAAGTCCTGAACCTGGTCGACCATTTCCTATGTTTAATACAAGCCAAGTTATCTTGATTTTGTAATTATTAATGTGTGGGTTTAATGGTTTTTATCTCACTATTATTTATGTTTTTTATTTTGGTTATAAGCATGGTTATGTGAATGGTTCAAGGCATGGTTATTTCATGTATTTACTTGTAAATGTCAAAATAATGGATGCAAAACCTAATTGATGCCATACCAATTCAAGGAAGAAGGTGGTGATCCTTCTTGTCATGCATCATAATAGTTTTCAACCTTTCATGCTTTGTCTTGTATCCTAGACCTATAGATTTCATTTATGCCAATTGTTTGACAAAATCTCAGTCCTGGTTGAGGATGTTCAGGCCTATTCCTCGAGTCAGTTTTTAATGCATTAGTATTCTCATCATGTGTTTTATGGATTATGAAAGCTATAAGAATTTTTGGGCAGTGACTGAGATTATGGGCTTAAAATGTGCCATAAATCTCACGGATGTTGGCATAGTTCCGAGGAAAAAATTCCCTGGACGCACACATGGCTCTGTTGTGGGAGCATCGAGAGCCTCCCAGATGCACCCTTTCCCATATCAAGGGGGCGTCTTGTGGTTTTCTTCATTAAAATTTAGTGGGACCCAGGGAAAAGTTTGGTGGATGACTGAGACATCCTATGGGGGTCCTGTAGTAGGTACATGGGGTATGTGTTATGTTTTTTGCATCGATTCCACTTCCTTAGATGCACCAAGGAGTTTGAGTGTTCTCTTAACTACCCTCATATCATGTTTACCCCGGTTGGGCGGTTACATGGGTAGATGTGAGGGGAGGTGTACGTTATAGGTGGTATCAGAGTGTGGTTGTGATCTCCTTTGGAAAAGTATGATGTTTTCAATATTATTTTGATCATGCATTCATGTCAGTTTTGTATTTGTTTCTCATACCTTTGGTCTATGTACTTATTGCATCCACATGGTGTTGGTCATGGTGGTTGTGATGTCTCCATGGGAGGGTTGATGGTGTTGTTGTGAATATGTTGTCATGAGCACATGACTGGTTGTGCATGTCAGGTATTTACATGTTTTCATGTGTGCATTGGTATGGTTGAGGTTATCATGCATGAGGTCATGGTGTGTATTTGGTATGGTCATGCATTGATGACTAGACTCTAGCTAGAATGATGTATATGCACTGATATACCTATGTGTTATAATTCTATACGTTGTTCTGATAATTTCTATACATGTATTAAGTTGATTAGTTGATCTTGCATATGATATATCCTCCTCGAATTATGCTAAGGTATGTTGGTTTATTACGATTTGGTTTAACCTAACATGAGATGCCTTGCAGGAATAAATTATAGATGGCTAGCAAGATGGTAAACTACAAAGATTCTCCTTATGAATCAGATGAATAGTATGGTGTTGGGAATTATTTTAATTTTTCAGATGCAATGAGAAGTTTTAAGGAAGATGTAAGGAATTGTAAAGCGGACAATGACAGAATCATACAGGCACAGAAAAAATAAGCAGAGGTAACTGTGGCAATCCTTTAGATTTTTTCAGATTTGCAGCGGAAGGGGCCACTTTGGATTAGTTATGGACAAGAGAATAGAACTAATGGGGCATATGGTAGTAGGTCTCTTAGTGGTCACAGGTCGGATAGAGATGACATGATTATATATGGCAGATACCTCAATGCTTTTCATTAATTATCAACCCAGGGAAAGTCTTGTTATTCAAGAGTGTAAGCACAATATATGCAAGCGACACTGGGGAATAACTACTCTAAATTTTCATAAGGAAGACTGTCTAATTCTCGAAGTTCAATCAAATCAATTTGGAAGTGAATTATGGAATGCTTCTCACTATTCAAGGGAGCTAACTATGTTCTAAGCCTATGCAAAAATAACTACTCCAGACTGAAAAGAATAAACTGCAATTGAACAACGTGCTTTGATGAATTGAACAACAACCCTAATGAATTGGACAACAAATCTAATAAATTGAACAACAATAAATTATTTTAAATTTTGCAATGGAAATCTCTTTTAATCAACTAATGACATCCTTATAAATTAAACATCAACCAAATGCTCATAATGATAAAAATATCTAAACATTAACTATATGAAAAATTGAACATCAATCGTGCTGAAACTAAATGAACAATTATAAAAACATATGTTTTAGGTAAGAGGACATGAATGGTAAACTAGTCTAATGAAAAAGGAAGTTGTAGCATCTCACGTTCACAATTAAACAATTAAACGATATATTATGAAACACAATAGATAATTGGAAACACAAGTTCTGTAAAAAAATGTATAGCATAGAAGTAGCAGAAGAACCCCCAGGGTTGGGCCCAAAGCCTCCAGAAGACTACTGCTAAGGAATACTCAAGGATTTTCTATTCCAAAAACGCCAAATTATTTACTAATCCATGGAGAAATACATCAGTATAACTTGACGATTATGTCCCAATTCGTCTATTACAGAGAAATATATATTTTCTTTCTATCTTGTTCATCTTCGGCCTTTTTTAGTCTAATGGTGAATTCAAAATTAGTAACGGATCCTTTCCATTATGGGACTCTGCTGCTTCGTGGCTATCGTTTGATTACTCCAAGCATGTACTTGCCTCTCCATCTTCCGTCGATCCGTATGAGCCATTATGATTCGGTTTGCCTTCCTTTTTGGCTATCTTTTGGTCATCAACAGTTCGGCTGCTTTGCTTCCCTATTAATAAAGATAGTGACAATTTAGTTCTTACATTATTAAACACTCATTAGTTCACTCAGCCTTGGATTTACATTATTTTTCTTTACTTTATTACTAAGATGAAGGTAAAATACATAAAAGTACATGAAAAATCATGGCAAATATGGGGTGAAATGTACCTCCTTCTTGGCCCAACATACTCCCCTACTTACCTTTTTGCAGGTCCACATGAAAATAAATGGTTGAGGTGTAGCTGGGTTAGAGAGTATGCAGGGCATACCTCCTCTTTGTAGAGTATGAAGCCATGTCTCTGTTTAATCTTTGCAAATGCTGAGTTCGTGTGCCCCTCTGGTAACTCATAGTCATGATGATAGTCCTCAGGGGGGTACCAGATGAGGGGGCACCTATATCTGCACCCTATCCATGTAGGGCCCATGTTCAAAATTAGATTTTTGTATAGAAGGAACCTGGAAGTAGCAACTCTAAAGTTCTTGTAACCAAATGGCTCTTTGTTCTTCACATTCTTTGTAGAGGCTAGCCCTCTCTGTTTGGTTGCTACCAATTCTTCTTCCTAAATGTCCTGGAATTATGTCTGCCCATGCTGCACAATATCCATGTGCATAGGTCCCAATTTGGATATCACTCCTTTCCTCTACATGAATTTCTTATGTTGGGTGAACAAGTACAGGGGTTTAGTAGGATCGCCCCTAACCCACAGGTCTAGGCCATGCTCTCTTTTCTAAAAGGTGTTGTAGGCCTTAGCCCATCGAGTCTGGTTCTTGGAAAAATATAGGAAGGCCTGGAACTGAAAATCCCCTATGAAGGTGCTAGGGTTACTGTCCCTATCCTCCTCTAGAAAGAAATTGTGTAAATTTAATTCACACAAAATATGTTGGACCTGCTCATTCTGCTCATTACAACACTGGAAAAATTCCTCAATGGTTTTAAAAGTAGTGGGCTTCCCTACCCTGACAGCCTTGATTTTCAACAGTAAATATCGTTCCACTAAGAATAGAGCATAATTAGTGGTTGGTTCCCTGCAAGTCAATACATCAAATTAAAGAGAGCAAACCATACTAGTTTTCTTCTTAGCTTGTCCCACTTGATGTCGCGCTTTCTTTACTTTTGTCCTTTCTTCCTTGAGTTGGGAAACTGTTTCTTCCTCAGTTGCAGAAATTTCTTTAAACCTCTTCAGTAGTGCTTGATGATCCTGTAAGTGTTCTACTTCCTTGTTGCACTGGTCCAATTCATGATGGACTTGAATTAATTCATTGTGCAACTTTTGATTGGCATCATTTTCTACTAGGGGAGTGTAGGCAGGTAACAACTCCGTTCGAATCCCCTTATCTTCTGTAAGTTCCAGATTGGTCTGCATAGATGCTTCAGTAGTGTGTAGAAACTCTATTTGTACATAGGCTTCAATTTTATTCATTAACTTGTTCTATACAAAAAATTCAATGGTATCTATTAAATTGGTCTGTATAGAGGCTTCAACATTTTCTATTAGGTCAGTCTATACAGAAATTTCAACAGTATCTACCATTTGGGTAACAAAATCTGTTTGGGTTCCCATGGTAGCCAATTCCTTCTCAACCTTCCGAGCCTTGTTTTCTTCTTTCAAATATTTCTTTAGATGTTTTATCATTTTTCTCAATTTCTTGCACTTATTTCTCATTTTCCTTAACTTATTTTTAGCTGATTTCTCTTTTAGCAAGGTTTTGGCAGGGGAAGGAGGAGTAGTGGGTTCGGTTTCAGAAATAGTTATGCAAGTTCTAAGGTTATCAACAATGGTGTTTTCTTCATGCACCCAAGATTTTATTTTAGTATTAACATCCCAACTGGGTGAGATAATGTTTCCTTCAGGTGTCAGGGGCACTGTCTCCATGCTTTTGTTTTGTTATAATGGGAAAATGTCTCTTGATTGATTTCCAGATTCATAAATCCCTTCTGTCTGGTCTTCCTTACTCACCCATTCATTATCAGAGGGAGATAAAACCCTTAAAGCTTGTAATTCATCATGGTTGGGCAGTATTTCAATGTGGCTAGAGCTGCTGGCAGTGGAAGACTGGTTCAACCGTTCCCTTTACCCCTCAGATTGTTCAGTTGGGCTTCTAGCTTCACGAGATGCTTTCATTTTCTCAAGAACTTGAGCCATTTCCTCTTTGTAGTCTTGTAAGGACATATTTTGGGGGCTTAAAGGTGGTGTATGAGATGGCCCCACCTTCTCTGGCAATCTAAAGGTATCTTTCCATAATTGCATCCTTTCGGACTGCCTCCATTTCCCAAATTTTGTGGTCGAAACATGGGTTATTTTCCCTCTTGCTCTCCTAGGTATGGTTATTTGGGGAAGTTCAACAGGGTTTTCCTTAAGGGCAAGTAGGGTAGGATTAATGAAGTGGTCCCAAGTTATCTGATGTTTTCCTAACTCATGAATGATGATTAATTTAATCAAGCCATGGTGGTTGATGACTGCATGGGGGCTTTTGGCTTTTCTAATTCGAACAACGGTATTGTGCAATACAGAATTCTGGAAAAAAGGAAAATTAACTAAAATTTTTCTCTTGATAATAGCTAATAGTTTAAGTTGGCGGGACTTTACCACATACTGGCATACCTCGCATGTGATGTATCTTTGTATGAACACTGTCAATTCTTGCCAAGGCTACTGTAAAGGCGCAAGGTTAATCCCCTTCCCTTTTCATTCTAATGGTTCGCCTGGGTCCTGGTATACTGAGATTGCTTCTTATAGAAGAACATGTTTTTCAGTCCATCTTTATCCTTCTGTTGGTAGTCTGGAGAGCTCAGTGATGATATCCTCGGCGACCGGTATAATCCTTCCTCTAAGTATGGTATGTCCCTCCTGCAGGTTTTGCAGGAATTCAACTATTATCTATGTGTTAAACCCTTGTAGTCTGTCTTGATATGGAAACTAGCCAACTTGTTGGAGAATGGTGCAAGCTAATTTTGAGATTTTGAAGGTTGTGGGTTCATTTCAGAGAGAATTCCCTCCCATGCCTAATGTGTTATCTGAACTAGTTTCTTCTTCTGTCTCCATTTTTTTCGGCCCTGTTGGTTAAAACAAAACACTACATGCGAGAAAAAAAATGCAACCTCATATCATAAATGCAATGATATTTTACTCCCATCAGTGTGTTTGAAGGAAGTTGTGCGGGGAATTTGCATGCTTATTCATTATGGATATTTGCACCCCCTCCATCGGGAGAATGGCGTCCATGTCCTTAAGCTCAAGAGAAGAGGAGAGATTGCAACAATCATGAATGCATACGAGGAAGAGGTCAGAAATCAATAATCACAACTGTACGATAGAAGGGTGTTCATGCCTTAGAGCTCAAGAAAAGAGGAGAGATCACAAAAATCATTAATTCATACGAGGTAAGGGTCACGAATCAGTAATCATCACAGGTGTACATCAAGTGGAAATGACCGAAGAAGGGGAGAAAAGCGGGATAAAAACTATTATGACGGGATGTCCTATTTTGACAGTGTATCATGATGGAAGCATGACAGTGATGGATTATGATTGGTGTTTCCATCCCTTAATTCAAACATGAAAAGATAATTCATTCATTCATAGTTAATTATGTGGGTGGATAGTGATAACACTTATTCAAGTAGTGCATTTATCTTAGGAATGGAACAATAAGAAATAAGACATATATAAAAGTAATTGGTTATTGTTAGAAAATACTTCCATACCACAAGCAGAGCCACTGCTTCCAGCAAGCATTCATAGCCTCGAGAGGGTTGCTGTTTTAACCTAGAAATGAACCAGAATCCTCTATGTAAAAGCAAACATTTTGCTTATTTTATGGGAGATCATTGTGCTGGTGTGGTGGCCAAATGGTCATAGTGCCACTCACTGGGATTGTAACAGAGTGATCAGGCCAGCTCATGATGAGACCTCTTGTCCTTCAAGAAGTTTGTGTTGTCAAGAAGGTATCTACCCTAGTGTCTTGGCCATTATGGGAATGTCACCTGTTAAATCGTTATGATCATGGTAGGTTGGCTCATGATGAGACCCTATATTCTCTCTTAAAAAATTTCAAGTAGACATAATATTTCCTTTTCTTGAAAAGTAGGCATTTTGTTTGTTTTATGGAGATACCACTATGCAGGTGTGGTGGCCAAATTATCACAGTGCCACTCACTGGGATTGTAACAGAGTGATCAGGCCAGCTCGTGATGAGACCTCTTGTCCTTCAAGCAATTTGAGCTGTCGAGAAGGTCACTACCCTGGTGTGTTGGCCATTGTAGGCATGTCACCTGTTAAATCCTTATGATCATGGTAGGTTGGCTCGCGTTGAGACCACCTATTCTCTCTTAAAAATTTTCATATAGACATAATATTCTCTTGTTCTTTATACATGAAGGGAGACTCATTAACTCCTTAAGAGTTAGGGATGGTGTGATAATTAAAAAGAGTTCCAATACAATTAATATTATTTATTCCTATATCCTCATGTCAAGGAGAGTCACTACTTGAGAGTGTAGAAAGATATACCAACATAAGACCAAGAAAATGAATTGTGTGATAATATGTTTGAAAAGGAGATGTATATACCTTCACTGCATCGATAAACCATGTCAACTTCCAGAGTAGAGATTTCCATCAAAGTTTCAAAGGATCGCCATATTAGTAGTATCCCTGCCTTTCTCTTCTTTAGGTGCCAATTCCCATCCAAAAATGGATTTTATGGCAAGGGTGTGTAAAGAGGAGTGGATATTCAAAAAGAAATCATCACAAAAAAGAGAGAAAAAAAACATTCTTAGAAAAAAAATCATCTGCTCAATTCGATTGAACAACAGTTGTTCAATTGGATTGAACGACGGTCATTCAAAGGTTTGAACAGCAAAAATAAACACACAAAAAACACGGCCGTTCAATTGAATTTAATAGCAGCTATTCAATTCAATTGAACATCAGTCGTTCAAAAGTTTGAACAACAAAAATAAACACACAAAAAACATGGTCGTTCAATTGAATTAAACAACAATTGTTCAATTTGATTGAACAACAACTATTCAATTAGATTGAACAGCAGTCGTTCAAAGGTTTGAACAGAAAAAAATAAACACACAAAAAAACACAGTTGTTTAATTGAATTGAACAACAACTTTTCAATTCGATTGAACAACATCTGTTCAATTGGATTGAACAACAATTGTTTAAAGGTTTGAACAGCAAAAATAACACAAAAAAACACAATCGTTCAATTGAATTAAATAGTATTTGTTCAATTCGATTGAACGATATTTGTTCAATGGGATTGAACAACATCCGTTCAAAGGTTTGAACAAAAACAAACAAAAAACACGATCATTCAATTGAATTGAACAGCAGCTGTTCAATTCGATTGAATATCAGTTGCTCAATTCGATTGAACAACAGCCATTGAAAGGTTTGAACAGCAAAAATAAACACACAAAAAGAAAGGATAAGGGAAAAGAATGAAATTGTGAGCATGAATAAGAGATGAAATGTGCAACAATGGGAAAAAATATAAATTGCAGGGGACATATATACAATATTTACAAGAGGAAATAACAAATTTTCATGAACTTAAAGTTGCGGGGCCATCACCGCCTGCAGCTAAAATTTGGATGGTGGGATCGTTACGCACCTGCTGGCAGAAAGAATCCTTTGTAAGTTGTTTGTGATAGAGGTGCACCCAGTGTCCGTTGACTCGGAAGGTGGAACCAAATCCATCTATGGTAATAAAATTAATGGTACCAATGTTGTGTACTTCCTGAATTTTGTATGGACCGAGCCACCTTGTTTGTAATTTACCCAGGAAGTCTTGGAATTTGGAGTCGCAGAGAAGTCCCAATCGCCTTTCTGGAATTTCTTCTTTTTGATGAGGTTGTCATGCTACTTCGCTCGTTGTTGTTGAATAATTTTAGTGCGCTGCAGAGCAAGTAGCCATGCTTCATCCAATTCATTTATTTGCTACATCTTCTAATCTGGGCCTCCATCAAATCTAGCACCACTTCCCGAGCTGTTCTTAGAGTCTTTATTTTGAATTCGATAGGAAAAATTGGTTCCCTTCCAAATACCAGATGGTATGTAGAATATCTAATGCTCTTTCGCCATGTTATGCGGTAAGCCCACAAAGCCTATGGTAGTCTAGTAGCCCAATCTTGGTGGTGTGTTGAGACTGTTTTAGCAAGAATTTCCTCAAGGGCTTTTTTGGTGCTTTCGACCTGCCTGTTTGCATACAGGTGGTAGGAGAGGTGACTCTATGGATGATATGGTGGTTCTTTAGAGTGGTTTTAATTTTATTTCCCACAAACTGTGCCCCTCTATCAGTTATCACTTCTCGAGGTAAGCCATATCGCACAAATAGCTCAAAAAAAATTTGATCACAGATTCTTCCGTAGCTCTTGATAAAGCCATTATTTCTACCCACTTCATCACTTAGTCGGTGGCAACCAGTATGTAGGTCTTATGATTTGATGGCGGGTTGAATGCTCCAACAAAGTCGAGTGCCCACCGTTCTAAAGGTTCCACTACTAGCTATGGTTGTAATGGAATTTCTTCAGCTTGGATCGGGCAGCCCATTCTTTGGAAACTATCGCAGGCTTGGACATATTTTTGGGCATCTTTAAAAATTATAGGCTAATAATATCCCATTTGAAATATTTTGTGCCCCATCCTGCGATCTGCAAAATTTCCACCACACGGTTCATCATGGCAGGCCTGTAGGACGTCATAAATCTCGTCTTCTCGGATACATCTACGTATATGCATATCATCTCCTGTATGAAAAAGATATCCACCGATCCAAGAGAATCTAGCACTGCATTGAACAATCAACTTTTGTTCCTTTGATGTCAAGTGTCTTGGTAGCTTTCCTACTACCAGGTAATTCGCTACATCTATGTACCATGGTGTTTTTACCACTACAACGAAAAAATTCTCGTTAGGGAATTGATCATCCACCGCTAGTGGGTCATCTGACTTTGGAACTATAGATAGGAAATCTGCAACTACGTTCTCCTTTCCCCGGTAGTCTTTAATAGTTATGTTAAACTCTTGTAAAAGAAACAACCAACGAGTCACTCTTCCATTTGTAATAGGTTTATTGACTAAATATCTAATGGCGAGGTGATCGGCCTACAGGAATACTTGATAGCATAAATGACAACCAAGAACTCCTTTTCAGTCACTGTATATTTTAATTCGGCAGGAGTGAGATTATTGTTGATATAGTAAATAGCATGAGGATTTTTATCTTCTTATTGACTGATAATTTCCCCTATCTTTTTGCTGGATGCATCTGAGGAAATGTGAAAAGGAAGCTCCCAATTGGGGCCGCGTAAGATTGGTGCAGTCGAGACCAGTTTCTTTAAATTTGAAAAAGCAGTGTCACATTTATCAGACCAATGGAATTCAAAATTTCCAGTTAATGCATAGAAGGGCGCAGTAATTTGTGAGAAATTATTTATAAACCTACGATAGTACCCTGCATACCCAAGGAAACTACGTACCTCTGTCTGCATACAAGGTGTGGCTAATAAAAGGATTATCTCTATATTTTCCAGATCTACCTGTATTCCAGCTACAGAGATGTAGTGCCCTAGGATTACTCCTTCAGTCATCATCATGTGAAATTTTTCATTTCTCAAACAAAACCTGGTAGAAATACATCTTTCGAGTACTTTTTCTAGTGTTTGCAGTGCTTGATCGAAATCATCTCCATATGGAGTAAAGTCGTCCATGTAAATTTCGATTCCTTCATTTATTAAATCAGAAAAAATACTGACTATGGCGCTTTGAAATTTTTTTGGGGCATTGGATAGCCCAAATGGTAATACCCTATAGGAAAAAGTGCCCCATGGGCAGGTAAAGGTCGTTTTATCCTGGTCTTCAGGGGCTATCTGGATTTGATTGTAATCACTGAACCCATCAAGGAAGGAGAAGAACCGCTACCCTGCCAATGTATCAAGGACCTAATCAATAAAAGGGAAGGGGAAGTGGTTTTTATGTGATGCTTTATTTACTTCTCTGTAATCCACACAGATTCTCCATTTCCCATTCTTCTTAAGAATGACTACTAAAGGACAGACCCATTTGTTGTCTAAAATAGGATAGTTGAAGTTTACATCAAGCAGCTTTTGCAATTCATATTTTACAATGTCTTTTAGATGTGGGTTTAATCTCCGTTGAGGCTGCCAAATGGATCGAGCATCCTTGTAAGTATAAATATGATGTGTGCATAGCTGAGGATCTATACGCTTCATTTCTGGGTAGTCCCAAGAAAATTCTCCCTTATATTTATGTAGAACCTTAATGAGCTTTTGCGGTTTGTTACTATTCAAACTACCATTAACATTTAAGACCTTTCCTAGTTCAATTTCAATTGGTATGCTGTTGCAAAAAGCGACTGTGGGTATGTGCTGATTATCAATGTCTGCCAAGGGGTCTTCCTGTGCTTCATTATCAAGAATTGCCTTTAACATTTGGCATTTTAAATTTTCAAAAGCAGATGGTTGATTCATGAAGTTATTGATTACATCATCTTCAGTTTGATCTTTGAATTCGAGTGCTTCAACGATTGTCAGCGGTGAACGGATTTTTTGTTCCAAGTATGTATGTGGATGCTTTTGAATATTTACAGTGGGCAGACTTGGTTTGGCAGGTGGGTAAATGACAATATTTTTTATGGAATCACCTCTAGCAATGGTCATGTTGCCTATCCAGCAGCCTATGTAAGCTTCGGTTGTTGCTAACCAAGGTCAACCCAGTATCAGGGGGTGTCCATCTAACCTACTTTTTGGGTTAATAACTAAAAAGTCTGTTGGATACTCCCATGAGTCCACAGAAACCAGGATGTCCTGTAATATTCCTTTCGGTTTGATAACAGATTTGTCAGCAAGTTCCAGCAAGGTATATGTGGCTTCTAATGTTGTTATTCCTAACTTCTCGCTGGTTTCTATAGTTAAGATATTGATGGCCACCCCTAAGTTGACTAATGTGTTCGAAAAGGAGTGGCCAGAGATTTTTACAGTCACTATGGGATTCCCTGGATCCTCGTATTTTACTGGTGTTTCTTTACCTAGAAGTAAGTCTGACAGTGCTCCCACCACATGAACAGTTGGTATCGTTTTTTCTTTCCTCACCTGTTTCTTTCCACACAGCTCTTTAATTGTCTTAGCATAGATAGGAATGTCTTGTATAGCCTACAGAAGAGGAATTTTAATGCAAATATTTTTTAATTCACCTAGGAGATCAAAATATGAAGATAATATTGGTTTAGGAAATGTTAATCTTTCAGGAAATGAAGGGGGGGAAATAATAAGGTTTTAAGTTTCTTTTTGATCAACTGTGTCCCTCCCCTGCTTTACCTATGTTTCAATCACAGTTGATTGTTTAGGTGTCCTAGGAATTTTAGATTCAAGTTGTGGCAGGGTCGTATCTTCTCTAGGTGAAATAACACGTCCTGATCTTAGCCTAAGTTCATTGCATTGCTTCTATTCAGTCTTAGGGTTTGGGTTTTCGACAATATGGATTAGCTGAAGCGACCTATTATTGGGATTAGGATTGAGTTGAGCTGGTAGTTGAGGATGCATGATAGGCTGAGGATTGTGTTGGACTGGGTATGAAGCTGGTAATGTAGATTGATTCTGAGCCCATGTCCCCATCGGTATATTAGTCATCCCTAGAGGTCATTTCCAGTTTTGAGACCAATTTGTGTTCTGCGAAGTGGAGGCAGGCCACTGGGACTAATATGGATTGTTTTTCCAATAAAGGGGAGAACAAGGAAAACTTGGTCAATTGTTACCTGAAGAAGGTTGTGTTGGCCAAGGAGGCATAAAAAATGATTGAGATGGCCAGGTAGAAAAATGTGATTGGTTCTGCCATGTTGTTGCAGGGTTCTGTTGGTTAAATTGTGGAGAAGAAAAGAACTGAGGTAGGTGTTGTGGCATGCCTAGTCATGTTTTCCACTCTCGACACTGGTTCATTAGATAGACTAGTTCTATCTCTTCTCCTGGCTCTTTAAAAACTACTTTCAACCCCGGAAGTGAAGGGAAATGGTCAGTGTTGTGGTCCTTGGTACAAATAACACATGTCTCCACCATGTCTAATGGACATTCCCGTTGGTTGTGCTTCTTCTGACAGCGTGGACAAAAAATAGCCAAGTTTTGTTCTGCTATAGCTTGCTTCTACTTGGCTTGTAGGACATCTAGCTACATTTTTAGGGTGCCAAAGATATCAGTTTTAAAATCTTCTAAAAGATTACCAAATTCTGCTCTGGTCACGTTGCCACTAGACTGTGTAGGGTTCCTTGTAGCTGAGTCTCGCCCGGGTTGCCTACTTCGCGTACTACCTCGAGAACACCTGAGGCATAATGCAATAATGTCATCATATCCTTTCTAATAGATGTCCCCTTTTCCCATTATATTAAGTGTTTCGGCCCATTCTTCCTTCATTCCATTAATCATCGTTGCTTTTAATATATCTTTATACAGTGTAGTATATGGATATATTTTCAAGTTATATTGAAATCTTTCAACATATTCTTCTAATGTCTCATTTTCCCTTGCAGACATATTGAAGATTTTATCTTTTAATTCTCTAGTCCGACAGTAGTATTGATACTTGTTAATAAAAGAGTTTTTCATCTAATCCCAACTATTAATGGTTCCTCCATCGAGCCCCATAAACCAATGTAATGTCCCTTCAAAGTAGAGGGAAATAATTTCAGTTTCTGAGGGTCAATGGTGTAGTCATATGATGGTATGTGTAGGTGCAGGCGTTAAGGAGAGCTTTTGTAATTTTCTCACAATAGTTTCTAACTCCGGAGGAGTCGAGGTCAATCCTTCGTTTTCATTTTCATTCATCAAATTTGGAAAATTTGATTAATGAAATCACAATAGTTCGAGGTTGTAAAAACACTTCAATCAATACAATCCTTGATTTTAATTGAAGTACTTCTAAAATTATATTCAATCTTGAATCCCTTAAATTATTCCTTTGGAACTCCTTTGGAATTTGGCATGTATTTGAGACAACAATTCAATTTACTTGGAACAAATATCTAAGTACTAAACTTATACATTAAAACCCATTCAATCTTCTGACATCAACGTTTTAAACAACACTTAACTTATTCAGGCCCACATAACCAATGTTCAATAAACAATTACAATTGCAAAGAATGTTGGGCCATACCTCATGTTAACTCCCATGCAGCTTCCAAAGTGAACGCCCTTAGATGTTCTGCCTTCAAGATCGAATGAAAATCACGTTCCTTTCACCACATAACTTTAGCACAAAAATATTGCGCGATATAAGCAATATTCAAGAGATGACGTGTCCAAAATGTATTGGATCGTGTTCTATTTTAGAAAACCACTCCTCTGCAAAATAGGCGCACAAGACCGGTGGTTTGTTTTGTTGAACCCTTAGTTAAACTGAGAGGGGGGGGGTGAATCAGTTTAACACATTCATGGACTTTTAAAACATTTTCATTAACACTTGTTTACACCTTCATTTCATGTTCAACTTAACATGTGAGTAATCTTAGAATGTGAGCAGCAAGCATTAATATAATGTAACAGTAGACTTAATATGAGAGTAGCAAGTATTAAGCAGATGATATAAACCAGATCAACACATAAACATCATTCACAGAGACACCAGATATAAGTGGAAACCCATAAAGGGAGAAAACCACATCTTATTATTGTTGTGATGCAAAGGCAAGTTCCAACTCCCTCTCACCACTGATTTTCTATAGGCACCAACCTACAGGAGGCTCCAACCTCAATTCTGCAAGCTACAACTTGCAAGGAAGCTCCAACTCCCATCAATTTTCTGCAGGCACCAACCTACAGGAGGCTCCAACCTCAGTCAACTACAACTAACATTTTATCAAGCTACAAGTTGATGTGGAAGCACCAACTCCCATCTATTTTCTGCAGGCACCAACCTACAGGAGGCTCCTACCTCAGTCAGCTACAACTGACATCTATCAAGCTACAACTTGATAGGGAAGCTCCAACTTCCTTACTCTTTCAAAAGTAAAGTACTTGCTGATTTACCTTAGATATCAGCTCTGTTTTGTATCATCTTCACTGTTGTATTGTATCAGTCTTCATATCTGCCTTATATCATTTCTGCATCTTCTCAAATTCACTATCAGCTCCTCCTTCTTCTATGCTCAACTCCTCCTTCTTCTCTGTCTCACTGCTTCATTTCTACATTCTCTAACTTTGCACATCATCTCGTTCTACTCCTCCTTCTTCTTATCTTCTCTGCCTCAATTCTGCATTCTCCAACCTCTCTAACTTCTTGCAGCTTTCTTATTTTCTTCAACTCTCTTCAATTCCGCTACACACTCTCTTCTTCTCTCACTCTATTTTTCGTAACCTTCTCCCCTTGGATATTACCCTGTTTTATACAAAAACAGCTTCATGGTTGTTTGTATTCTACTGGGAATTCGAAATGAACAGCCATGTCTCTTTGCCTTCTGCCTTCTCATCTCTTTTATCCGCTCATTCAGAAAACATAACTGTAGGTACCAATTTATCATTATAGTGGGATATTTGTTCTCTTCCGGAGACTTGCCAATGCATCACAAACAATAAAAAATTCAATTACAATGTTTACATTCACATATAATGAAAACTCCAGCTCACTCATTCAACCTCTTTTGGCTCGCTGCGAGTGTTGAGGAGGTAAATCCCCTCTGCGGACAGAGGCGATCCCTACTAGCTAGCAGGGGTCTAGCAACAATCATCAAATGCTACAGTGCAAGTTCCTAATTGCGAACAAATAAGCCAACAATGGAGGCCTACCTGGAGTCCAGTGCTATGATTCGTAGAAGAGACAGCGTTCCCATTCCTCAGCCTCGGCAGATCACGATCCCCATGATCTCCGTGAATGGACACCTGCACATGCAAGAAACAACACGAATACAAGCATAAAATCCAGAATATGCAACTATATATCAGTCAGAAAGGATATAACTCGTTATTAACATAAGTGAAAACAGAGTGGAACCATAACCGTAATCATTCATTAAATAACAATCGAAAGAGAGTACAACCAATGTTCTGACGTCGTGGTCTCCTTCGGATGGGTCTCCAATCGTTCACGTCTCGCAAAGCTCGCCAGGGAAAGGGAAAACCTCTCCAGAGTCTCTCGACGATAGTCTCCTTACTTGAGTCGGCCTTAAGGGAAGAAAGAGGGCTCTTACAGCACAAAGGCTCTTGGGAATTTGGAGATTCAAAGCTTAGGCACTTCCAGACTAGCTTGCAATGACAATAGGAAAGCTTTTATAGATGGGGAAGGAGGGAGTTGGGATCCCTATTATTGTGGGATTGGCCCTATCATCAAGGAAGGTTCCATGAGAGGTGGAAAACCACTTCCCTTCCATGGAACTCCATAGCCAAACCTCCCAACTCAAGATAGGCAATGGTTTATGAGTTTGTTGAAACACAACTTCCGCCACCTTTATTTAAAAAACACTCCTTAAATTGGCTAGCGCAACTTCTGCTCTGGGACATAGCACCAGTTGGCGCGGCCTCTTTGTAGGATTTTCCCCATTGGCGTGAGTGATGAACTGTCTGCCCGCGCCAATGCAAAAGGAGATGTTTTCATGGTTTTTTGCAAGGAAATGTCTTTAGGGAAATTGAAGCTCATGTTTAGAGGAATGCATTGATAATGATTTCAAGGCATGACAATGTTCACAGGTCACAAAATGGGTCCTCCATTGTGTGGGACGGGGAATGGTAGGGACGGTGACAAATTACTGTGTAACAGATGCCCCCTAAAGTATGAGGCCCGAGAGAGAGAGGGGTGAAATGATTTACGAGAACATGTTCAACTGAAGGCCCACCGTCGGAAAACCTGCGTAGAAAATACAACCGATATCTCAAGTACATGATGTATATGTGGTATGGGCGCAGCCATCCGAAACAGAGTATACTATAATCCGGATCCAGGGTATGGACGCAGCCATCCAGCGAGGATCAAATAAATAGACTCAGGTATGGTTGCAACCATCCAATCAATGAGTCATATACATAATGATAATAATCCACAATCGCAGCCTGGATTACAACAGACACAATCCAGGGTCTTGCGCTCCATCTCGACCCAACAAAGTACAAGTTCAAGCATGCGAATATGTGAGCTGAAGTCGAACATGCAAGAACATCGTCTGATTACCAGCCAATGATGAAAGTTGTTAACAGACGCGAGAGGGACCACCAATAATGACAATGGCCCTCAAGGTACTACAGGTACAATCTACGGCGTGTGAATCAATGAGTTGGCGTCGAACACCCGCAGAATCACTCGATCGGAGGCCAATGATGAAAACCCCACGTCGAATGCGACGAACCTGCCATTGAGGCATGCAGGCTCCAAGGTACCATAAAGGAGTCTCTAGATCAGCTTCCTGAATAATGAGCTGAAGTCGACAGGAAGTGACCTTGATCGAAGGTGGGCCATAATGTTTCCCACATCATCGACACGAGACAGAGGAACATGATTTTTTGTTGTGAATCAGGATCGTATGAGAATCAGAGGAAGGTTGATATTCGCAGAGGCCAACTTCTCTTGAACATATAAACGGCACGACAGTGGACTTGGCAGTATTTGACATCAACGGATCAGAGGTCATGGTGACGAGGCAATGAGAAGATGAGAGGTCAAAAGGGATTATCCAAACCCACGGAGGCAAAGTGAAGAAACGAGATGAGATGTCCCCAACCCGACACGAATGCAGACAAGTGCCATGTTCAAGAGCGACATACTGCCGACGACAACGATGATGGTTCCATTTTTTCCCCCACCATTTCTGGCGAGTACCCCAATTATTTTTGATAACAAGCTTGAAGGGGATAGCATATGCTTGTAATATAAGTCCGCTCTTCGGGCGAATCCATCCTAGTGCATTTAACGAGTCCTAGGAAGGAGGAACTCGGAGAACGTCATTTCGACTGGATCCGATGTCATCAGGGTTTAACGAGTCTGACAAAGGGAGAACTCGGCGTCTTTTCATGTTTAGAGAGTTTGAAAAGACAGCAAAAAAGTAAACTCCACAGGTCCCTTTTCGTAAATAGTTCCTCAGATCCGAAAAGGTAGAAAACAATATCCGAGAAAACCTCCTAGTCGCGATAGGCTAGGGTATTCCTTTTTCGTAATCAATCCATCCCAGCCCGAAAAAGGGGTAAACGTATACTGGGTAGATGTCGATTCGTGTCCATTTTAACAAGATCGAAACGAAAAGGGCCTCGGCAACCTTTTCATGTTTAGAGAGTCAGAAAAGAGCTGAAAGATGACTCCGAAGTGAATTTTTCGTGTATTTACCGAGTCCGAAAAAGTATAAAATACAACTCGTTTCCATCATTAAAGTTGCAAAAACCTGCTGCTGCACATACCAAGCAAGCGTAAAACCCATTTTCGACATAACATATTAAAATATTTGATAAAAATAACTTTTAAAACTCATTTTATGTCAAAAAGTTATAAATATGCCAAAATGGTAAAAACAAAATTACATTTACTATTTACCTTGGTAAAAAGCAGCAGTGGTCCATTTGGAGTGCAAACTTCTGACGACGATTGCGACAGATCCGGTTTACCATTCAGATTCTCGTCTGCTACAGGTAAGAGGCGCTTCCCTGCACTTCATTTCAATCCATTTTTTAATAGTTTTCCCTTATGTATTAGCCCTCTGTGGCCACTTTTTGAATTTTTAGGGCCGTGCTCATTGGCGCGGGTATCGGGCACGGACCCGCGCCAATGGGCTTTTTTATGCAAAGGGCTCGCGCCACGTGGCGTGACTGTTCACAAAATAGCTGCGCCAGCGGCCGAACCTAAATTTTCGCCTAAAAATTCGAGATTTTAACCAAATTGAATGAAATTTGAAGCGTACCAGAGATCTAATTAAGGGTTTATGACCATGTGGATGCAGGAAATCAAGAAAAATGGTGATTGAGTGGAAAGAAAGAGAGCATGGAGAAGAGGATGAACAGGCCATAGAAAGTGAGGCTTGCATGAATGCCCTCAGAAATTGTGGGCTAAAGAATTTCTTCCTTACACCCTGTCTACGAGCTCAGCCCGAGATCCTCCAGTATTTGATCAGTATTTGGGACGAACATGAACAAGTATTCAAGTTGCGAGATCAGGTATTGGAGCTGGAGGTTTCTGATGTGTATTTCATAATCGGATTGTCTCGCAGAGGTCCGGTACCCATCCTGACTGGGAGCAGACCATCTGGCGAGAAGATGGAAGAAGTGATGGCACGAGTGTGCCAAGGAGCACAAATGGGATCAGGGAGCAAAAAGGTGGATATCCACACTATCCCCGATCTAGCATTGAGAGTTGTCCTACACACCATCATGTGGGCTGCCGGATCGTAGGCACCGCATGAGTCCACAAAGGCCCAACTCCTGCTGGCCTCAGAGTGCATGAGTCCCGTACTGTTTGACTGGGCAACAGTAGTAACAATAAACATGAAAAGACAGCTCACAAAATGCAAGCAAGCCAAGTTGAAATAGTTTGGCTATGGTTCCATCCTGGTATCGTTCATTCTGGAACGCTTACCAATATTCCAGTGCCAAGGGGCCATAGTAGCAGATCTGATACCACGAGAGCCACGATGGCTCGCTGGGCAGCACTAATGCCCAGAGCTGGAGGTGGCCAACAGATGTCCTGGAGGCCGGAGTTTTTTAAGTGGTTACGGCGCCAGTTGATTGTAGTGGAGGACTGGCCATATGCAAGAACTGACTTCACCGGAGACCCAGATCTCCCATTGCCAGAAAGAGATGACTGGGACGAGGAGTTAGGTAAGACCTAATGTTTTTTGATTTTTATGTTTTATGTTTTTTTTTTTAATACACATTCTTCCTAACACATTTTATATATGTATGCAGATGTGGGCCCTGAGAGACCATCCAGGATGTCTCCAATCTCGCGGAGGACTCATCTCGCCCCTGATCCTTAGGGAGAGGGCACACGAGGGGAGGAGTTGATCCAGAATCTCGAGGGCATTGCCCGAGGGATCCCGGACTATGCTCGGCTGGCGGATGTACCGATGGCGTACCAACGTCATACGGTGGGAGTTCCAAGTCGGATCCACCGAATCCTGAGACGCTTAGTGCGTGCAGTTACATGTTATCATGAGCACCATGCGGATTAGCGCTTAGGGATTATACCACACATATTTTTTGAGAGACATATCGTCTCCGGGTGTACTTAAGACGATTATGTATATTTTGACTTTATGCGACGCACACTGTGCAAACATTTCGACATATATATATACATATACATATGACTATTTCTGGATGGATCTTTTACATGTGATGATGTTTTCTATATGTCATGCAAATTTCTAATACAAATGTAATCTAATGTATCAGTTACATAACAAACGACCCAATGCGAAATGTATTCACACAATGTATCTACTCACACATTTCATTTTTATGCAAGCTTAAAAGCACACATGAACACACACATATGAAAACTATGCTTGAAATGAGGAAGACGGGCATGCCCCCCAGCATGGTGTCTCAATTCGAGGTGCATGCCCCCCAAGCTTCAGTCCATTGAAAATGGAGTGAAGGTTCAAAACAAAAAGGTGAATTGAACATGCTCGTGTTTCATTATTTTAACGAGGTTGACACACTTAAAAGAACTATCCTCAAACAGCTTGTTTCATTGTTTTTAGGAGCTCGACACAAGTGAAGGAACTATGCTCCGAGAACCTGGTTTCATTTTTTAAAGAGCTTGACACAGGGAGGAAACCGTGCTCTAACCGACTTACATCAAAATGAACAAGAAGGCAGTGCTTCCAAGAGTTCCACTCCCGATGGAAGGAAAACATCCTGGAAGTCAGGACCCAATGCCCCCAGTACACTATGCACGACGGCGTCTTCACTGAGTGCGGGCACAGGGTAGGTAGACACATAGTTGACCTGCGGTGGAGAAGATACAACGGGTGAATAAAAACTAGGAGGGGGTGATGGCGGACCAGTTGCCACATTAGGACCAAAGAACGAAAGCTGGTCAATGGTCACGATCTGTCCTTCATGCGGAAAACAGGCCACACGAAAAAGGGAGGAGACAAGCACTCCCATGGCATAGGTGTAATCGCGCCCCAGGAGCAGATTGAAATCCAAGGGGCCTGGAACGACCATCACGTCCATATGGACGGTTTTACCTCCCAAAGTAATCGGTAACCTTGGAAGGATCCCCAACGGTTGACTCGTCCTTCTGTTAAAAGTCAACAGATTCTGCGTAACAGGCACAAGCGGCGGCGAACCGAAAGCTTGCCAGGTAGTTGAGGATAGAATACTAACAGAGGCACATTCGTCTATAATGGTGCTAGGTACAACCAGACCAAGAGCTTGTACTGTGATCTCGAAAGGCACGTAATACGGAAGGCGGAATCCTGCAAATCGACTCCAATCAAAGGAGGCGACCAGACTACTCGGAGGGGATACCATCGAACCGAGAAGGTCTTCCCCTGGTGTTACAGAAGAAGGAGCATCCTCCATAACCTCCATCTCGAAGGCGGGAGGGATATCCTCCGGAGCCTCCATCATGGGAGGCGGAGGAGCAGCTTCTTGAAGTACAGGGACAGGAGAGTCTTTCTCCAAGTCTGAAGAATCTGAAGAAATCAGAAGGACATGGGGGGTGTGAGGTCCACTCTCGACAGAAAAGACCTGGTGCACCGCGGACGGGGCCAGTTCAACCGATCCTACGACCAATGGTTGGTCAGGGACGGATTCGTGAATTTGAATTTTTGGGGGAGTGGGATCGACCAAGGATGACTCTTGACCAATCGTAGGATCAACTGGCGGAGGACTCAAAGAAAGCCGATTATAACCAGGTGGAAGGTGTGGTGTAGAACCGGTTGGGTTGTCCAAGACTTGCTTGGCTTCATCCATATAAGGACAAAGGTGAATGGCATGGTGCCCTTCACACAACTTACAGGGATTGGTGATCTTACCCTGCTTCTTAGGAGCCTTATCAGTACCATTTGAAGACGTGCCCCCAACTTGGCTCCCGGAAGTCAAAGGCAACGGCGGACGGCCATCGGACCATGCTTCGAGCACCTTGGGGATGCCAGGGCAGTCTCGAAGAAGATGGTCTCCCGTGCACAACAGGCAAGGGAACTTGACTTTCCGTGGAGGGTTGGAAGGTTTGTCAAGAGGAGATATTTCAGAAATAGTGGCTGCACTTTTAGCCTCTCGCTTATCAGACTTCTTCTTCTTTGTCTTATTCTTCTTCTTCTTAGCCACCTGGTTACTTGAATACAGACTTTCACTAGTCGAAGTAGAAGAGGAGGACGCAGAAACAGGAAAAGAAGGGGAGAGGTCCACCTTGGAATCAACATGGTGTTGTTCCGGCGGAGGAACTGATTGAACAGTAGTGGAGACATTCGGGACTATAGAGGTTGAGAACAACCAAACAGGCAATCCAACAGTTAACCCAGGAAGGGACAACGTCGCCATGTAAGGAGCACCAACATTTCCAAAAGGAGGAAAATGACCAGGATTCCCTTCTGAGGGGATTCCTTGGTTGGTAAACTCTGAAAAATTTGCCATCAAAACTCAAAACCACACATGGGCCGAAAAAGAGTCAAGACACACGATCAAATGGTCAACAAGCAAAATCTAAGAGGGCATGTAATCGTGGGTGATTAATTTTTACCACATTGAAAAATAAGAAACTTTACCGTTTCATGTTTTAAGAGTCGAGAAACGATAAAAAGATGACTCTATCTCTTTCAGATTTGACACAAGCGTGAAAGGACAAGCGCTTGGCGATCTTTTCAAATTTAGGGAGTCAGAAAAGACCAAATGACTGCTCAGGAATACTAGGCACAAAGGGTGTACCAAATAATTGTGAACTGCAATATACACCTTGGTTTCAATAATGAAAAAGAAATCAACCAAGGACTTTTCGTACGTGCAGGCAATCTCCCCGAATGCTGTGTTCGGTGTATCACGGGTATAGGGCGGCAAACTCGGCTTCCTACGGATAAAGGATTGAAAACCTAGAGGGGTCTCCCTTTATATACGCGATGGTACGGGGAGCACAAGTCCGTACTAGCGCTGTCTAAAGCCAAAAGGCGAACGACAGCTACTAGGTTTAAAGACGCCGGAACACGTCTCTAGCCTAGACCTCTAAATTTTTTCGTTAGATTCCAATGTTGCCATAGTGTAAATTGAGTAGATTTTAAAGTTGATCTTCAATTATGTTTCAGTTTTCAGGCCCTAACGAATGTGTTGTTTCAAAAACTCCTAAATGCGAAGCTACATGCCACAGTAGACCATTTCGTTCGATGAAAACTAGCTACAGAAGAGTTGAGAGTTTTTTACACAAACAAAATGATCGGAAGACAAACAATGATATCTCTCATGCAACTAATGAAATCGAAAATTTTCATTCAAATCACTAATTACTAGTAAAATCGAAAAATTTCAATTTGCACTAATCAACCAAAAGCAAAAGAGATTTTTTTTGTTTGTAATTTTCAATGTTTTATAGCTAGAAGCACTAAACAAACCGAAAACAAACGGAACAACTTGAGAAACGATATTGAGAGAGCAAAACGAACAAATTTCACTCAATGACACAAACAATCAGATCTCAAATCGACCAAAGTCTCTCAAAACCAAGAAAAAGACTCAAAGGCTCCAATGGTCCATGTGATCTAGGCCCAAAGCAAGACCAAACGAAATTTGAATGAAGAAACATCAATCACCCAAAAATCGCAACAAAACAGTGAACAACTACTAAAAGAATGCAGAGGAGCAATCAGAGAGTTGACAGGATAAACGAAACACCAAAACTCCCAAGGAGGGCTTGATACACAAAGCCACTAGATGCCCTAGGGCTTAAAACGTGAAATCGATGGAGAAAAGCAAAAAACCAAAGGACGAAGGCAAATTCCCAGTAAAACAGGACTCCAACACACTCAGGTAGTCGAAAAATCAAGAAGAAAAGCATTGACCAGACCTAGAGAGCTCAAAACTGAGCAAACTCAAATCCCCTACAGGAGTGGCGTGACTGTAAGGCTACAACTGGCGCCAGCAAGCAATTGGCGCGGGCAATACAAAAGCAACATGCGCCAATTGGCGCGACTATAAGGCTAAAAAGCGAGCCAGTCGAGTTTCTCAGCCAAAAATAAAAAAGAACTACTCCAAAAGCATATCAATGTAAACTAAGCAAACCAAGAAGCAAAAACAGCAAAAGAACCCAGCCCAGAAGGCTAACCAAGCAAGGAAAATCATAAAAAAATCAAAACGAGACAATCCAAACGAGACAGTGAAAACTAGATGATCCCTAGCGGAGTCGCCAAATTGTTGAGGAGGTAAATCCCCTCTGCGGACAGAGGCGATCCCTACTAGCCCAGCAGGGGTCTAGCAACAATCATCAAATGCTACAGCGCAAGTTCCTAATTGCGAATAAATAATCCAACAATGGAGGCCTACCTAGAGTCCAGTGCTATGATTCGTAGAAGAGACAGCATTCCCGTTCCTCAGCCTCGGCAGATCACGATCCCCACAATCTCCGTGAATGGACACCTGCACATGCAAGAAACAACACGAATATAAGCATAAAATCCAGAATACGCAACTATATATCAGTCAGAAAGGATATAACTCATTATTAACATAAGTGAAAAACAGAGTGGAACCATAACCGGTAGTCATTCATTAATAAACAATCGAAAGAGAGTACAACCAATGTTCTGATGCCGCGGTCTCCTTCGGAAGGGTCCCGAGTCGTTCATGTCTCGCAAAGCTCGCCAGGGAAAGGGAAAACCTCTCTAGAGTCTCTCGACGATAGTCTCCTTACTTGAGTCGGCCTTAAGGGAAGAAAGAGGGCTCTTACAGCACAAAGGCTCTTGGGAATTTGGAGATTCAAAGCTTAGGCACTTCAAGACTATCTTGCAATGGCAATAGGCAAGCTTTTATAGATGGGGAAGGAGGGAGTTGGGATCCCTATTATTGTGGGATTGGCCCTATCATCAAGGAAGGTTCCATGAGAGGTGGCAAACCACTTCCCTTCCATGGAACTCCCGTAGCCAAACCTCCCAACTCAAGATAGGCAATGGTTTCTGAGTTTGTTGAAACACAATTTCCGCCACCTTTATTTAAAAAACACTCCTTAAATTGGCTGGCGCGACTGCTGCTCTGGGACAGAGCGCCAGTTGGCGCAGCCTCTTTGTAGGATTTTCCCCATTGGCGTGAGTGATGAACTGTCTTCCCGCGCCAATGCAAAAGAGATGTTTTCATGGTTTTTTGCAAGGAGATGTCTTTAGGGCAATTGAAGCTCATGTTTAGAGGAATGCATTGATAATTATTTCAAGGCATGACAATGTTCATAGGTCACAAAATGGGTCCTCCATTGTGCGGGACGGGGAATGGTAGGGACGGTGACAAATTACTGTGTAACAGCGAGTATGTCTTTTCTTTGACTATGTTTGTCCTTTCTATGACTGTTTTTTGTCTCTTTTCAGCTCTATTTGCTCTTCTTTCCTCTGTTGTGGTGTAACTGTTGCATACGTGTACCTGTGCCTTTTATATCAGTGCATTTTATAAAAATATGTAATAGCTGGCGTTAAATCTGGGAAAATTCCAACTCTTTTCACGCAGCATGTGTCTTGTTGATGTGGAAGTTCCGCAAGCAGAACATACATACATCCCAATTGTTTTAAATAAAGAATCACCCTCCACCTCGAGCCGAGGCCCGTGGGTCCACAGACCACACGGCATATTTCAATATAATCGCCACAATGTTTTATAACAGTGCCTTATATATATATATATATATATATATATATATATATATATATCGTAATTTCAATTCTTGGCGAGCTTATATAAATTTTTAACATATACACTGCCACTTCCACTATAATCAATAGAATGTCATATATCCGGGCCCACTTGCCACGCTTTCCGATGCTATACTTGACTTCTTCCGATTGCGATTGATCGCAATCACAATTTCCATTTGAATGTACCAACATTCCAATATTTCGAAGCTCCGATTGCGATTACTCTGATGCGATACGATTAATCGCAATCGCAAATTCCATTTGCCTGTCCCGATGCTCCACTTTAACTCCGATTGCGATTGGTCACTGTTGCTATTTCTCCGATTGCGATTGATCACTGTTGCGATTTCTCCGATTGTGATTGATCGCAATCGCGACTTTGAATACTCTGATGCTATTAACCAATTTTCTGTTGTGATGTTCCGATGCTCTTATAATCTCCGAGGCTATTAGACTGATCCGATGCAATTATGCCGGACTTCAAATACATTTGAATCATAATTCATACACCCATCGGGTCCGGTCTTCAATCGCAATCGCAACTTTCTATTGCATGTTCTGATGCCTTGCTTAAATCCGATGCGATTGGGAAGGGTACCACCATATAAGGTACTTGGGTTCTGATAATAAATCACTCCATATCATTTAATATTATGCTTTGAACCTTTTTGTATAAGGCGCCGAATATGTAATGCGCTGTATGTATACTCCTACGTGGGTAATGATTCCCAGAATGAGATTTGTATGTATATATACTTTGCTGCTTTGGGTTATACGATTCCCAGAATTTGTTTTATGTATCCTTCCGCCTGGGGTTAAGCGATTCACGGAATTTTCTGTGCCTCTGCTGTGCTAATGTCTCTGCCTCTGCCTCCACAACTCTGCCTCTGCCTTTACTTTTGTGATAGCAATTCTGCCGCTCGACCGCTTCACTGCCTCTGTATTCGCTGCCTCTGTCTCCACTGCTTGACCATTTTACTGCCTCCATATTTGACTGTTACACTTTAGCAGTGTTCTTCCGCCTGTCTCCTTTGCCCTGCTTACTTTTTCTTTTTTTTGTCTCTGTTCTGCTGTCTTTTGCCTGTTTCTACTTCAGCGCTGCCTCATTTTCTTCCTTTTGTTATATATAACTATTCCGCTTCGAGGTTCTGGTCCTTTACATCCTCACTGCATTCATATTCCATCATGCTGTAAATATTCATCGCCTTCTCTTTCAACGGTGAGTACATAGAACTCGACTTGGTGTATTTTAACTATCGTACATTCTCGTCCAACTCAAAATGCTCTATACTTAGAGTAGAATCGAATGACACCGTATGCAATCAATTCATTTTGGAGTGCATCAAATCTTGATACATATATAAACCGTTATTTACAAACCCATATCAGTTTGCTCGATCATGCACAGAATTATAACTCTACCTTTTTGCACGGGGTTTACAATGTTCACAAACTTTGAAGATCTGACTCACAGTTCGGCTTTCTTCTTAGAGGATCGATCCTTTCAGGCATTCTAAAATCTACTCTGTCTTTTGGACAACTCTGCTTCAATTAACTGCTTGTTTCTGCTCCTTGACTGATACTGCTGCTTGCTTCTCTTTTTTCTGCCTCTGCTACCTCTCTGCTGCCTTGTTGCTATTTTGCTCCTCCTTTGGCATTCCTTTGCCATCAATGACAACATTTCCAACAGTCTCCCCCTTTGTCATTGATGGCAACACATCCACTGATAATCCAATGCTTCCTCCAAGTCTTTCTCTGCATGTCTTCTTTTAGAAGACCCTTTCTTCTATTACTGCTTTTCCTCCCCCTTTGACATCAATGGCAAAGGATTGGACATTTCTCAGTGTAGATTCTATCTTTTCATTTTCTCTCTCTGAGATGTGTTTAGGCATTCTTCTTCTGAATTTTTATCATGCTGCTCTATACAGGTGTACAAGATTTGTTGAGGGAACACTTTGCGGATTATTGTAAATTGACACAATCCAAAGCACAGTCTCCTTTTACTAGTATAAGGCTGAAAGTGACGACAATGACTCTTCATGGAACATATTGTATCAACCTTTTCTAATCACAAATGCATCATTGGATCAAAACTTAAAGATTGTAAATACTCCATGTGACCTATCAAGCTTGCTTCAGCTATACTTCCGTCTATATTATAATCTTCATCTGCGATGCATATTTATTGAGGAAGGTTGTAGTTGGAGTCTGTCTTCTTTTGTAGTACAACATCTGTTCAATTGTGATGATGCCAATATGTCTTTTATAACTGTGGTTCACTTTTCTTGCCTGTTGATGATGATATGAGCTAGGATGCTGATAATGATATTACACTTAATAGCTGCAGGTCCTTATTACTGATGTGATCAATGAATTAACTAGAATTTGATCTAAGAAATCAAATGCCTTTATTGCTTGCATAATGAACTTTCACAACAAAACTTTGAGGTAGGATGCGTTCAATGTATTGGTCGTTCTCACTTATCAACCATGCACTTTTCTTTATGACATACGGGGGTATGTATGTCAGTGATCAACCTCTTTTCAATGGTGAGATTTCAGCAAATTCTTTCTGCTAAAGTATGTTCTTGATGATTCAAAGACAAAGGTTTGAGCTTCAACTGACCCAAGTAGTCCTTCATAATTTTGATACTTTAACTTTCTATAAAAAATATTCAAGATGTTTTAATAGCAAACAAATTTCACAGGGTGTTATGAATGATCTTGAGAGAAGAGGCCTGATATGTATATGTACTGACTTTAGGAAGGCATCCAAAAGAAATATTGTTTCAATGCTCAATATCATGTTTCAAGAGAAAACAAAATATTGATCCTTTAGCCTTTTCATTGACCCTTTTATGTTGGATGTACTCTTGCCATAACCTTTGATCCTGAGGACCTGTACCACATTGTTGTTCCATGATAACACTTGATATTATGTTGATAGGCATGCTGTTTGTACCAAGTACCAATTAATACTTCTTTCACTTCAGCTTGTTCACAAACCCAATGTTAAGGCATCCTTCATGAGTTCTACTACTGAGCTTTCCACTATTCATACCAATAGTCATCAATATCCTGAAATTTAATCTTGGCATCTTTAACCATTTGCTTATTTTGTCATTTTGTTCAAGGGAATGTCATTGCATTTTACTTTCTAAGATTGCACCAGAATCATTGTTGCTTTAAGTACAATTCAATTGTCTTAAGATAATGATCTTTGGGTAGACATCTTCAATTTCTCTATTCTGAATCTTCATGGGCTGATTACTTAGAGATTTGTCACTCATTTGACTTCATTCCTTCAAGGGGACTTTTCATAGATCACTGATGTACTGACATAAAGATAATAGACTCTTTTCGTACTCATTCTTCTTAATGTGATTAATTGTTAATTCTAGTAGTAAGAGGCACAGTGTGATCATCACTTTAATGTGCTAAAGTCTTCTTAACTTACATGTTCATTGCTAATGTTTCCCCTAATCCCAAGGCTTCTTGCTGCTTTCTCTCCTTCCATCAACCTGTTGGCTATTGTGTGCTTCAGGTGTTCTTCTTCCTCTATAGTTCTCTGTTGGAAAAAATTGTCCTGTGCATTCTTGATCTTATAGCTGTCCTTATTCCAAGGAACTCTTCTTAGACTACTTTTGAGGGGACTATTTATGAACTGCTCTCCCCCTGAGATGTTGCTTCATATTTGTCACTGGTTGGATATTTGCTTTGTTTTCTAGAGTAGCTCCCCCTGAGACTATGGAGGATTCATTATGTTATTGAGATAATAGGCTCCCCCTTCCTCTTTTCTTTCCATACTTTATTGGGGTTCTTCATAATGTCTGCACTTCTTTTAAATTCATAGCTTTGTTTGATTTTCTTTGTTTCCATCATCTGTCTAGAGTTCTTTAGTATATATGGTAGTTTACAGTCCTTTGCTTTGTGGCCAAGGTTGAGGAATACATAACATCTTATTTTGTCAAAGTACATTTGAGCTGATGTATAATAATTTGTTCCCCTTCTTGAATACATTTTACATTCAACAGATTTATGTCCAAAATTATTGCATGCATAACAGTAGCCATGGAAATGATTTGTGTACCAGGTGGAAGATTGTCCTTTCCATTTGCTTGCTTGAGGGGTTCTTCTCTTTTGCTGCATCTTTTGCTGGTTGGAGTTGATAGGCCTTCTCTTACATTGTGCTACATTATGTCCTGGTTTATGACAAGAGAAACATGTGCTATTTTTCATAGGAGGAAAGAACCTCCTTTGACAACTTCCAAATTTATTCACTTCATCTTTAGGAGCATGTGAGCCTTTAGCAGCTGATTGTTTCACCCTCTCATTCTCTATTTTTCAATGTTGCTGCTTGATTCTGTTTGTTTCCTTACAAATCTTGTTCTTGCAGGCTTCTTCTTCTGTGGGAATTTGCTGAGTTGCTTCACTGTCTTTTACATCTTTCACAAAAATGACATTCTTGTTATCTTCAACCTTGGAATTACTGGTTTCACCTTCATATCCTATCCCAGTCTTTATGAGAGGTGACCTTTGTGCATTTAGAATCTGGTCCCACTGTTCATAGCTTTTCATTTGAGGAGTATTCATTAATAAATCTCTTTGGGCCTTTTCTAAGTTCTTTCTTAGGCTCGCTACTTCTTCTTCCAACCTTTCACATTCCTGACTTTTCTCTCTCATTTGTTGTAGTAGAGTGTCTTCTATTTTCCTTGCTTCTTCAAGGTGTGTCTTCAGGAAAAAAAATTCTTTCTTATCTTCATATTCTCTCTCATCACATATTTGCACCACTGTCTTAAGGTCTTTGTTTTCATTTTTCAATTTTTCTATTTCATTCAAAGCAGTGTCAAGCTTGGCTTTTTCTTCAGTTGTAATTTCTTCATGGTTCTTATCTCCATTCACACTAGCAGGTACTTCATTTGATTGAATATTTTCCTATTGACATGAATTTTTCTTCTTCTTAATTCTCTTATCCTTCTTGTCAGTGCAGTCCTCAGTGTTTACTCCATGCATGAAGTGCAATCTATCCCAGATTTCTTTTACAGAGGTTAAGTCCATTATCAACTCAAGGTCCTTCTTATGAAGACTGTTATATATCACACATTTTGCCTTGGCATTCCTTTGTTGTTCTTTCACCGTGAGGGATTCTGTGCAGTAACCATCACAAACAAGCTTCCATACCTCAGGTTCATAAGTCAATAATCATGTTTTAACCTTATCTCTCCATTCAGGAAAGTTTTCCATACTTAACACAGGTACATTTTGATAGTCCATGACTTAACCAGATCTCCTTCAAGCTATTAGGCTTGCACCAAAGGAACCGGCTTTGATACCAATTGTTGAACCCTTAGTTAAACTGAGAGGGGGGTGGGGGTGAATCAGTTTAACACATTCATGGACTTTTAAAACTTTTTCATTAACACTTGTTTACACCTTCATTTCATGTTCAACTTAACATGTGAGTAATCTTAGAATGTGAGCAGCAAGCATTAATATAATGTAAGAGTAGACTTAATATGAGAACAACAAGTACTAAGCAGATGATATAAACCAGATCAACACATAAACATCATTCACAGAGACACCAGATATAAGTGGAAACCCATAAAGGGAGAAAACCACATCTTATTATTGTTGTGATGCAAAGGCAAGCTCCAACTCCCTCTCACCACTGTTTTCTGTAGGCACCAACCTACATGAGGCTCTATCCTCAATTCTGCAAGCTACAACTTGCAAGGAAGCTTCAACTCCCATCAATTTTCTGCAGGCACCAACCTACAGGAGGCTCCAACCTCAGTCAGCTACAACTGACATTTTATCAAGCTACAACTTGATGTGGAAGCACCAACTCCCATCTATTTTCTTCAGGCACCAACCTACAGGAGGCTCCTACCTCAGTCAGCTACAACTGACATCTATCAAGCTACAACTTGATAGGGAAGCTCCAACTTCCTTACTCTTTCAAAAGTAAAGTACTTGTTGATTTACCTTGGATATCAGCTCTGTTTTGTATCATCTTCACTGTTTTGTATCACTCTTCATATCTGCCTTATATCATTTTTGTATCTTCTCAAATTCACTATCAGCTCCTCCTTCTTCTCTGCTCAACTCCTCCTTCTTCTCTGTCTCACTGCTTCATTTCTACATTCTCTAACTTTGCACAACATCTCGTTCTGCTCCTCCTTCTTCTTATCTTCTCTGCCTCAATTCTGCATTCTCCAGCCTCTCTAACCTCTTGCAGCTTTCTTATTTTCTTCAACTCTCTTCAATTCCGCTACACACTCTCTTCTTCTCTCACTCTATTTTTCGTAACCTTCTCCCCTTGGATATTACCCTGTTTTATACAAAAATAGCTTCATGGCTGTTTGTATTCTACTGGGAATTCGAAATGAACAGCCATGTCTCTTTGCCTTCTGCCTTCTCATATCTTTTATCCGCTCATTCAGAAAACATAACTGTAGGTACCAATTTATCATTACAATGGGATATTTGTTCTCTTCCAGATGCTTGCCAATGCATCACAAACAATAAAAAATTCAATTACAATGTTTAAATTCACATATAATGAAAACTCTAGCTCACTCATTCAGCCTCTTTTGGCTCGCTGTTTGTATGTCTTTTCTTTGACTGTGTCTGTCCTTTCTATGACTGTATTTTATCTCTTTTCAGCTCTGTTTGCTCTTCTTTCCTCTACTGTGGTGTAACTGTTGCATACGTGTACCTGTGCCTTTTATATAAATATGTAACAGCTGGCATTAAATCTAGGCAAATTCCAGCTCTTTTCACGCAGCAAGTGTCTTGTTGATGTGGAAGTTCCGCAAGCGGAACATACATACATCCCAATTGTTTTAAATAAAGAATCACCCTCCACCTTGAGCCGAGGCCCATGGGTCCACAGACCACGCGGCATATTTCAATATAATTGCCACAACGTTTTATAACAGCGCCTTATATATATATATATATCGTAATTTCAATTATTGGTGAGCTTATATAAAGTTTTAACATATACACTACCACTTCCACTATAATCAATAGAATGTCATATATCCGGGCCCACTTGTCACGCTTTCCGATGCTATACTTGACTTCTTCCGATTGTGATTGATTGCAATCGCAATTTCCATTTGAATGTACCAACATTCCAATATTCCGAAGCTCCAATTGTGATTACTCTGATGCGATACGATTAATCGCAATCGCAAATTCCATTTACCTGTCCCGATGCTCCGCTTTAACTCCGATTGCAATTGGTCACTGTTGCGATTTCTCCGATTGTGATTGATCACTATTGTGATTTCTCCGATTGCGATTGATTGCAATCGTGACTTCGAATACTCCGATGCTATTGACCACTCCTGCTCCGATTGCGATTAATCGCAATCGCAATTTTCTGTTGTGATGTTCTGATGCTCTTATAATCTCCGAGGCGATTAGACTGATCCGATGTGATTATGTCGGACTTCAAATACATTTGAATCATAATTCATACACCCATGTGGTCCTGTCTTCAATCGCAATCACAACTTTCTGTTGCATGTTTCGATGCCTTGCTTAAATCTGATGCGATTGGGAAGGGTCCCACCATATAAGGTACTTGGGTTCTGATAATAAAGCGCTCCATATCATTTAATATTATGCTTTGAACCTTTGTGTATAAGGCGCCGAATATGTAATGCACTGTATGTATACTCCTGCGTGGGTAATGATTCCCAGAATGACATTTGTATATATATATATATACTTTGCTGCTTTGGGTTATACGATTCCCGGAATTTGTTTTATGTATCCTTCCGCCTGTGGTTAAGCGATTCCTGGAATTTTCTGTGCCTCTGCTGTGCTAACATCTCTGCCTCTGCCTCCACGACTTTGCCTTTACCTTTACTACTGTGATAACGGTTCTGCCGTTCGACCGCTTCACTGCCTCTGTATTCGCTGCCTCTGTCTCCACTGCTCGACCATTTTACTGCCTCCATATTCAACTGTTACACTTTAGCAGTGTTATTCCACCTGTCTCCTTTGCCCTGCTTACTTTTTCTTTTGTCTGTCTCTGTTTTGCTGTCTTTTTCCTGTTTCTGCTTCAGCGCTGCCTCCTTTGCTTCCTTTTGTTATATATAACTATTCCGCTTCGAGGTTCTGATCCTTTACATCCTCACTGCATTCATATTCCATCATGCTGTAAATATTCATCGCCTTCTGTTTCAACGGTGAGTACATAGAACTCGACTTGGTGTATTTTAACTATTGCACATTCTCGTCCAACTCAAAATGCTTTATACTTAGAGTAGAATCGAATGACACCATATGCAATCAATTCATTTTGGAGCGCATCAAATCTTGATACATATATAAACCGTTATTTACGAACCCATATCAGTTTGCTCGATCGTGCACAGAATTATAACTCTACCTTTTTGCACGGGGTTTACAATGTTCAAAAAATTTGAAGATCTAACTCACAGTTCGGCTTTCTTCTTAGAGGATCAATCCTTTCAGGCATTCTACAATCTACTCTGTCTTTTGGACAACTCTGCTTCAATTAACTGCTTGTTTCTGCTCCTTGACTGATACTGCTGCTTGCTTCTCTTTTTTCTACCTCTACTACCTCTCTACTTCCTTGTTGTTGTTTTTCTCCTCCTTTGGCATTTCCTTTGCTGTCAATGACAACATTTCCAACATGTTCACACAAAACCGCTTCTTAGCAAATCTGGTATTGGACTGAGTTTAATGCGGAATTTCCACTGCATTTTACTCCTTTCAAACCCGTCTCTCCATCCTGAAGGATCGATCGACCTTGATATAAAATTAAATAGCAAAGTTCGATTGCAGGTTTAAAGCTCATGCGTTGAAATTGGAATTAGAATTGTATTCACCGGCATCGATTCAAACAACAACATTTGACCTCAACTGATATCTCTCTAAGCAACAGAGCTTTCTACGCTACTTCAAACATATTAAATGTCAAATTAACAAGTTGCGTTCTTCATAAAACTCATCGATTCCTATTGAAACCCTTACATCCGAATCGGTATCAATTCTTGCAAATCGAACCCCACAAATTCTTATATAAACTCTAATCAATATCAGAATTGATATCTGATATGAACAGAACTTCTTCACATAGAATAAGTGTGTATTTAATTTAAACAAAGACTAATATCTTAAGGGTAATCAATCTCTCCATAGTATATGCAAAACCAATTTAAATGACGAAGGTGGAATCCTCCGGGGATTGCTAATACAAAAAACAATTTACGAAACACTACAATTTTTATTAAAACAAAGGTGAAACCTCTCAATACCAGTCTTCTACGGCCAACTCCCCCTTTACTCTGTATCAGGTGTTATATTTATAAATCTTTACATGAATGTTTGGTTCCTTCTTGAGGACCGGTTTCTTCTTATTTAATTAAAGCCTAATTACAGAATATTGCTCTGATTCTATCAACAGAAACTAATTAGACTGACATGAATCAACCATATAACTTCCTCAATTATTAGAATAATCCTATCTACCCCAAGTGTAACTGACAGCTAAGGTATTGACACCTTTGCTGGTACTTTTCTTTGAAATCCTCGAGCCCTTCTAGTCACAACATGTGAACAACTCTTCACATTGTTGACTAGACTCTAATGCCCCTGCATCAGACTCCTGAGGGAAATTTTCTTCATGGGCTCCTACCCATGAGCTCTTTCACAGAACTGCCCAGCTTTTGCAACATAACTTCCATCATCCAAGTAGCATCTTCATCTGGCTAGCCCTTCCACTTGATCAAATACTGGAAATATTCCTACCCTCTGGTTCTCTTAAACGCCTTCTTGTCTAATATCTTCTCTGGCTGTAATGGCTGTGCTGTCGGTAATTGTTTTACCCACTCAATCTGCTCTCTATCTGTTGGTCTTTCATCTGTGCCACCATCTTCATACTAGTATAAATCTGCAACATTAAATATTGGAGATATCCCAACATCAGGAGGTAGTTCGATTTCATATGCATTAGTAGAAAACTTCCTCAATATCTTGCATGGTCCTATCTTTTTGAACTTCAATTTGTTATATTGCTTCTTTGAGAATCTTTCTTTCCTCAAGTGTGCCAAAACCAAATCTCCAACTTCAAAATTAACTTCTCTTCTACTCAAATGCTTCTCATGTATGGCTTGGATCTCTGAAGTAAATTCTTCTCCATCAACACTCCTCATTTCTGCTTTTCCCAAGTTTCTCAATTCAGGTACTCCTCTGGGGTGCATTCCATAAACAATATGGAATGGAGTCTGTCCTGTACTTCTGTTCGGTGAATCATTGTATGCATATTCTTCCTGTGGTAAGATATGATCCCACTGCTTAGGATGTTCTCCTGCAAGACTTCTCAAAAGGTTACCCAAACTTCTATTTACTACCTTAGTTTTCCCATCAGTCTGAGGATGATAAGCTAAGCTGAAACTCAGTTTAGTACCAAGCTTCTTCCACAATTTCCTCCAACAAAAATCTGTCAACTACAAAAAAAATTGTATCATTTCCTCTTTGTGTCTTAGGCAGTCCTAAAACAAAATCCATACTTACCATATCCGAAGGCCGGTCTGGAATAGGTAGTGGAATGTACAAGCCTGCATTCTGGCTTCTCCCCTTTGCATATTGAAAAATTTTACAATTCTTCACAAATTTTTCCACCTTAGATCTCATCCTTGGCCACTAATAAAAATGACTCAGCTGCTCATAAGTTTTATCAGCACCAAAATGTCCAGCAAGTCCACCACTACGCTTTTCTCTGATTAAATTCTCCCTCATGGAAAAAATTGGTATACACAATTGATTTCTTTTGAACAATAAACCCTCTTGCAAGAAATAATCCAACCACTGACTTCTGTCTATCAAAACAGGGTTGTAGCATGCTTTGTATGCTTCCTTGAAATCCAAATCTGTTTTATAGAGCTCTTTAAGAAAATCAAAGCCTAACACTTCAAATTGGGTTTCTTGAATAAGAAAGCTTTTCCTACTCAAAGCATCAGCTACCTTATTTTCTTGGCCACTTATATGCTTCAAAACAAAGTTAAAACTCTGGAGATATTCAGCCAATTTGGCATGTTTTTTATTCAATTTAGGCTGCTGCATGATTTACTGTAAAGCGTGATTATCTGAGTATAGCACAAATTCCTTAGACATTAAATAATGCCTCCACTTCTTCAATGACTGCATAATTGCATAAAATTATTTTTCATAAGAAGAGTACTTTCTTCTTGTCTCATTTAGCTTCTCACTGAAGTATGCTACAAGTCTGTCTTCTTGACTCAATACAACCCCAATGGCTTCTCCACTAGCATCACACTTCACTTGAAATGGCTTATTAAAATCAGGCAAAACTAGAATGGGCTTCTCAGTTATCTTCTATTTTAGAAGCTGGAAATTCTTTTCAGCTTCAGCAGTCCATTTGAATGGTTGTTTGTCCTTCTTTATAGTTTCAATGATAGGTGCATTAATCTTGCTAAAATTCCTTATGAATTTTCTGTAAAAATTGGCAAGTCCATGGAAATTTCTTACCTCAAAAACACTTCTTGGTGAAGGCCACTCCAAAATTTCCTTGACCTTTTCTGGATCCATCTTCAGTCCTTCAGCAGAAACAACAAAACCCAGATATACCAATTCTTCTTTCATGAATGAACACTTCTTTAAATTTATCAACAACTTCTCTTGATGTAACTTCTTCAAGACATAATTAAGATGCCTTAAATGTTCTTCCTTTGTTTTTCTGAAAACTAATATGTCATCCAGATATACTATTACGAATTTACCAATAAATTCCCTTAACACTTCATTCATGAGCCTCATAAAAGTACTAGGTGCATTTGATAACCCAAAAGGAATTACCAACCACTCATACAATCCTTCATTTGTTTTAAAGGTTGTTTTCCATTCATCACTCAAGCAATTCATTAAATCTTCAATCCTAGGCAAAGGAAATCTATACCTGATTTTTATCTTGTTGATTTCTCTTGAATCAGTGCACATTCTCCAACCTCCGTCTTTCTTTGGACTCAACACTGTAGGTACTGCACACAGACTCAAGATTTCTCTTATCAGACCCTTGTCAACCAATTCCTGCACTTGCTTTCTGATTTCTTCATTCTTTATGAGAGTCATTCTATAGGCTGCTTTGTTTGGCAGATTTGATCCTGGAATCAAATCTATCTAATGGCTGACTTTTCTTACCGGTGGTAATTCATCAAGCAAATCATCCACAACAGTATCACAATAATTGTCCAGCATTTCTTGAATTTCAATTGGAAAATCATAAATTTTTGTAGAAGTAAGCACTACTTTAGGTTTGCAAACTAAAGCAAAATTTACCTCTTCATCTTCAATTTGTTGTAAGTACTATTTCCCACTCAGCAATAAAGTATTTGGATCAGACTTTCTTCTTGATGGTTCTCCTTCCTCCATAGGTATCAATGTTTTATGTATTCCATCCTTAAATAACTTGTAAGTGTTCTTCTTACCATCATGTATTGTTGCTCTGTCATACTGCCAAGGTCTACCCAGCAGTATGTGACACATATCCATAGGCATCACATCACACATGATTTTGTCCTTGTAGCTGCCCATCTGCAATTCTATCTCACATTTCTCTTTCACAATTAGCTGGTGTCCTTTATGAAGCCATGACACCTTGTAGGGTGTTGGATGTTCCCTTGTCTTCAAATTCAGTTTCTCTATCACCTCTGTATAGACCAAATTTTTTGTGCTGCCACTATCAATGACCAATTGACAGCACTTCCCTTGGACTTTACACACACTCCTGAACAAAGTCTTCCTCTGTGCCGGTTTAGCGACTTCTTTTGTTTGTTTTAACAAAACCTTATTGACCACCAAAGACTCTCCTTTCTCTGGCAGAATTTCTTCCTCTGTTTCAGACAACCTTGTTGCTTCTTCTCCAATCTGAGAAACAACTGCATTTCTCTGACTTGTACCCATATTCTCTGGGCATTCATAGTGTTTATGTCCCAATTGGTGACATCTGTAACATCTCACTTCTCTTCCTCTGTTTCAGCATCCTCTTCCTCTGTAGGAACTCCTTCTGCCCCTTGCATCACCTTCTGTGGATGCATTCTAAGGTGAGCTGCTACTAGCTCCATCTCTTGGTGTTGTAGACCTTCCTCTACCACCTTGACTTTCCTTTTCTCGGAAAGTACCTCTTCCTTTGGCAGACTTCTTTCTCAGGAGTTTTTCTTCAGCTTTTAAGGCCATTTGGTAAGCCTCTTCTACTGTCTTGGGAGACAAAATACCTATCTCATCCTGGATCTCCAACTTGAGACCATTTACATACCTGGAAACCTTCTTTGTTGTGTCCTGGATTTGTCCAGCTCTTATACTTACTCTATAAAACTCTTCTGTGCATTCTTTCACTGTCATCAATCTTTGTCTAAGATTCTACATTTGTCTAAATAATGTAAGCTGATAATCACTAGGCAAAAACTTACCTCTCAGCTTTGCCACCATTCTAGTCCAACTTTTGATTGGTTGTTTTCCAGCTCTCCTTCTCTCTACTTGCACTCCATCCCACCAAAGTGCTGCATGTCCCTTCAACCTTGTCACTACAAACTTAACTCTCTTGTCTTCACCCATTTCTTCATAATCAAAGCATTTTTCTGTCTCATTGATCCAGTCTATCAATTCTTCTGGATTCAATCCTCCTGCAAAGCTTGAAAATTCAAGTCTAGGCTTGGATGTAGACCCAAAAATGATTTAAGGAGTCTCACCTCAGGAGTAATCTCAAAATTTTCTCTTGCCTCTTCTTCAGCTTCAGGTTCACTGACATCCTCAGGATCTCTTGGGTGTCCTAATTCAATTTCTTCCAATCTGGTTCGGAACTGCTGCATGGTATCCAATACTTCTGCATTGGCAACTGGCCTGCCTCTTCTTCTACCAGCAGCACCTCTGGCAATTCAGACAGCCATGCTGGAATTCTTCTTCTGGATTTTGGAAGTCGGCTCAATCTCTGCAATTTTTTTTGAAATCTACTCTGATACCACAAATGATGGTATGTGTAGGTGCAGGCATTAAGGAGAGATTTTTTAATTTGCTCGCAATAGTTTCTAACTCCGGAGGAGTCGAGGTCAATCCTTCGTTTTCATTTTCATTCATCAAATTTGGAAAATTTTATTAATGAAATCACAATAGTTCGAGGTTGTAAAAACACTTCAATCAATACAATCCTTGATTTTAATTGAAGTACTTCTAAAATTATATTCAATCTTGAATCCCTTAAATTATTCCTTTGGAACTCCTTTGGAATTTGGCATGTATTTGAGACAAAAATTCAATTTACTTGGAACAAATATATAAGTACTAAAGTTAGACATTAAAACCCATTCAATCTTCCGGCATCAATGTTTTAAACAACACTTAAATTATTCGGGCCCACATAACCAATGTTCAATAAACGATTATAATTGCAAAGAACACTGGGCCATACCTCATGTTAACTCCCGTGCAGTTTCCAAAGTGAACGCCCCTAGATCTTCCGCCTTCAAGATCAAACGCAAATCACATTCCTTTCACCACAGAAATTTAGCACAAAAAATATTGCGCAATATAAGCAGTATTCAAGAGATGACGTGTCCAAAATGTATTGGATCGTGTTCTATTTTAGAAAACCACTCCTCTGCAAAATAGGCACATGAGCCTAGTGGTTTGTTCACACAAAACCAATTCTTGGAAAATCTGGTATTGGACTGAGTTTAATGCGGAATTTCCATTGCATTTTACTCCTTTCAAACCCATCTCTCCATCCTGAAGGATCGATCGACCTTGATAGAAAATCAAATAGCAAAGTTCGATTGCAGGTTTAAAGCTCATGCGTTGAAATTGGAATTAGAATTGTATTCACCGACATCGATTCAAACAACAGAATTCGACCTCAACTGATATCGCTCTAAGAAACAGAGCTTTCTACGCTACTTCAAACATATTAAATGTCATATTAACAAGTTTCATTCTCCATAAAACTCATCGATTCCTATTGAAACCCTTACATCCGAATCGGTATCAATTCTTGAAAATCAAACCCCACAAACTCTTATATAAACTCTAATCAATATCAGAATTGATATATGATATGAACAGAACTTCTTCACATAGAATAAGTGCGTATTTAATTTAAACAAAGACTAATATCTTAAGGGTAATCAATCTCTTCACAGTATATGCAAAACCAATTTAAATCACAAAGGTGGAATCCTCCGGGGATTTCCAATACAAAAAACAATTTATGAAACACTGTAAATTTTATTAAAACAGAGGTGAAACCTCTCAATCCCAGTATTCAATGGCCAACTCCCCCTTTACTCTGTATCAGGGGTTATATTTATAAATCTTTACATGACTGTTCGGTTCATTCTTGAGGCTCGGTTTCTTCTTATTTAATTAAAGTCTAATTACATAATATTGCTCTAATTCTATCAACAGAAACTAATTAGACTGACACGAATCAACCATCTAACTTCCTCAATTATTAGACTAATCCTATCTACCCCAAGTGTAACTGGCAGCTAAGGTATTGACACCTTTGCTGGTACATTTCTTTGAACTCCTCGAGCCCTTCTAGTCACAACATGTGAACAACTCTTCACATTGCTGACTAGACTCTAATTCCCCTAAATCATCATATCCCCTACATGTTTTGAAACCAGCTCCAAAAAGAGAAGAAAAGAGATATCAATGCCTTAGAAATAAGCCACTTCGAGGCGGCAACCTCCAATACATTACATGAATGAAAAATTCTTGGATGATACAAATGACAAAACTGCCTTTCTATATATAGGAGTCCATGGGGCCACAATGTAATCCTAGTCGACCTAACAATAATAATTTAAGGGCACAATAATAACAATATGGGGGTTACAGGGGTACAACAATAACAATAAGGGGGTTACACTAACAACAATAAGGGACTATACTAGTAATATAAGGACCTAACATGCTCCTCTCCTTCAAAATGGTGTTGTCCTCAATGCTTGAGTAACTCTGGGTGCTTTTGTATAAAATTCTCATCCTCAGAATCTTCCGTGGGTAAGTTCTTCCATTTGATGAGATACTCTGAAATTGATCGATTTTTAGTTGTCGAGTTCTTGTTTCTGTGACTACTTCAGGTTCTAATATGGTTTTTCCTTCCTCATCAAGTTCTGGCAATATTGTTTGAACTAGAAATTTGTCCCCTATAACCTTTTTTAAGCATGAAACATGGAAAACTGGACGCACTTGCGAAGAAGCAGGAAGCTCCAATTTGTATGCAATAGTACAAATATTTGGAAAACCTTGTAAGGACCATAGTACTTTGGTGATAATTTATTATCCTTCTTAGGTTGCTTGAGGGACATTTTTTTTTATGGTTGTAGCCGTAAAAATACCCATTCTCCCACATCAAAACTTCTCTCACTGCGATGTTGGTATGTCTATTGTTTCATTCGATTTTGTGCCAAATTTAGGTTATCCTTTAAGAGTTGGATAACTTCTTGTTGATGCTCGATGTGATCCTCCACTGCTTGAACCCTAGCATTTTCCCTTAAAGAAGATGTGACGGATGGTGGATGATATCCATAAAGTGCCATAAATGGGGTCATTTTTGCTGCAGTATTGAAGGAAGTGTTAGACCACCATTCAGCTAGAGGTAACCACTTGACCCATTGTGCTTGGTTATCAGATACAAAACAACAAAGATATCCTTCCAAAAATTTATTCACTATCTCTGTTTGACCATCGGATTGAGGATGATAATATGAGTTATGAGCTAGTTGAGTACCCAAACAAGAAAATAATTCCGTCCAAAAATTTCCAGTAAAAATGGGATCTCTATCACTTACAATAATCTTCAGGTTTCCATGTAGCTTTTGAATTTTTTCCATAAATGCAGTATCAACTGTACTCACTTTAAATGGATGAGATAATGCACAAAATTGTGCATACTTGGTAAGCCTATCAACTACCAGCATGATGACACTCCTTCCTTCGAACTTAGGTAAACCTATGATAAAATCCATTGAAATCTCCTCCCAACGTTGACTTGGAATAGATAAATGTTGTAGAAGACTCGGGGTCTTAATGGTCTCCACTTTATTTTTCTGGAAAACCAAACATTCCGGCACAAACTTTTGAATATCAGATTTAAGGCCATCCCAAAAAAATTCTTTCTTCACCCTGTGGTAAGTTTTTAAAAATCCAGAGTGTCCTCCTAAAGGAGAAGTGTGCAATTCCAAGAGAATATTTTGTTTTAGTTGGGAATTCTTGCAAATATATATGCGATCTTTGCACCATAAGGAATCATTTTTCCAACTAAATGTATTAGATGTACTAGGATCTTGCTGCAACTTTTGAATGAGAGTCCACACTTATTTGTCCTTCTTCCATTCATCCCTTGCTTCGGTTATCCAATCTGGTTGGATAATTGAAATGGAAAAAAGAAATGCTTCCACCTCTTCATCCTTTCTTGAGAGTGCATTTGCAACAACATTTAGCTTCCCTTTTTTGTATATGATTTCAAATTCATAACCCAACATCTTTGTGACCCATTTTTGCTGCTATTCTAAAGATATTCTTTTGTTCCAAAAAGTGTTTAAGACTATCATGATCAGTTTTTACCTTGAAGTGTCTTCCCATTAGGTAAGGTCTCCATTTCTTTAGTGCATGTAGTATTGCCAACATTTCCTTCTCATAAATAGCCTTTTGTAAATAATTTCCTTTGATCGAACGACTTTCAAAAGAAATGTGTCTTCCTTCTTGCATTAAAACAACACCAATTCTATTTTCTGAGGCATCACATTCCACAATAAAGGTTTTTGTGAAGTCTGGCGTAGCTAAGATTGGTGCTAGGCACATTTCCTCTTTAATATGTTCAAAGGCCTTAGTTGCTTCAGGAGCCCATGAAAATGCATCTTTCTTCAATAATGTTGTTATAGGTGCTGCTATTCTCCCATAATTCTTAACAAACTTGCGATAATACCCTGTTAACTTGAGAAATCTGCGCAACTTCTTTATGGTTGTGGGGACTTTCCATTCCTTAATGGCTTTAATTTTGTTAGGATCTACCTTAACACCCTCATGAGATACAATATGACCCAGATATTCCACCTCTTGTACTCCAAGGAAACATTTGGATGTTTTTGTATATAATTGTTTCTCCTCCAATAGTTTGAGCACCCTGCCAACTTGTAGAACTAATCCTTCCAAGACCTGTAGTAGATTAGTATATCATCAAAAAATACTAGCACAAATTTTCTAAGGAATGGTTTGAAAATGGATTCATCAACCCTTGAAATTTAGAAGGTGCATTGGTAAGGCCAAAAGGCATGACCAAAAATTCATAATGACCCTCATGAGTTCGAAATGTTGTTTTTGGAATATCTTCAGTCTTCATTCTAATTTGATGATATCCTGAATGAAGATCCAACTTGGTAAAATAAATTTCTCCCTATAATTCACCCAATAATTCATCAATCACAGGAATGGGAAATTTATCTTTAATAGTGAGCTTATTGAGCTCCCTATAATCCAGACACATGCGCCATGATCCATCTTTCTTGTGCACCAATACTACTGGAGCAGAGAAAGAACTTTGACTGGGTTGAATTATACCAGCCTCTAACATTTCTCAATCATACATTCAATTTCACTCTTTTGGACATAAGGATATCTATAAGGCCTGATGTTTGGAGGAACACTTCCTGGAATCAAATGAATAGCATGATCATGATTACGAATAGGTGGGAGTCCTTTGGGAGTATCAAACACCTTGGAATGATTGTCCAAGACTTTTTGGAGATTAGGAGAAATAGATTATTTTGATGTTGGAACTTCTAGTGAGCATAATTGTGCAATTACGCCCCGTTGTTATTTATTCAGAAGCTTTGTCATGAAACTAAAGCTTATTATCTTTCCTGGCTTCCCTGTGATACCCTGTAATTCGATTTCCTTTCCTTCCAAAAACAAATTCAAGAAAAGTTATTGAAAATTAAAAGATACCATCCCCAAAGATTGTAACCATTGTACTCCTAGTACAACATCAGAACCTCCCATTGGGATGGAAATCATTGGACTATTCAATACATATTCCCCCATGGCTAGCTTGATATTATGGCATTTTCCATAGCAATTTATAGTTCCTCCATTTGCAATCATCACTTGACATTCTGGCACTGGGTATAGGAACAATTCAATTCCTTGGCTACCTTATAATGAATAAAATTATGGGTACTACCTGAGTCAATCAACACTATTACCTTTTTCTTGTTGATATGTCCTTCTATCTTGAGAGTTTGAGGAGTGGTAATTCCTGCCAATTCATTACATGATATGGTCGGACTCATTTCTTCTTCTTCTAGGGTTTCTTCCTGGTGTATATCCTCTACTTTTGAAGTTTCTTCTTCATTTTCTTCGTCCTCTTCACAATATATGTAAAATAATTTCTTCTCAGTGCACTTATGACCTTTAGTGTATTTGCTATCACAACTGTAGCAAAGCCCTTTTTCTATTTTTTTTTCCAATTTTTTTGGTGTCAACCTTGTAGGTTGTGGAAGTCTAGGAGTGGAAACACTTCCATCTTTATAGTTGTGAGTGGTAGGATTCCTTGTCACTATAATTTTACATTCAATTTTTCTTGCCAACCTGAATGCCTTCTCCAATGAATCAGGTTCCCAAATGCGAAGTTCATGTTGGATGTTATCCTTTAAAGTCCCTATGAAGATATCAATTCTGTGTTCCTTTGGAATATCAGTTACCCTTATATCCAATTTTTGGAAGTCCTCAATGTGCTTCGCCACTGAACCCTTTTTTTGAGATTTATCAACTCGCTAAAGAAGGTTTTTCTCTTTGTATCCTCATAATGTGTTATCATTTTCTCCGTAAAAATTGACCAAGTGACAATTTTTTTACGGGAGCAAAGCCATCAATACCATACAAATGTATTTTATTCTAAATGTAAAGTTGCAATGCGTACCTTTTGTGTGTTTTGCACATTATTGAGATCAAAATATTGCTCCATTTGTAGTATCCATGTTATAGGGTCCTTGCCATCAAACTTCCTCATATCCATCTTTGGAATATGGTGGTTCTTCCATCCAACATTAGAGTTTATGAAATCACGATTAATATTTATTTTGTTCTCATCGTGAGTTTCCTCTACTATCTTTTCTCCATTAGGAAACATTTCTTATATCAACTTTTCCAAACCTTCGATGTCTACTTTTAGATCATTCTTCATGTTTTCCATGTTGTCTTTCATTTTTTCATCAATCTTAGCTTCCATGTCATCCATCTTAGCTTCCATTCCCACTTCCATGCCATCCATCTTAGCTTCCAAACCATTCATATTAGCTTCCATGCCTTTCTCCAGACCATCCATCTTAGTTTCCATGCCTTTCTTCAAAACTTCCATTTCATTTTTTGTTGCTCTTTGCGATAGCAAAATTTGGTGCACTTGCTCTTGTAATTTTGATATCTCATGTTATGTTTCTTCGTCTTCATGAGTCATAGTAGAGCCTTCTAAAGGATTAATGGGTGTTGAATTATTTTTAGGGGGAATTTTAGAACCCAATACTAATATATATTCTTCAATATGCCCTTGGAATAAATTCAAACTATTTTTTTTTTTCAAATGAGACTTATGTAATTCGAAAAAAATACACACATTTTTCTTTCTTTTGAGGAGCGCGATATTGAAACTAAATTATCTCTATGATTTCTGATCTTCAATATCTGAAATTTGGCCCTGCGGTAGCCCTCTGAATCCTCTTCCGAATGCCATAGGTCTGACCTGATTTGGATTCTTCAAGACAAAGTTATGTCCAATATTCCACAATGACCTAATTATGGACTGGTTCAGTAGAGAAAACTTGTACGACTTGCCACGTGTCACTATTTGCTCCTTTGGCTCTGAAATTGATAGAAAGGAAACTACAGTCCGTGTAATTCTAGCCACATTTTACAGAATTCCAATCTGATTCTCATAGAGAGATTCATTAAGATTTTCCCACGATCACCTCTTTGAGATGAAATTCGGGAACCTGAAAAAGACCTAACTTCCACATATCATATCTCCAAAAATATTGCAAACCAAGCTCTGAAAATTTTTGAATATGTTCCTTAGGATTTCTTCTTCGCGCTCTAAAAAATTCAGCTTTTGAACCTTCATACAAAAAACGTTATAGCGAAAATTCCATGATGGCCTGTTTGGTGCAGCGAAACCCTAGAATCCAAATCTTTGATACCAAATGTTGTGAAACCAACTCGAAAAAGAGAATAAAAGAGATATCAATGCCTTAGAAATAAGTCACTTCGAGGGGGAAACCTCCAATACATTACATTAATGAACAATTCTTGGATGATGCAAATGAGAAAACCTCCTTTATATATATAGGAGTACATGGGGCCACAATGTAATCCTAGTGGGGCCACAATATAATCCTAGCCGACCTAACAATAATAATTTAAGGGCACAATAATAACAATATGGGGGTTACAAGGGTACAAAAATAACAATAAGGGGGTTACACTAATAACAATAAGGGACTATACTAGTAATATAAGGACCTAACACTACATAAGAAATCAAATTCAAATAAGAATGCATCTGGATCTTCCGAGGTCAACCCATGGAAGGTGGGGATGTTTTGTAATAGAATGGATTTCATAGGGGAATTTTTGGCCGAATCAACAATGGGATATTCCAATGTCGATGTCTACCTCTGGTTTTGGTTTTTTTCCATTTTATCAATGATATGCCAATAATCTTCAGGGATTTCTTGTTCTGGGGGAATAATCTGAGTGGAATTAGGGAGTGGATGTGGAGAAAGCCTTACAATACTTCCCCGATCTAGGATGATGGGTGTCTCTATCTCAACCACTCTCTCAGGGGATCCAGGCTCTGGAGTTCCTACTTGTACTGCACTACTGGTTTCTCCCTATCCTTCTTGCAAATTGCAAGAACCTTCCTATCTTGAAGGGTCAAGACTTAGGTGCTCAGAAGTTTGAAGGCTTTTTTCAAACCCTTCTGTTTCACTGTGAATCTCATCGTAGGCTGCATATGGTGAGGTTGTTGCCCGAAGGAGTGTAGTAGGACTCTGAGTAGGAATGGTTCTGGGTCCTACATATGCCTATGATTCAACCTTCTTAATGATTTCATCTATATATGTTGTTCTACCAAGAATTATTGGTTCTTTGGGTTTTGTGGATTTAAGTGGAGGATTTTGATCTAATTTTATATTTTTCTTCCTAGTCATAAAACAAGAACACCTATCCTACTAACCTTTGCATAATTTTTGAGAAGCGAGCTGGAAAGAAAGAATTTTTCTTACTGGTACACAGGTTCTTACCTCTCGTTTTCAATACTCAATTCTTTCACAGCAAAAGGAAAAAGAAATAAAGGACATCACTCTTAAACACTCTCCCCGGAAATGGCGCCAAAATTTCGGGTCATAAAGGTGACTGTTTAAAGGTAACCTCAATGCTTTTCATTAATTATCAACCCAAGGCAAGTCTTGTTATTTCAAGAGTGTAAGCATAGTATATGCAAGTGACATCGGGGAATAACTACTCTAAATTTTCATAAGGAAGACAGTCTAATTCTCGAAGTTCAATCAAATCAACTTGGACGTGAATTATGGAATGCTTTTGACTATTCAAGGGAGATAACTCTATTCTAAGCCTATGGAAAAAAAACTACTCCGGATTGAAAAGAATAAACCACAATTGAACAACGTGCTTTGATGAATTGAACAACAACCGTAATGAATTCGACATCAACCCTAATAAATTGAATAACAATCAATTATTCTAAAATTTTCAATGGAATTCTCTTTTAATCAACTAATGAAATCCTTCTAAATTAAACATCAACCAAACACTCATAATGATAAAAAGATCTAAACATTAACTATATGCAGAATTGAACAACAATCATGCTGAAACTAATCGAACAATTATAAAAGCATATGTTTCAGATAAGAGGACATGAATGTTAAACTAGTTTGATGAAAAAGGAAGTTGTAGAATTTCACATTCACAATTAACCAATTAAATGATATATTATGAAATGCAATAGATAACTGGAAATGCAAGTTCTGTAAATAAACATATAGCACAGAAGTAGCAGAAGAACCCCCAAGGATGGGCCCAAAGCCACCAGAAGCCTACTGCTAAGGAATACTCAGGGATTTTCTATTCCAAAAACGCCAAATTATTTATTAATCCGCAGAGAAATACATCAATATAACTTGAAAATTCTATCCCAATACGTCTATTACAGATAAATATATTACTCTCTTTTTATCCTATTCATCTTCGACCTTTTATAGTCTAAAGGCGAATTCAAAAGTAGTAACATATCCTTTCCATTACAGGACCGTGCTACTTTGCGGCTATCGTTTGAGTACTCCAAGAATGGATGTGCCTCTCCATATTCTGCTGATCCGTAGGAGCCACTATGATTCTGTTTGCCTTCTTTGTCGGCCCTCTTTTGGTCATCAGCAGTTCAACTGCTTTTCTTCCCTATCAATAAAGATAGTGACAAGTCATTTCTTACGTTATTAAACACTTATTTTATCATTAGTTCATTGTGCCTTGGATTTACTTTATTGCTAAGATGAAGGGAAATTACATAAAAGTACAGGAAAAATTGTGGTAAAGATGGGGTGAAACGTACCTTCTTCTTGGCCCAACAATGATCACCATCATTATCATCCTTACAAGAGGAGTGACATGGGATATTTTCCAGATGTGTGTAAGAAAGCAAAGGCACCCACATTTCATTGATAGATAAATAAATCATAGGATGCAGAGTCATGGTTTCTTGGTATGAGGAAATTCTTCAGGTTACATGATTACTCATAATACATGAAAGACATAATAGCTATATTCAGTCTCAGAGGTAAAGCATATATTTGGTGGGAATATTTGAAGAATGTCAGGGGTATTTATGATGAGGAGCTGACTTGGAGTGAGATCAAGAGACTATTCTAAAAGAATTATATGTTGGAGAGGTACTATGATGCTAGATCTAAGGAGTTTTATGAGTTGCAGATGGGTTCCATGAAAAATTATGAGTATAATAGAAGTTTCTTGGAGTTGTTGAGATATGTGCCTTACCTCAAGGAGGAGAAGGCCAAGATTTAGATATTTATCTATTGGCTTCCAGTAGCCTACAAAGACTCGATTGAGTTCGATGAACTTAGATAATTGGAAGCTTCTATTCAAAAGCTGAAGGATTTTTATGAATAGTAAAAACACAAATTTGAGCCTAAGTGTGATTTAAAAGGAAAAGAGAAAGCTAAAGGATTATTCCCACCAAAGCGGGAAAGACCACAAGATGCATGTGAGAAATAAAACGTGGTTCCTTACAAAAAGTTCAATACAACTGAGAAGGGACATGGAGAGCAACATACTAGAGGTGATGGTAGAACACCGTTGCAGTGTTGGATGTGTGGTAAGGGTCATCGTAAGAGGGATTTTCCGCAGTATCAGGGTGGTATACTCATATCTCTAATGCACATAAGGTGGAGATAGTTGGGGATGTTGGTCATATCATTCCTTGGATTTATGCAACTATGGACAACAGGTAGGTAGATCATTGGGTATCTATCATTAGGTAGGTATAGATCATTAGCCTTGTTATCAATTTTTTTCTATTTGATTGATCCCGGATCTAACTATAGTTATATTAATATTGACCTCGTGGATAAGTTTGGTTTGAGAAAATAAATGCATGCAGAATCATGGTTAGTGAAGTTGGCTACAGGTACAAATAAAAGAGTTCACCATTGGGTAAGAGCTTGTGCATTTGAGTTAAACGACATTCCTGCAACAACACACTTGAACACATTTCCCTTGGGAAAATATAGTATTATATTAGGTATGGATTGGCTATATCTTCACAAGACTAAAGTGGATTGTTATGAAAAAACCATTGAGTGCTTGAATGATAATAGGGAACCAAGTGTCTTATAGGGAAAGAAGAAAGCCACATCAGTTAGGATGGTGACAACTATGTAGGCTAAGTGTAGTCGCGGGAAAGGGTGTGTGTTGTTTGCAGTGCATATCTCTAGTGACAAATGTAAGGAAGTTCAAGATGCAGATGTTTTGAGAAGGTATAGAGTTCTACAACATTTCCAAGATGTATTTCTTGCAGATATTTCAGGGTTTCCACCTCAGAGGGAAGTAGAAATTTCTATTGAGTTGGTACCAGGGGAAACACCAACATCAAAGTCACCTTGCAGGATGAGCACACCTAAGTAGGTACATATAAAGTTGCAGTTGTAATAGATGTTTGACAAAGGATACATTAGGCCAAGTGTATTTCCATGGGGTGCACCAATATTATTTCTAAATAAGAAAGATGGTACTCTCAAATTGTGTATAGACTATAGGAATTTTAACAAAGTGACCATCAAGAACAAGTACCCATTACCGAGGATTAATGATTTGTTTGATCAATTGAAGGGAGAAACAATGTTCTCTAAGATCAACTTGAGATCAGGATACCATTAGGTATACATCAAAGAAGAGGATATCTACAAGAAACTTTCTGAACCATGTATGGGAATTATGAGTTTGTTGTAGTTCCATTCAGTTTGACTAATTCTCCGGCTATCTTTATGTGTTTGATCAATAGTGTGTTGTGTCCTTATTTGGAAAATTTTTTGATTGTATTCATTGAAAACATATTGGTATATTCTAAAAATGAGGAAGAGCATGATGAGCATTTGAAAACAATGTTGAGATTGTTGAGAGAGCATAAATTGTATGCTAATCTCAACCAGAGTAGTTTCTTTCAGACTAAGGTACATTACTTGGGACATGTTGTCTCCAAGGAGGAAATAGCAGTGGATCCAGAAAATGTAAGAACTATCGTGGAGTGGGAAACTCCTAGAAATGTAGATAAGGTGAGACCCTTCATGAGATTGGCAGGTTATTACAAGAGGTTCTTCACGAAATTTTCACAAATTTTTTATCATATTACATCATTGAAGAGGAAAGGTAAGAAGTTTGAGTGGAAAGAGGAGTGTGATGCTAGTTTTGAGTTTCTTAAGTAGTTTTTGACACATGCTCTAGTGTTAAAGATCACAGATATGGAAAAAGATTTTATAGTATGTACATATGCTTTCAAGGGAGGGATTTTTGGAGTCCTTTTAGAGGATGGACATATGGCATGCTACAAGTCATGAAAATTGAATGAACTTGAGCAGAATTATCCGATGCATGATCTTGAGCTAAAAACGATCATACATGCATTGAATATGTGGAGGCATTATCTTCTTGGCAATAGGTTTATACTGATGAGTGATTAAAGTGGATTGCGGCATTTGTTTGACAAGTTGAATATGGATGCCAGACAAGCTAGATGGCTAGTCACGATCAATGATTTTGATTTTTAGATAAAATACATTAAATGTAAATGGAAAAGGGTCACATATTCTCTTATCAGGTAGATACACGTAAATCAGGTTGTAACTATGAGCTCCTGTGGGAAAAATTTACAAGAGAGTGTCTTGCAAGCAAGTGAGCATGATTTCAGGTATATTGAGCTTAGGCACAGATTGCACCAGAGTACACGTCCAAGTGCAGGTGTACAGGATGTGTAGTATTGTCTCACGACAAATGGATTGTCAAGTTTAGAGACAAAAAAATATGTTCCATACAACAATGAGAAAAAGGAGATTATATTGAGGGAGTTTCGTGTGAAACCATATTTAGGTCACCCAGGCTATCAGAAGACATTGAATGCAGTGACGAGGTTCTATTATTGACTCAATCTAAGGAAGGACGTGGCAGATTTCATGGTTAGGTGTTTGGAATTTCAGTAGGTAAAGGTGGAGTGTATGAATCCAAGTGGACTACTACAGCCTATTGTGATTCTAGAATGGAAATGGGAGGTCATTTTCATGGAATTTCTTACATTTTTTCTGAGGAAAATGAGACATCATGATTTTACAATGGTTGTTGTGGACATGATAGCAAAGGTAGAACAATTCATCCCAGTGAAGACTACATATTCAACTAGTAATGTAGCACACATTTTCATCAAAGATGTGGTTAGATTGCATGGCGTTCCAAAGAAGATCGTGTCAGACACGGATGCAAAGTTCACTTCCAAGTTATAGAAGTAGTTGTTTGCAGGACTGGGTACATATTTGGCCTTTAGTACATCTTATCATCCATAGACATATGGACAGGCAGAGAGGGTCAAAAAGATCTTGGAGGACATCTTGAGAATTTATTTTATGTATCAGCAGTGGAAGTGGGAAGAGTATCTACCATTGGTTGATTTTTCATACAACAATCAATATCAGGAGTCATTTGGGATGAGTCACTCCAAGGTACTGTATGGGCGGAGTTGTAATATTCCCATCAGTTTGAGCGATCGAGTTAATAGGGCGTTAATTGCACCAGACATGTTGGAAGAAATGGAGCAGGAAATGCAGGTTATAAAGAAGAATCTAAAGGTAGCACAAGAAAAAAAAATGAGTTATTCAGATCAGAACGTGGTATTTAAGGAGATTCGTGTTGGGGAAAATGTGTATTTGTGCATCAAGCCCAAGAAGAGCTCCTTGAGGATAAGATCATGTGCTAAGTTGGAAACACGATATTGCGATCCTTTTGATATCATTGAGAGGATTGGACCCATGACCTATCGACTTGCAATTCCTACAAGAGTGAAAGTCCACAATTTGTTTCAATTTTAATTACTTAAAAGGTACATAAAGGATGTTGATCATGTTATTGATTGGTCTGTATTGCAGGTGGAGCAAGAAGGACAATCCCAGCCAGAACCTCAGTTCATATTGCAGCGAAATAAACTCATGCTCAGGAACAAATCCATCGATCAAGTTAAAGTGCAATGGAATCACTTTGGTTTTGATGAATCTACATTGGAGATGGCAGATCAGATGTAAGATATGTATCCTTCATTGTTTGTTGGTTGAGGCAAAGAAGTTTTGGTATGATGTTTGGTATATATTTGGCATATGTTTTGGTATATGTACATATGTATATGGATGTAAATACCTCCATGAGCTAAGTTATAAAGCTCCAATACGCAGTATTGATGTTATATGGTCATGTTATCATGGTTTTCTTCTTTGATCAGGTCATTCACCGTAAATACTGCAACGAGATAAGTTATAAAACTCCATGGGCAGTATGTTTTTTTCTCAGTGCTTTTGCTGAGGTGTACATGTGCTTATTTTCTGAAAGGTTTTTTTGAGGTGTAGATATGTTTTAACACCAAGGACAGTGTTCCCCAAGGGGGAGGTTTATGTAACAAACCCAAGTCAAAAGTTCATGTAATAAAAGTTAATAAAGGAAGAAAATAACACCATAGTTAAGGAAAGCATATTCAAACTTGAATGTTGGAAAGGATATCCTAGTGGGAATCACTATATGTGTTTACGGATAAAGGGAAATTGGCAAAGGGAATGGCTAAGGAATTAAAGAGGAATTTTTTTTTTAGGTACATTTATTTATGAAAATAAAGGAAAATAGGAGAAAAGGAAGGTAAAAGTTCACATGTTTCATCTGACGAATAAATTGAAGGAAAATAATGAAAAATGAATAAAATAGAGGCCTCCTTAATAAAAAGTCTTATAAGGATCAGTGGGTACCTTTTGTCAGTTCATTTTTGGATCTCTCTCATTATTCTCTCTCTCTCACACTCTTGGACACTTAGATTTTTATTGGAGCATTTCAACATTGAGCCAAGAAAGATGAAAGAAAACAAAGGAAGGAAAAGGAAAGAAAAGAAAACCAATGATCAAGAAAGGAATAACAAGATCTAGCAACTTCAACAGGAATACTTTAAGGTAACATATTGCATGTGGGATTTCCTAGTTTATTTTGACATGCATGACTTATGCATGTTGGTATTTTCTTCTATTGTTGTGAGTGGCATTGTTTTTATAGGTTTTGATAATTATTTTTAGCCTTTCCTTTTGTTTGTTAGGATATACACGGTGTGATGGGATTTGATCTTGGTTTTGAGCTTTGGAATTATCAGATGGATTTCATAATCTGGGGCAAAGGTGGTCTCAAGGAAAATTCCCAAAGGCTTAGGAATCCATTGACTGGCTTTGGTAGGACACATGGTAAAGCTCGGTTCGGTTTTTTGATCAGGGCACTAGTTTTGGTGTGATCACGGTATGGTGAGGGTGGATGTGGTTTAACTTATGGATTCTCTTGGTTTTTCTTGGATTGGTTTATCCATGGGATCCCACATTAAATCTTGGAATATGGCATGGGTTTGATTGGCTAAAGAGATATTTGGCTCAACAATGATAGTTTTTATTTCATCGGGCTGTCTGAAGCTGTGTTTTTGAAAAATGCGATTATTCCTTTCCTTCCACACTGTCCAGATCAGAAAACCAGGACTTAACCTCCACAAATTGTTTACCATACCGCTGTTGGAATAGTGTAAGCGCCAATTGGTGATAGTTTCGTGAATGGAACTTCTACTCCGGTCTGTTTGGTTGAATATGCTTTGTATCCACTCCCAGAGGTTGCTAGTCCAGACGCATTCATTGAATAGATGATTCATCTTTTCCTCTTGCTCCTCACATAAAGGGCATCAGGATGGTCCTGTGAACCCTTTTCTTAGAAGATTTTCCCAGGTTAAAATCTTCCTGTTCTAAAGAAGCCATAGAAAAGTCTTGATTTTGGGCCATAGGTTACAGTTCCATACATTGTCATACCAAGCTACCTTATCCTCACTATCCCTGTTTTCAATATAAGAACGGGCTTCTTTGAGGTTAAATGAACCTCCATTGAGCTTTCCCCAGTGAAGGATATCCGGCCCTTGCACTGCCCTTATTAGTCTTTTCCTCATAATGGTATTGAGGGTATTAAGGAGATTCGACATTTGCTCGTCCGATGGGGAAGGGTTTAGACTCCATCTCCACCAATGCTATCAACCCATATCATTAGCCCAGTATTGATGCACTTTCAGCTTGCCATTTTTCTGAAACCATTGTTGCAGAGGGTGTAGGTCGGGATTTTCAATCTTAGGGAGTTGTTGCCAGGTATCCTCCCAAAACAGGGCATTGTGACCATTCCTAAGCTCCCAAAAGCAGTGAGCTTGTATGATATTCTGGTTGGCTCGGGCTAGATTCCATATTGGAGAGCCTGCAGGGGTGTTTGTCATCCTTACGAGCTCCTCATGCTACCAGTGCTCCGCATATTTGGCTTTCTAGATGCGCACCCACGGGGTGTTAGGTCCCGAGAGCCATCTCCACCAGAGCTTGGCTCCGCATGCCTTATTGGTTGATCTTGGATCCTGTAGCCCCTACCCTCCAAGGCTCTTAGGTTTGCAAAGCTTATCCCAAGCTGCTAGCGCCCACTTTGGTTTTTCTAAATTACCAGACCATAGAAAGTTCCGCTGAATGCCTCTGATCTTCTGAAGGATTCCCTTGGGAGTTGGAAGGATCGAAAGCATGTAATGAGGAATAGCCTGGAGGATAGCCTTCATCATGACCAATCGACCAGCCAAATTAAGGACACGATTGGTCCAGTGATTACAACTGTCCGCTAACTTGAAAAGAAGTTTTTCCCAATGACACTTTTGCCAAGGTTTGTCTGTAAGGGGTATACCCAAGTATTTGGACGGAAGATTGATTCTTTTGAAACCCAGGATATCAGTCAAATGCTTCTAAATTTCCAAATGCGTGTTAAAGAGGAAGACAAAGGATTTATCAAAGTTAAAGTCCATACCAGAGGCTCGACTGAAAAGATTTAAAATACATTTGAAACCCCTGGCTTCCTTCACAGTGGGGGTTCCATGCAACATAGTATCATCAACAAACTGTTGATGAGTGGTAGTTGGGATGTTGCTTAAGGGCTGAAGGCCTTTTATCATATTCTTTTCCTTGGCTACTCTAATGATTTGACTGAGGCCTTCCATGAGAATGACAAAAAGGAAAGGCGAGATGGGATCCCCTTGTCGGATGCCCCTTGAAGGAAAGAAAGGTTTGTAGGGGCCCCATTGACTAGAATGGAGTGACTGAGAGATCTGACCATGGCTAGGATCTAGGCCATCCACCTGTGACTGAAGCAAAAAGCCTTGAGAACTGCTTCTAGATAACTCCAACTTACCTTGTCATAAGCTTTTGATAGTTCTAGTTGAATGATCATGCCAGCTTTCCTAAGTGATTGAAGAGTGTGGACCATCTCATGAGCTAGAAGGACATTATCCATAATTTTTCTACCCTCCACATAGGCTGATTGTTCTGCAGAGATAATCAGAGGGATTATAGGCTTCAATCTGTTATCCATGACCTTTGATATGATCTTGTACAGCACATTACAGAGCGCTATGGGCTTGAATTTGGAAGGGGTGCAGGCATCCGCTTCCTTGGGAATTAGCGCTACAAACGTGAAATTTAGGGACTTGAGAATTGAAGAGGAGATTCTAGAGTCCTCAACGACTTCCCAGATGTCTTCCTTGACCACATCCCAGCAGGCTTTGAAAAAATCCATGGTGAGTCCATCTGGTCCTGGTGCTTTGGGCCATTTCTTTAACCGCTTCTTCCACCTCCTGGAGGGAGACTGGTCTGTCCAGGGCCTTGTTTTGTTCTTTTGTTATAAGGTTGGGGATAAAAGAAACAACTTCATTAATGGCTTCTTGTCGATCTAAGACTGGTTCTGTTGCAATAAGTTCAAAATGGTTTCGGATTTGGCAGGTGATGTCTTGGTGCGAGTAGAAGACATTCCCCTGCTCATCCTTAATCCTGGTGATCTTGTTATTACATCTGTAATCCATAGCTGATCTGTGAAAGAATTTTGTATTCCTTTCTCCTTCTTTAAGCCATTGAATGCGTGATTTTTGTTTCCATAGAATTTCTTCCTACTTACATATTTCATTCCATTTTTGCATTATTTCCCTCTCTTTGTTGATTGAATCCTGCGAAATGATTCCTTGAATCCAGTTATTGTGGATATCTTCCATTTGTTGCTCCAGGTTTTGTTTGTCTACAAAGATGTTGCCAAAGACTTCACGGTTCCAAGTCTTTAGCTTGGTCTTGATGAATTTTAGCCTGGCTTGTAGCTTGAACATCTTCGTTCCTTCTACAGCTAGGGGTTCCTTCCACAATTTCTTAATATTGCTGGAGAAATGCTTGTGAGTGAGCCAGAATCTCTCAAAACAGAAAGGCCTGTTTTTAGGAATACCCAGAATGGAGGCCTGAAGCGTGATAGGCTAGTGGTCAGAGCCCCCAGAGGGGAGGATATCGGAATCGATAGTGACCCCTTCTAAGAGAATGCTGTCAGAGACCAGAAAGTAGTCAAGCCTGGAGGCAATAAGCCTGTCTCCCCCTCTTCTATTGGTCCAGGTGAAGCTGCCTTTTCGGGGAGGGATGTCCACCAAGTTGGCCGCTTGAATAAAGGAGCTGAAGGCTATGGCATCATTACTGAGTGCTCGCATACCACCTTTCTTTTCATTGAGAGAGGTTATCATATTAAAGTCACCCCCGTAGATAGCTCTAGAATGGAGGTGTCGCTGATGTAACTTGGTGAGATTGTCTAGCAGCCGCAACTTTTCCTCTGGTCGCTGAGGACTATAAACATTAGTAAACATAAAGGTGCCTTTTTTCCCTATGATCTGCATTTCCAGGGACAAAAAAGCTTTGGTGGCTTCAGCATTGAGAAGATGAAGAGTTCCAGGGGTCCAGAATATGGCTAGACCACTGCTAATACCATTTCCTTCCACTGCTAGGTGTTCTAGATGTTTACCTAGGCGTTTACACAAATCATCTAATTTCTGATTGGAACATTTGGTTTCCTGGAGGAATACCAAGTACGGTTTTCTTGAGTAATTTTCTTTTTCAGGAGCCTTTGTTTCCTTAGGCTGCCCAGTCCTCTTACATTCCAAGAGAGGACTTTCATAGTTGAAAAAATTCTTAATATGAGAAGGAGAAAGCCTCAAGGGCTTTCATCTTTCCCGAATTAATCAGCATCTGACCCAATTCGTGAAGTGCATCACTGTTGGATCTCCTACCCCTTTTCCTTCTATGCTTGAGACTGGCTTGTGTGTGGTGGAGATTCTGTGATTCTACACCCAGGCCTTTGGTCGCTCCTCTGCTTCGTTTCATGCCTTTTAACGCTGCATCTTATCTAGTCAGGAATAGGTAGTTGACCCTGTTGATTTCCTCCTCTAGTATTTGGTCTATTCCTTTCTATTTCCATTGCTCAACTATAGAATTGAGATCTAACCCTTCTTTCTCCAGGATATCCCCTAGTTCCTGATCTTCTGTGTTGAGTTCACTAAGGGCCATTTCCTCATCCCATTCCTCATCTTTGTCATCTGTTGCACCTGAGAACGGTTCTGAACTTGTGATCGGCTCCCTTGGCTGGGTGCCATGTTTTGCTGATCCGGTGGCTGGCTGCCCCGAAGCTGGGGTTTGAGCTATATTATCCGATGGAGGGTCTTCTCCCAGTATTTCAAAGGTGTTTAATGTTCCGGTGAGTTGATCATCCATTTTGTGTGTAGTTTTGTGATTGGTTTGATGTTTACCAGTAGGTAGAATAAATCCATCCGAAACCGGGGTGGGTTTCTCTTTGGCTTTCTCGGTAATCTTGTTCTGAGGGCATTCTCGAATTAAATGCCCATGTTCATGGAATTTTTGGCACCTAAAGGGTATCTTCTCGTAATCGATGGTTTGAAAATAGAACTAATCCCTGTATTCCAACCACAGGCCCTCATGTAGAGACCTGGATACATCCATTTCAACACAGATGCAGGCATAGGAAGTGTACCTTTTTTGAAGAGTGGCTTCAGAAGCATGAAAAAAATTTCCCAAGGTGTTGCCAATTTGTTCCAATGCCGCTGGTCTTCAATAATTGATTGGCAGGGAGAATAATCGGATCCAGACTGGAACTTGTGTGAACGTCTCTTGTTCAGGGGCGAAGTTGGGTTTCCAGGGCCTCATGTAGAGGCCCGCTGAGGCGTAAAATTAAGGTCTTCCCTCGAATATCGGATCCTTGTCTTCCATATTAGCGAACACCACCGTAAAGAAGCCCTTGGCGCCCAGGTGTAGCTACACATCTCCCCTCGGCTTCCAGACTTGCTTGATCCATTGACAAAGGGCTTTTTCGCTGGGCCAAAACCCCATAAAATTACAGATCACTGCATGAACAGTCATGTGATCCCTGTAGGCTTGCAGATCTGGGTCATTAATGATTACCCTAAGGCTTTCCTTAGTCTTTGGTTTGCTGCGGCCCTGGTATTTCTGGTGGATTTCGTTTTCCGCTGACTCTTTCGGAGTTGATCGAGTCAGATTTGGGCTGCCATTTACGTTCTTGTCCGGATCTATAACATATTCTGGAGGATCGGATTCCTGTGTGGGAAGCACTTTGATCGACTCTTGTGTTCTTGTGGTGACTTTAGTCGGATTGGCGGTGCGATCGGCGAGGATATTGTCACTGTCCTTTGTTCTGATTCCTGCAGCTACGGAGCCTGTGATCTTCACGCCCTCCACCTGCCTTTTGCCCTTGTCAATCGTAACTTGCTTGAAATTGGGGGCTCCAGGGGCCCCTAGCCTTCCCATTTTCTGGGCCAGCGTTATCCCTCTCTGCCGCAGATCTTGAAACAAATCTGTGCTTCTTGCCAATGTCCTTGCTTGAGTTCAGAGCTCGCTGCAGAAACCCCCAATCCTTCAGTCCTTCGTCCAGAGACAGTCACCCGTTTGTACTAAATTTTTTTGCTTCATTTTATGTACATTTGAAACTGAATTCTTCACAATCATAGTTTCAACCATACTAAACTTTGTAATTTATAAAAATATCTTTACTTTTTTCTTAAAAGTCATTTTGCATGCAATTTCATATATATAATTTTGATATAATTTCATCAATACATAATCTATAATAAATATTATTTCATAAAAATGAACATTGTGATGATAACCATTTAACAAACATAAACATTATCTAAGATACACATTCAAATTCACTACCATCATCTAATTATATATACCTCTAACACATATAAATATCATTGGCTAGCACTGAACAAATCTAATAATCTAACTTGCAATCATCATCATGATCACATCTAAAAAAACAAAAACATTGTAATCTAACATCATCACCACACACATCCTCAAATTAATATAAATCTCATGTCAAATAACTGCAATCACATACACATCTATTTGCAAGAATATTAACTGAGAATATCTAACATGACCTAAAAATATACATATCAACACCAACATATAAATTAAGTACATAAACATGAACAAAAAAAAGCACCATATATATACATATAAAATTCAAATAACTACATTAATTCAAATAACTTCTATTAAACATATGATACAATAAGCGTAGTAGTGGCAACCTGGTTTGCAACAAAATATGATATGGTTAACTACGTGGTGGTTGGTTTGATCTCTTAGGAGAAACATGAGGCATATAATCTAATGTTGACATTTGATTATTAGGAAAATAATGAGGAGGTGTAATACTAGAGGGATCACCGACACGCTTACCATGATTCGATGGGGTAGTACTACTAGAAGCATTATCACCACCCTCATCATCATGATGAGATGGGGTAGCACTACATGAAGGCTCATTTGACATATTTGGCGTTGCATTCCGTGCATCCATCCTTGCTACCAATAGCCTACTAGCTCCAACGATATGATGCATAAGAGTCATCATCTCATGCAGACAGTCCCTAAAGAGTTCCACAAACCTAGGATCTGCACTGATGTCTCGAGCCTTTGCAGGGTGGACTCCCTACTCAACCAAAACTCTAGAAAATCACTCATAGTAGTCCATCTGAAATGTTACACCAGCCATATGGGTCCAAATGCTCACGCCCCCTGAGGATGTGCCTCATTCATCTCCTCATTTTCTCCATTCGATGGGGGAGGAGGCATGTCCCCAAGAAATGTGTCGATGTCTACAAAATATTTATTACATAATAATAATTAGAAAATTTCATTAAACAATTTAATAAAACAATTTAAATAATATGTTAAAATAAAATTTATTCTAATTAATTAAGACAATAAACTGAAACTAGATTAATTTAAAGAAAACACTAATTTATTTTTAGGTGCATATAGTGTCAAGAGTATGTTGGCCCTTGGGACACTGTCTCTAATCAATACCCACATACAAAAACAATAACAAGATAAATGCATGGTCATCCTCACTGGTTAGTAGCGCCAATTCCTGGGTGGAAATCTTGGTCGGAAACTCTGACAGGCCCCTCTTCGGCATCATCTGGTCCCACATGCATGTCTACACCTCAGTTATCAGCCTAGGAGGGAGACGATCAAATGTCATTAGAGGAATTTCAACCAAAAAGTGACCTCCTAAGGAATAATAATAAAATAATAGTTAAAATAATAAAATAAATTTTATGAATTTTAGAGGGGAAAGAAGAAAACTACGTTCTTTAATTGTATTTTTTGTTTATCTCCTCATATGTTTACTGAAATTTCAAGTGTCACTCGTTGTATGCAAGATTAAATTCCACATGTTATGAATTTTGGAGGGTAAAGAAGAAAACTACGTTTTTTAATTGTATTTTTTTCGTATCTTTTCATATGTTTACTCAAATTTCAAGTGTCACTCATTGTATGAAAAATTAAATTCCACATCCAGCGAGTACCCATTATGCATACTTTTGAGATGACCCACATTGATAAAATTGAATATGCATTTAAAAAGTGTGTTCAACACATTTTTTTAATGTATCTTCATTTTTTATCAATGTGGGTATTCTCAAAAGTATGCATAATTGGTACTCGTTGGATGTGGAATTTAATTATGCATTTAACAAGTGCCTACACATGAAATTGAGTAAACCTATAAAGAGATAAGCCAAAAGTTCAATAAATAAATAAATAAATTAGTATTTATTCTTTTTCCTCCAAAATATTTACATGTTCATCATTTTAAATATAAAGGGATTTGATTGGTTTAAATATTATGATATCAAAATTACATGAAAAATTCATGGGCACTTTTAGAATGAAATTTCCTTTGATGAGGCCTTGTCTCTAGAAAAATCTCAAAAAATAAACAAAAAATCTTTTAAGTGAAAGGGAAGCTCGTCCTCCCATGTATCCTTACATGATATCTATCTAAATCCATACAAAATTTCCTAAAAAAAATGACAGACCATGTGATACATCTTGCTGCATGAATCAAAGAATTGACATAATACAAAAGAGGGTAACTAATGCGCTGCTGATCACTAGTAAATTGTGCATTAGTGGTCACTAATAATGAGAGGCACCCAATCTCTTGTGAAAAAATTTGTAGTTGTCCACCACAAACCTGAAAATCTGCTAGATGTGTTGCATGAGGCCCAACATATATCTAAGAGTAGAAGAGTTGACTCTATGTTGCAACCCCATGGGGAACATTAAAGAACTCAGGAAAATCATCCCCTCTTCAGGATAATCAAGTGATAAAATATATGTCCTCCTCATAGGGCCTATACCATGCCCCAAGACTCACATGGAAACCCTGCTCCTAAACACTCCACCACTGGATCGTATGTTCCAACAAGATAGAGTGTGCCTTAAGGGATGTATCCTCTTCATAGTAATTAAGGAGACCTACGTTCCTTAAGAGCACTTGGGTCGCGGCACTAATAGGGTGAGGGTATAAATCCATCTCCCTCTCTCTAGCCTCCCATGGTTGAACCACATTGTAGACCATTTGCTCCTCCTCCTACTCATGTTATCTCTATTGATGTCTCTTCTAGATGATTGACATATGAAATACAACACCCTCATAAAAAAAACATATATTTTTTTATGGAATGAAAAATGTATTTATATATATAGAAACATAACTTTCAATATTAAAAAAACACCTCGTGCACAAAAAAACCCGAAGACAATGTGTACATACATATAACACACTGCTTTTTGTTCACATATATACATTTTCATCTTGGTGCATATCAAAATTATGCACAGGTGCACATGTATATCATTTTTTCACCAGTAGGAAACATTCAGGTTATCGAACAAACTGAGCTATATTTTTTAATATTATTTTTTTGATGCATTTAGTAAATATAAGCTCATCCTGGGTAAACTAAAAATGTACACACTAACATATAATTTATTTATTTGTTACAGTGAATTTTTATTTAAGAAACACAACATAAAAATAGAGATGTGTTAGGTTCATGCACCAAAGGAAGCTGAAGATGTAGAACACACAGCTCATGATTTTCTTTTTTCCAAAAACAATGGTTTTTTTTACCTATTTCGCAATTCTAATCTGCTAAAAAATTAAATTAGTGAGAAACATAGACATTGTCTGGACATTTGGCTGTAAAGAAAGAATTGTCCACACTTAATTGAGAAAAACAAATTTCACCGCTATTTGAGAAAATTGGAAAGCCATGGATTTAGCATGGTACTCAATGTTGAAAATGCAACAAGATGATGAAGCTTAGTGAAAAGAAGTCGCCTTCACTAAGTGGGCCCACAGGCTATTTTTGGCGCAAAGTCTATTTTTAGACTATGTCTATTTTTAGACATATGGATCATGGTCTATGAGTTGCAGGATGCTATTTATGGATGATTGGTCGAGTTGGTAAAAATAGATGGACCCCTATTTTTAGACATTGGGCAGTTTCTATTTTTAGACTGTCGAGCTAAAAATAGAACAGTCAAATATTATTAGCTCTTAATAATATTTAATTATAAATATTATCTTATCCTCTTGGAGCACTTCAGTTTGATGGATGTACATGAATCGAAGGTATGAAATACGTTTCCTAAGGGTTAGTTGAGCTATTGCATGGTTGACTTTGGGCGCAGAACCTGGCGTGTTGTGTAGTTTGGTGAGTTGATGAGACAACAGGAGTTGTACCAAGCATCTTGAAGGAACTAGTTGTATTTAGTCTAACTGAAAATACACTAGTGATGAGTGGTGGGAATTAATTATTAATTAATTCACTAATTATTAACTCATAAATCAACTAAAGAACACATCAGTTAACTGCAATGCATGGACAGTTCAGTGGAGACCAGTGTTAGAGGTGGGTGAAAGGGTGAGTCTACTATCAGTTGTGACTATTGGTTGTGCATGAGATTTTCACACACATTTATGGAGATTTCCAATGAGGATTGCGCAATTGGAGCTAGTGGGATTCAAACTTGGATCTCATCATTAATCAACTTGGATTGCGCAGTAGAGGAAGGCAGACTTGTGGAGGAGATTTGAACCGAGGACTTGTTCAAATCTCAGTTAGTTTGTGTGTAAATTTTGGAGATAGTACTGAGTACTTGTGAGGAGTATTGTGCTATGTATTGTTACATTTTATCTATCATTATAATATACAAATAGTTGGGGGTTTTCAGCTATTGCTTTCCCCATTACATCCTGTGTTGATATGTGTGCTTGATTATGTTTTAATGAGCGCATGCGACTACTTTCTATTTCCGCATATTGATGATAAATTGTAGAAGAGGTTATGTATTATGCATGAAGCTTAAATAGTGTGTAATCGTATAATCTTGAATAATTCACTATTATTCAAATTTTCACATGGTATCGTATGTAAGAATCGATCATCGGATTCACGTGTTGATTACAATTTACTTTTTGAGACGTAGGTCTGTAGAACGTCAGTAGCCTCTGGATCCATCCTTTCTTTGCAAGGTGATATATCCAGTAAATGCCCCTACAGTCGATCTCTGTGCTAGAAATACTTTGTTCTCACGGGTTTTAGATTGAGAAGCTATTGAGTTTTGAGCTTGGAATTTGAATTTGCAGCAGTATTTGTTTTCTTGGTGCCGGAGTTGAAATGTCTTTCAACGGATTGCGACTGGAGTATGCCCTTGAGGGCAGTTCGAATTATGTTGCATGGAAAGACAGAATGGAGGCGGTATTAGATGATAATGGGCTAAAGGATTTCATAGATGCTGAAGTTCCAAAGCCTACTGACGCTGCTCAAGTTGAGGCTTGGAAAAAGAAGATGGAAAAATGTCGAAGGATTCTGTTGGAGGGCATGAAGGATCACATTGTATCCAGCCTGCATGGAAAAACCTCTCCATAATTGATGTGGAAAGCGTTGACAGATTTATTCCAAAGCAAGAGCGACCAGAGGAAGTTGGAACTCAAGGATAAACTCAGAAACATTAAGATGGAGAAAGGCGACAGCATACCGAAGTACCTCACAAAGTTCACCCAATGCAGGGATGAGTTGGGAAGTGTGAGGGTGACTGTCGATGAGGAGGACTTGGTCGACTTGGCTCTCCTTGGTCTTCTGAAGAGTTGGCATTCCTATCAAGACTCTGTCAATGGTCGGGAGAATTTTCCAGGATGGGAGCGACTTTGGTCGGATCTCATGCAAGATGAGATAAGGCGGAGTACCAGGGACGGACCTTCATCAAAGGCATCTGATGAAGAAAATTGCACTTTGGATGCCAAAGCAAAGAAGGGGAAGAGCAAGAAAGCTTCTCATTCTGGTGTGAAAGGCAAGAAGCAGGACATGTCCAAGGTGAAGTGTTTTCATTGTCACCAGCACGGACATTATGCCACAAATTGTCTGCAGAAGAAGAAAAATAAGCATGTTGCTGGATCTGCAGCGGGAGAGGCTTAGCCTCGCATTTTGAGCTGGATTTTTCGTTGATCGCATGCTTGGTATCAAGTGTGATGGGTTCAGTTTGGTTCTTGGACAGTGGTGCGTCTTTTCACATGACTGAAGATCGAGATTTTTTTTCAGATCTGGATGAGAAAGATCTTGGAGTGCACATTGAGATGGGCGATGATGGTAGATACAGTGCGACCGGTATCGGTACCATTTCCTTTGAGAGGGAGTCTAGTAAAACCTTCGTATTGAAGGAAGTGATGCATGTTCCAGGATTGAAGAAGAATCTAATTTCTGTGGCGATGTTGGAAGACAAGGGGTATGATGTTTTATTCAACGAGGGAAAGGCTTTCCTGCGCAGTAAGACAACTGGAGAAACCCGGAAGATAGGGGTTCGAGTCAAGAACATTTATCAGTTGCAAGTGGATGGTTGCGTAGCAATGGCATGCAAGGCGAAAGGAGTGGTGAGCCGGGATGATGGTGAGCTGTGGCACCGAAGATTGGGCCACCTTCACCATGGAGCTTTGAAGATACTGCAGCAGATTTCTACTGGGCTTCCTAAGGGCACTCTTGCGCAGTCAGATCAGTGCAAGGGGTGTACCTTGGGAAATTTTTTGAAAGCCACCTTTCACGAGAAGGATAGTCGCGCCACGAAGATCCTTGAGAGAATTCACACAGACGTGTGTGGACCTTTCTCAGTAGCTTCGACAACAAAGAACAAGTACTATGTGATCTTTGTTGATGATTTTTCTCGGAAGTGCTGGATCTTCTTCATGCAGAAGAAGAGCGAGACATACTCAAAGTTCTGTGAGTTCAAGGCACCGGTTGAGAAGGAATCGGGGAAGCATGTGAAGGCTCTTAGGAGCGACAATGGTGGTGAATTCATCTCTGCTGAATTCAAGGACTTTTGCAGCGCAAAAGGAATTCAGAGAGAGCTCATAACACCTCACAACCCACAGCAGAATGGGGTTGCTGAGCGGAAGAACAGAACGATTGTGGGTGCTGCACGGGCGATGTTGCATGATCAGGGCCTACCCCTTCACTTGTGGGCGGAGGCATGCAATACTACAGTATATGTGCAGAACCGTTGCCCTCACAAGATACTACATGAGTACACCTAGAGGAGCAAGCTTTCTAGCAAGAGGCCCGATATTTCCTATTTGAGGATTTTTGTCCACTCGTCTACATGCATGTGATGAAGGATGCCAGGAAGAAGCTGGAGCCGACTGCAGAGGTTGGGATATTTTTTGGGTACACTGATACGCCCCACAACTATCGTGTGTATTTTCCAGACAGTCGCAAGACTGTTGTGCGACGGGATATCAAATTTCAGGAGGAGAAAGCCATGCAGTGTTCGCTCGAGAGGGAGCCACACTTGCATGTAGATGAGGAGCTATTAGTTCCTAAGGATGAGCTTCAGGATGTGGATCAGCCACAAGAGGAAGTTCATGGAGTGGAAGAGACCACTCATGCAGCGCCAACCATCATAGGGCACAAGCGCACTACAGAAGCTGAGCGACTGGCTCAAGATGCAGAGAAGGTTGTAGGACCACCTACAACACAGTGCAGACAGAGACAGTCACCAGACCGGTACACTGGATACATGGCTCTTGTGAGAAAATGTGGCGTGACAGAGCCATCCTCTTTCGAGGAAGCTGTGGAGGACCTCGATGGCAGACGCGCAGGAAGAGTATGATTCGATTGTCGTGTGCCGCGGTGGCGGGAGATTGTCCACACTGGAGGGGAAATCAGTGGTGGGTTTGAGATGGATCTACAAAGTGAAGCAGGAAGCTAACAGGAGTGTGGAGAAGTACAAGGAAAGATTTATTGCCTGAGGCTTTTCATAGATAGAGGGGACCGATTATGAGGAGACCTTTGCACCTGTCGCAAGGTATTCTTCCATACGGACGATCCTAGCTCTCTCAGCGCAGATGGGGTGGCACATTGATCAGATGGATGTGAAGACTGCATTCCTGAATGGAGTCATTGAGGAGGAGGTGTACATAGAGCATCCCGAAGGTTTCGAGATCTTCAGCAGCGAGTTGCATGTGTGCAGGCTCAAGAGAGCGCTTTATGGGTTGAAACAAGCACCTCGTGCTTGGTACACACGGATAGACAGTTATTTCATCAGACTTGGATTCTCCAAGAGTGAGGCAGATCCGAACCTCGTACCTGGCCTGGTGAGGGTAAGTTGCTGATCATTGTACTTTATGTAGATGATTTGATTTTGATTTCGGTGATGAGTTGTTGATACTTTCTATGCAAGGAGGATCTTGCTAGAGAGTTTGAGATGAAGGACTTGGGCCTCCTTCATTATTTCCTGGGATTGGAAATTTGGCAGCACAGTGATGGACTATTTGTTTCTCAGGGTAAGTATGCCTGGGAGATACTGGAGAAGTTCAACATGCATGGCTGCAAGCCTGTTGATACCCCTCTTCCTAGAGGTTGGAGGAAGGAGGATGCTACTTCGGCGGAGGTAGTGGATGCCACTGTTTATCGACAGTTGGTGGGGTCGCTTATGTATCTGTTCAATACACGACCCGATATATGCTATGCTATTAACCAGCTTTCGCAAGCTATGGTTAAGCCTACCAAGCTCTTCTGGAAGGCAGGCAAGCATGTATTGCATTATCTTAGAGGCACATCGGGATATGGTTTGTGGTACAGACAGGAGGATGAGGTGAAGCTGTGTGGCTTCACGAATGCAGATTGGGCAGGGAGCCCAACGGACAGAAAGAGCACATCTGGAGGGATCTTCAGTATCGGGTCAACAACGGTTTCTTGGTACAGCAGGAAGTAGAGATCCGTGGCACTCAGTTTAGCAGAGGCTGAGTATATGGCAGCAAGCTTGGCTGCATGCGAGGCCATATGGATGAGGAAGATTATGGTCGGGTTGTTCGGGTCACACTTGGAACCTACTGTGATTTATTGTGATAACCAGAGTTGCATTAAACTCTCGGCTAATCCAGTATTTCATGACAGATCCAAACACATCGACATCAGGTACCATCATATCAGAGATTGTGTGCAGCGGAGAATCATGTTACTTTCATATATTCCCACGGAGGATCAGGATGCTGACATCTTGACGAAGGCGCTCACCAGGAGAAAATTCGAATACCACAGAGGTAGGATAGGGGTTGCATATAATCCATATCTTGTTGAGAGGGAGTGTTGAAAATGCAACAAGATGATGGAGCTTAGTGAAATGAAGTCACCTTCACTAAGTGGGCCCACAGGCTATTTTGGCGCAAAGTCTATTTTTAGACTATGTCTATTTTTAGACATATGGATCATGGTCTATGAGTTGCAGGATGATATTTATGGATGATTGGTTGAGTTGGTAAAAATATATGGACCTCTATTTTTAGACATTGGACGGTTTCTATTTTTAGACTGTCGGGCTAAAAATAGAACAGTCAAATATTATTAACCCTTAATAATATTTAGACTATAAAAATTATCTTATCCTCTTGGAGCACTTCAGTTTGATGCTTGGATGTGGCACATGTAGCTGACAGAAGGAAATACGCTTTTCCTAAGGGTTATTTGAGCTATTTCATGGTTGACTTCAGTTAGAACTCATGTGGCAGAGTTTGGTGGAGTTGATGAGACAGTTGGTGGAGTTGTGTTCGGTTTAACTTAGTTGAACTAGTTGTATTTAGTCTAATTGGAAAATACACTAGTGATGAGTGGTGTGAATTAATTATTAATTAATTCACTAATTATTAACTCATAAATCAACTAAAGAACACATCAGTTAACTGCAATGCATGGACAGTTCAGTGGAGACCAGTGTTAGAGGTGGGTGAAAGGGTGAGTGTGACTATCAGTTGTGACTATACCCGTGCATGAGATTTGCACACACATTGATGGAGATTTCCAATGAGGATTGTGCAGTACAAGCCAGGGGATTCGAACTTGGATCTCATTCATTCACATCTTGGATTGCGCAGTAGAGGCAGGCAGACTTGTGGAGGAGATTTGAACCTGTGACTTGTTCACTTTCCATGCTAGTTTGTGTGTAGCATGTGAGATAGTGCTGAGAGCTGTGACAGCTTTGTGCTATGTATTGTTACATGTTATCTATCAATATAATATACAGATAGTTGGGGGTTTTCAGTTGTATGCTTTCCCCATTACATACTGTGTTATATGTGTGCTTGATTATGTTTTAATGTGCGCATGTGACTGCTTCTATTTCCACATATTGATGATCAATTGTAGAAGAGGTTATGTATTATGCATGAAGCTTAAATAGTGTGTAATCAAGATAATCTCGGTGAATAATTCAGCTATTATTCAAATTTCTACACTCAAGGATGGCAAGCAAGAAAAGCACCAATGCCAGGTTCTTACATGAGGAAAGAGTGACACTAGTGCTTCAAAAATATACAACATTATAAATGGTAAAAATGAAATTTAAGCCTGGGAGGTTTTTTTCATTTAATACTCTTTCCATGCATTATTTTTTTCTTCTAAATTGGTCTACTCATATTATTGATACAAAAATTACAGAGAGGTCTTAGCCTCCGAATTTCTTGCCCAGTGAAGCGGCAGTCTTTCAGGTAAAAACCTTAAAACTAACCAGAAATTATCAAAAACTGGACCAAAAGCCTTGTTGAAAAGCCACCCACGCAGGGGAAACTGGCTATGTGACATAATAGCAGAGATGAAAGATGGTAGAACATATGACCCGAAGCACAAAAAAGCAGACCCAGACTTGCAATTAACCGTCAAAAACCTGAAGGTGGAAGAGCTTTCAGGAAACCTGTTAGTGAGAGGGCTTCTTCAATGATACGACAGCCATATTCTTGGGTGTCTTCATCCTGCATATGGCAGTCATCGTTGTCCGTGGAACCTCCACCCTTAACATTACTCGGGCCACCAGGGGTGCATTTGCCAAGGACCTCGCTACTGCAGATATCTGCCCACTTCAGATTGAAGAAAGGAGGAGTGGGCAATAAATCATTGAAGCATTTCTCCTTAGGCTCACCCAAAGCCTGAATATTCTCCTGCGCGGTGTCAGCATGAATATCAACGGTGATATTGGAAATCATGGTGGCGCTGCAGTTGGCACAAGGAAAGCGGAATTGAGCATTGTGGGAGTGAGCAGGGGGGGAAGAAAGAGAAGGCATGGCTTGGGTGAAGCCCCGGTTAGAAAGAGAGTGCTCAAACCTTTGGCCTCGGCCACTCCGAGTAGCAGGATAACACCCAGTGAGAAACTCAAAGGAGTGAGAGGTCGAACCAAAGTTGGAGGAGGATGGCAGACGGGCAGTCTGTCTACAACTAGCCCCTCTTCTGGATCTCATACGATGGTAGATTCTTGGCATATTACAGTTGGCAGTTGGGGCACAGTGCGAATCGTCTGAGCAGAGGTGGGGGGCACGGACCTCAAAAGACGGCAAGGGGGTACTAGCCAGAGGAGCATAGTCACAATAAAAAGGGAAATGGACCGGGAATTGCAGAGAGGGCTGCAAGTGAAATGGATACCAGGCGCCAACTCAAAGTAGCAGACAAGAGCGCATCTCTTTCCAATGCCAAACCGAGACCAAGGCTCAGCTGCCGCCTTGGAACAGCTAGCTCGCAAAGGAAGAGAAAAAATGCAGCGAGAGTGAGGCTCCATGTTAGAAATGCGGTGAGGCTATCTTGGGAGGACATGCTGCGTTAATGCGGCATTAAAGATGAGAGCAGGGTTGTAAATACAGAGAAGTGCAATGATCTGGGTGGCGGTGGCACCAATCCACACGCCAACCTGCCATATCTCCCCACGTGCCAACGTACAGGGCTTCTTAAACACCCGCATCCGGGGGCTCTTTCTATGCATTATTATAACAGCGCACATGGGTCAAATATCCAAGAGCACCATTTTTTTTAAATTAAAAAACTTATAGTGGTGCTTTTGTTAATAAGCCTTGGGGCAAATACATGTACCTCAAGGATGTTTTGTTGGACTATATCACTATATTTTAAAAAAATGAAAACCATCTAATGGTGCTATTTAGAAAATGCCTCGAGGCATTTTAATACCTGAAAAACACCCATGGTTTGTTCGAATATAACACAATTGTTTTTTTTAAATTAAAAGCTATAGAGATACTCCTTATAGGTATGCACCATGGTGTTTTACTACAAGAAGGGCACCGATCCTGTGGGTGTATTTATATACACCCACAACTTTTAAAATTTAACATCTAATGCTATTGATTATTTAAGAAATGCACTAAAGGCAGGCAGTAGTCGTCACAATATAGCAAGAGAGTGGGAAAATGAATTTTAAAGTCAATATTTTTGTAAATTTAACCTTTTTCCCGTGCTATGAGTAGTATAAGGTGCTCTACACATTATTTTTAAATATTTTTTTTATCTTAAAAAAATAAATTTTCCATGATGCACCATGTTATATTTATCACTTGTGTTTAAATGGATAGCAAAATACTTATGCATTTGTATATTGTATATGCATTGTCAAAAACCTCTGCTAGAAAGTCTTGACCTTGTAGTGGGATGACAATGATTCCATTAGTGCCAAAGAGGCATATTGTAAGCATTTTTGACATTAATGACAATGACAAAAGAGAAACAAGATAGGTCTTTGATGTCATTGATATATGCACAATTGATGAGATGTTGTGATGATTTTTATTATGTTTGCTTGACAGAAGTGTGGCCACCATATGCATATGCATTTGAGGAAGTGCAACTAAGAATAGCTTGTGAGGAGCAAGGTAGAGTGGAGATATGGAGTTTTTGATATTGCATATATTGTTATGGAGATGTTGTTATCAGAAATATTGGTCATGTTGTAATGCAAGGCAAAGAAATGAAGAAATTGTAATGCAAAGAGGGATGAAAAAGAGCATCTAAGATGCATGGAAAAGAGACTAAATCAGTTTTCAGATAATGACGAATTTGCTACACAATTGTTAATGAACACAATGAGGCGAATCCCTTAATGCGTGGAGAGTCCAGAGGAATGAAGAGAGGTAGTGGAGCATTAATGCACCCAAATACGAATGGACCATCCTTCCACATTGACTTGCCAGCGTCTACTGATTGGTCGCAATTTGGAGCCGTAACTCCTGTGAAGGATCAAGGCAATTGCGGTATGTAAAATCTTTTGAGCCTAAAACTTCTTTTTATTATGAAAAATTTATAAAATATTTTTACAATTTGAATAAAAATTATTTTTGTTTGTTTATGTTGTTTTATTTTTTAATATACAAAATGGATCAAAATTTACTTGACTATAAAATTGAGAATAGTTAAAATGTTTTAACTATTAAAAAAAGTCAATTGCATTACATAATATATATAGTTTTTTTTTTCAACTATTTTATTTGTCTATAAAGATTAAATGTTATTTCATATGGACATCTAAATATTTTATTTATGAAATATTTTTACTACTTACTATAGGCATTGATAGTGAGACTATTGATGTTTAATTAACATTGTTTTCCACTTTATACTCTTGTGTATCATGAGATCCATTGTTAAAAGATTTAGAGTTTTCCCAACCTTGGATCTCATCTCATTTTTCTAAGTGTATACTAAATCTTGATTTGTGTAACCCTTTTACTCATTAATCTTTAAAATAATAATTATAACCCATAAACATCTCTCCCTTAGACACTAGTTTGGGCAAAGAAAAAAAACCAAAAAAGCAGATATATGTTCTTAAAAATGACTAACCTGAGAGAATAATAAAATTTACCAATGAAGAATAACAAAGTTTACCAATCAAGTTCTTCAAGAGAAACATGCAAATATTGTGAGATTTCGGCCTCTCATAAGTTCTGTAGTATAATATATATATATATAACTTTAGGTTCCCGGTATTGGGATGCTTTTCTCTTGGAATATGCTAATATTCTATATAATCAAATGATCATTCCAAAAGCCTAGCCTTTTATTTTCAAAGTAAGAGAGGATGGCTTATATAATATTGATTATTCTGCTCAGATACTACTAACTAGTCTAGTTGGAATAAGAGATGAGGAAGCAGTTATTTTGAATGAGGGCCTTTGCTAATTATTGGGATATGGTGGTGTTGTTTATCTTGAGCAAGGTGTTGTGGTTTAGCTCAAGCAATCTCTTCACATTTCGTTGAAATGTCACTAGGTTTTATGTGAATTGAATTGAGTTGATTTTTGTTTGAGAATTGAAAATATTTTTGTTTGAGTAATTAGTAATTTTAGTATTTTGCATTGCTGTCTCATTTTTTTATATGGCACAATTTTTCCGGAATTTATGATTTACAGTGTTTCTTTTGCAACATCTACTGTAATTTCTAGTTATATTTTTTAATTAAACAAACCAAACACACATATTCATTTTTTTTATTGTAAATTTTATTTATGGTTAAGAGTGACTCAAATATTTTTACCACTTATAGTTAGTATGAGATTACCATAATATTTTATTAATGGTTGAGAGCTACTAAAATATTTCTACTGTTATTTTTAGTTTGATCATTGAAAGTGAAAAATAGACACCTTGATCTATCATCAGAGAAATAATTGCAATTTCATTTTCATTTAACTTTAAGTAAATGATTTCCAGATGCAGATGCCACTAGCATTTGATGGGACGCTCGTCCCTTGCCGCCTCCTGAGGCCGTCATTATGGGATGGCCATCTGGCGTCCCACAAGTGCATTTACGAGGGCATTCAATATGCCACCCCGCGAGTCATTAATGCCATCATCTGGAACCGTCGACGCTCAGTGCATTTCACCTAGTTCACTTCGGCTTCTGAAATGGATTTTGGTCTCCTGTATGGTGATTTATCTATCTGCACCACCATTGCTCAACGACGAAGTTCTTGCCCGCACGCCTGCGCTGAGCCTAGCACTCGAACGCAGACTGGCAGACGATGTGAGCTTCTTTGCTGCTTGGAGACTATTCCCGAGTTCCATTACTCGCATAGTAAGCTCTGATGTTCGAATTCTTTGTCCATTTCTTCCAACCCTCCATCGTCGCTTCTCCTCTGCCCTTTCTATCACCCTCTCCCTTTCACCATGCCTAGATTGCGCCATCGCATGCGATGTCGTCGCGGTTCTAGCCGTGGTCATGTCATTCAATCTCGGTCCTCTCCCAGTTCGGATTCCTCCTTTGAGGATTTCCTCTGCGACCACATTCCGGAAACTAGGAGTCGCAAAGGTCGGCTTTGCTCCTCTGATTTCGCTCATCCAATTCTGTGTTCTCCACCTCCTCTGTGCCTCAAGTCGACCACTCCAATGCTCCTCCTGCTCCCCCTCCGCCTTCCTCCACAGCCCTGCGCCAAACCTCCCAACGAGCGCAATTCAGATTTGATTGTTCCTTTGAAAGGCCAGTTCTCACGGCATATGTCACGGTCACCATTCGTGAAGAGTCTACTCGTCCTGCTCCCCCTTCGGCCACTGTCCCTCGTCCCTCTGTTGCATTCCATAGCCCCAGTGCTCCTGACCCTGCTTCTGCCGAAAACGCCAAGGTCTCCTTGGCTCAGTTGAACATTGCCCGTGACGTTTCAATGCAGGATCAGAGAAAGGAAGGCGAGGACAAAAGCAAAGCGCTTCCCTCAACTGATGAAAGTGGAAGCAGCGATGAGTACAGATGCAGAATCGTGAAGGAACCGCCTTCTCCAGCTAATGATCAGTAGTCCGAAAATCCCACAAAGGTTTTTGTTTGTTATGCACAATGTTTATAGGTTAATTATGGCTTTTCTGTTTATTCACCCTCTGCTTGCAGAGTGGTTAGTTTTACTATCTGTATTTTTGATAAACTACTTGGTTGAAGGGCCGGTTTCCCCTATGAGGGCGACAACTCTTAATTTTCAGGGACTGGTTTCCCCTCTGTGGGCAGTCCAAACTCTTGTTTTTTGCAGCAGTCAAGCCCTGCGCTCAGGCTCTTTCAGCTGAGGCAGCGGTAGTTCTGTACTTATATGTTACATATTAATAAATTTAGCATTACTAAAAAAAAAAAAAAACTAAACTTAAAACTTTAAGTAAATGATAACTTAAATGAAAGAAATAATTTAGTTTCAGTTTACGTAAATGAGAAGAGTAATTTCAATTTAGGTAAATGGTAGCTCAGGTTTGGGTAACCATTTAATATGCCAAACCTACTACACAATATTCTTCTTCTTCATACAGTACAATATCAATATTCTTTTCTGTTTATTTGTTTTGGTGGTGCAGGACGTTGTTGAGCAATGTCGACGAGATATAATAGAAAGGGTTAATGATTAATACTAAGATGCATTTGTGTATTAAACTTGGTTAAAGTGGATTTGTGGATGAAGATGGTTACTATATTAATTTTTTTTTTATTAAAAATAATATATTTTGAAATTTTTTATTATGACATTACTCAAAAAAATAATAATAATAATAACATTATTTAATTGGTAACACAATTAAATTATTATTTTTATTTGTAATTCAATTAAATTATTATTTAATAAAATAATATATTTTAAAAAATTTTATTATAAAATTACTTTAAAAATAATAATAATAACATATCTAATAATAATAACATATCTAATTTGTAACACAATTAAATCATTATTTTAATTTTTAATATAATTAAATCATTATTTAATAAAACAATATATTTAAAAAAAAATTATTATAACATTACTTAAAAATAATAATAATAATAACATCATCTAATTTGTAACACAATTAAATCATTATCAAAGTCACCCTTGCATCACCTAATTATCAAAATCACCCTTAAATCACCTTAAGTCATTGGGTACCACAGGAGACCTATACATTAAAGGCATTAGTTATGGCGATCCTAACGAACCAGCTCTGCAAGAGTCGGTTGTTCAACAACCTATAGCCGTAAGCGCTTCTGGTTGGCATTTTTATTGGAGGGTAATTGGTTATGATTCTTTACATTGTCTTTTACAAAGAATAAATAAAAAGAGATTAATAATTTAATAAAGTAACTAACCAAATTTTTGTTTCTTTCCTTAAATAAGGAGAATTTACTTGTCCATGCGACTATACAGCAAACCATGCAGCTCTGGTGGTTGGATATGAGTGTAGTCGAAACTCAAGAACTCTTGGGGACCTACTTGTGAAATAAATGGATACATTTTTATGCAAAGAGGAGTTCAAGATCAATATGGATTGTGTGAAATAGTCTAATGATCTTCTAATCCCAGTCCAGTCCAATAAGAAGGGGATTAAAATATTAATATAAAATTAGATGTTAATTATATTAGAAAATGGCATGATAAAAGTTTGACAAAGAATAATTAAGATACAACAGTGTGAAGATTTATAATTTATTTGGCATATTTTATTGAAGTTTAATAGTTAAAATACATTATTAATTTATTTTGTAGAATTTATTTATTTATTTATTTATTTTTGGGTAAATTGTATATATAGAAGTGTGAAAACAATAAAATGATAACAAATCTCACCTTACTTCTAAATTTTATATTTAGAGTTATTTTCAAAAAATAAATTAATTTATATCCCATGGGTTATGGTTAAAGGAGACTCTTGCCATGGGTTGTGGAACCTCCCACATTGAAGCAAAAAATGTATTAAATGGTGGGGTGGCATGGCCACCTGGTGCATGCACATGCATGGGACTTTATCTCCACTAGGATTCTCTAATGTTAATGGTAGCAAGAGAGTGGAGACGCAACTCTGCTTGTAGAAGTTGTATGGTGCCTCTAATAGCATGTCATGGCCAACTTATGATTGTTGATAGGTTTTTGTGTTATGATTATGCAATATTCACTCTAGTTATGCTCCCATTATTAAATGTTTGAATTTTTAGACAAATTACTTTATAGGAAGACCTTAAAAAAAAAAAATTTATTTCCCATTGGGAAGATTGAGACCATCCATATTAAATATTGTTGAAAGTGGATGCATAAATGATGTACTAGAAACATTGATGTTTTGATGTAATTGTAACATGCTATAGTAATTTTTTTTTTTTACTACTTACTTACTTCTCATATTACCACTTATATTAGTTTTCAACAGAAAAGAAATAAATTTATGAACTAAATTCCCTATACATATAATATGAATTGTCTCATAAAAGAAATAGGCAGACAATACTTTACCTAGATTATACTTTGGTTAGACATATCGATAAAACTACTCCTACATAACAATCAACTTAGGGTTAAACATAATAATGTAACCACTATATGGCAATCAAACTTATGGATAAATAATAATATACCACACATGTATGGCAATCAAACTTAGGGTTAGGGTGGCATTATTGTTTTACTCAGGATCCGAGATTGATTAGCACTTATTTGAGTATGAATGGCTCTTCATTTCTTGAATGGTACATGGAAATTACTCCACATCACCATGGTATTTGATTATTGAGTTTGACATTGCCATTTTTTAAACAAGTTGTTAAGCGTCATGACCTACCTGGAACATGAGAGGTTACAATTGACCACCTGGGAGGAAAGAAGAGAGGAAAGTAGAAATATGTTCTCCCGATCCCAAAGTCTCTTACAGTAATAAGATATCACATTTATAGTGGAAAATGAGATTTTTAAAGGCTAGTTTTTTGGGAGCACTAGATAAGGTCGTACAATTGAATGATAACACAATCATTTAGTCACCAGCTCTAGGAATGCCACTTCTCTAATAGCGCATTTGAGAGAGAGTTGTCTGCCATCAACAATATCAATTATGGCCTTTAATTGAGCTTTGGAGAGATCAGATTCCCCCCCCCTCATTCTTTTAATTTTATCAATAGGTGACTATTTTCCTAACCCACCATATACTTCCCTATCCAACAATTTCTTATCTCTGGGTCTCTGGTTGTAGGGAACAATGTCTATAGAGAGCTTGGGAATAGTAGTTATAATGCTATCCATAGCCAAAGTGATGTTGCTAGAACAAAGAGAAGAATTTGAATCTCGCCTAAAAGGACAACACAATCTCATACAATTTAATAATAGATCAAAAGAGTTTAAAACAAGAGAGGAGGGGCATATGCCATCTGCTCCCCACTAGGCTCCATAACCGCATCTTGCAGTTCCTCTTTGTGTGTAGGAGTTGTATCCTCAGTGAGGGTCTCTTCCCCAGTATGTGGGATATCAACCATAGTCTCCCCTCCCACTTTATCGTACAACATCTTGTGATGAGGGACTTCATGTCTAATAAGTGGCCCATGGGTAGTCAGGTGCTTTTGCTAAAGCCAAGAGGGCAGTCCCAAGCCAGGTGTCCCAGCTTGTGATATTTGTGGCACTTGAAGGGAAAATTTTCATAATCAATTAGTTTAGAGTTTATTATAATATTTGCAATCAAACCTTCTCTCATGTCCAATTTAACCAGAATTCGAGCAATGTTCCTAGAACTGGTTTCCAGAAAAGACATATAAGCTTACAGAAAAGATCCCCAACTGTTTCCAATTGCCTGAAATACCTCCATCCTCTAAAAGTGTGGAGGGAGTGTTGGAATTCTGACCCACACATGGATCTCATCCACCCTCTCTCTATTTGCATCAAATAAGGGTGTCCACTTCTTGAACAGAATTAGGGCAATGCCAAATCCCCATTGTCTCTTTAATACCCATTCCAAGGATGTTAGGTTCTTTCTTCTCTTTCAAGTCTTTCAATTTATTTTGAAATTCAAACATTTAAATTTTCAATCAAGTTATCTTTCTCCTTTAACTTGTAACTTAATTCAGCCTCGGGAGTACTTACAATTTGCAATGGGGGTACAAAAAAACTTTAATCTACTTCTCAACTCCTCTTGAAGTCCTCTAATACTACTTTCAATTGTAGCCTTACTATCTATGATTTTTTCCTTAATAATATCAATATCCCTTAGAGATTCCTCTCTAATTCTAAATTCTTCAATTGTTAATCCATCAATAATATGATTCTTGTTGTTTATGGTTCTGATTGATTTTTGTACTTTCCATACAATTTCTTATTGCGGGACTATGATCTCCTTGATGTATTAAAAAATGTCATTCCCATTTAATTTGGACTTTTCCTTATAGTTCTTTATAGAGGAAGAATTATCCATTATAACTTGTTTGTAATGCATCATTGTATCAAATATTGAGAAAACAAATCTATCATTACAAATATATGTTGCATCATGAACATTTAAAATTGGAGATGTTGAACCACCAGTGATAAGGTTATTATTGAAGTTCCATTGGTTAAGGAGTAATTCTATGATATATACTTTATAAAGTACTAGAAAATTCATTGTTCCATGTTTCCATATAATTTTCCATACGAGCATCCTGCTCCTCAAGTTCGTTCATGTAAACACTTAGGACTATTAAAACTCTACCTACATTCTTGGGTAACTATACCAGTAAAATTTTCTATTACATCAATTAAAGTTTTCTCAACTACTTCATCAATCACTTTCTTCATTTTTTATTTCCTATTGTAAGTTTTAATGGGTCTTTTTTGAACACCAAGTCAATATAAATTAATATTTTTTTTGCAATGTGACTAAGTAATTGAACATCTTCTTGTTTTTAATTTCTTGTAGAGAATAATGTAATTTATTTTCCAATAGATGAGAGACATTTATAGCCTTGTATTCTACCCAATAGATAACTAGCCTTATGCATTCAGTAAAATATCATGCTTATAAGGATTCATAATTTCTCTAAAGACACCCTAAATCAGGATTCATAATTTCTCTAAAAACACCCTAAATCAATTATTTATATAGTACCTCGGTAACATATTGCATTTTTTGAAATTTATCCTAAAAACTAATACATTTTTCCCACATATTTCATAATCCATATCAATATTTTATAACATGGGGTTTTGTTTTGGAATTAAATTTTTCTCTTTCTAAGTGGAATTTTTGTTTCTCTTACAACCAAATGAGGTTCTACAAAAGCCCTCCTCAAAAAAAAAAATAATTTCGTATCCATATTATCATGATTATCTATTGAATCAATATACTTAATTCATATATTAATTTTTTTTTTATTAATTTGATATGATCATTACATATCCTTCTTGGGTATCTAGCGATTTTGTGCAACCCTCACTGACTAGTTTTTATTTTGGTATCGTCTTTGATAGGGTACAACTAGAACCCTAGCCGTTAGGCCCCCTCTTCCACTCTGTAGTCGACATTGTAGTTAGATAATGTTTCCTTTGGTGTTTTTGTTTCTTTTTTTCTTGTTGTTGTCGTCGGTGGGTTGTGGCTCACCATTCACCCTGGTGTTGCTCTGGTGTCGTTTCGTCATGGGGGTTTTGTGGCTTTGTCTACATGTTGCTTATGATTGGTTGTGTGTGGGGGAGTTGACGGAGTGGGCTCATTGTGGCGGCATATTTCTGCTATCTTCCATGTTGTGTTTTTAATATTCTGTTTATGGTTCGTCGTAGTTCCTTTGCTGTTGTCACCTACCAGGGTTTTTTTGTTGTGGGTTTTTGTTGGGTTTCTACTCTATTATTTATGAAGGTATACTTTGGGATTGTTTGTTTGGGATAATTGGGCAGCATGTGCCCAACTTATTGGCTAGTTACTTGTCCAACTTCTTTGTTGGGTTTTTATGGATTCTATTTTTATGCACTCTTTAGGGTTTTTTTATTTTTGGTTGCTCTTTTTGGGGATTTTTTTTTGGGTGCATGTCTACTTTGATGCTTGCTTGGAATTTTGGCTTTGTTGATTTTCCTTGAAATGATTATGCTTGAATGAATTCAATATATGAAAATTTTATTGTTGTTCTTTTTTAAGATTAATAAATTTACTGATTTATTTTTTTAGGGGCAAAAAAAATTAGCTATGGAATCATCCATATCTTCATTTTGGAAATTAAAATTTTATTGTTGTTCTTTTTTAAGATTAATAAATTTACTGATTTATTTTCTTAGGGGCAAAAAAAAATAGCTGTGAAATCATCTATATCTTCATTTTGGAAATTAAAATGTGTAAAGAAAAATATATGAATGAATTTGTAAGCTTCTTAAGATATATAGCATAATATTAAGACAATTTTTTTCACCTCTCCATGAATCAACACTCATTTAATTTTTTGAAAATGAACATTTCTTCCTAGGAACTAGTGTTTCAATTGTTGCACCCATGGTAGAGGATGTCGTTGTTTCAATTTGGACCATGGATTTATGGTTTAAGAACGGAAATCATGGACAAGGGGTTATAACACACACTAAGGAATGCACGTTGATTTTAGGGAATGCACATTGATGTTGAGGAATCCACTTTGACACTAGTAATGCACGATGATGTTGGGGATTGAACTCTGACATTAAGGAATGCACGTTGAGGAAAATCCAACAAGGAAATGAGTTTTTCTTTAAATGGTTTTTTAGTTAGATTGGTAATATTTTTCTATAAAGCACTTTTTCAAGGAAAATTAAATCAATAATAATAATGTTAATATTAATTTAGTTTTAAGGTCATGGGCAAGATAAACACTGAAATTTCTTGAGTGTTTTGAATGTTAAATTTTATGAAGGTGTACATACTCTATCTCCATTTGGAATTGAACCTATGCTCTTTTACAAGGAAATATGTGTTCTTAACCATTAGACCCACTAACAATTTTACAAAACTTGGCGTGTACTCTTTTAAGTACAATCACATAGATTTGTAACTGTTTTGTAAAACTAGACTTGGAATTTTTGAGAATTAATGAATACTTTGCATCCTTTGTCAGAGTATTGTAAACTTTGTGAAATATCAAGGGTTGCAATTTGAATTTGAAAAAAATTGTCAACAATGATTTTTTGCATCTCTCAATTAGGTGGGTGATGGAAATGTATATGTGGAAGACTTATAGGTACTTACAATTTTGGCTCTTTCTAAACCATTATATATTGGGTTTTCCTTAGTCCCATTTTTGCAATGACTCTTACCATAGGGTTATTCCCACTATAATATTATAAAAAAGGTACTTCCCACCTAACCTTACAACACACATCACTTTCAAATAGGCTCATTTCAATATATGGTAACAATTTTGTAATGGGATAAAATTTTGATAATACACCCCTTAAATTATTAACAGGACCAAGGGAACATCCAACCAAAAAATGCCAGTTAACCTAAAAAATGTCAGTTAACCTTGCACAAATTTGAGACATCCACCTCATTAGAATCAATCATACACAATGGATCAATGCCCATTTTAATTCATTTTCCTATGAAATCCATTCATATGGGCTAATGAAAATCCATTATTGTTTAGGCCATTATAGAGTTGCAAAAAATGTTAAGAGAATGCATTTGTCATTAATAAGCTGTGTGTATTCCTCCCTACTATGTAAAAATGCAATCCCATTCACTCAACATCCATTTTCAACTTCATGCTTGAATTTTCCTCAATACCTTGTTTTCATGCAATTCCATAAGGTCAACATCCAATTATCAACACAACGCGTGCATTTTTTCTTCATATGGCATGCATTTTTCATGATACCCTATTTCCATGCCTTTTTCCCTTTTAGGTCATGCATTTTTCACCATGGGGTGTGCATAATTTATCTAAAGAATTAGATGTTTCATAAGTCTATATATTCATGATATAATGAGATACCTATTTCAACATTGGGAACACATTTCTATCAAGTTAGCATGGATTTTAGCAAGGCCAATTTTAACAATTTGACTTCTTTGTTTTATAGGGATTTTTTAGGTCTTTATGCACAACAAAGATTTTTGGTCTAAAAATGTACACTATATCCTCTAAATGCTATCCTAAGGCATAAAAAAATGTATGCCTTATTGTAGGATATGGATGTTACAATTTCAGACCCGTCAAATCCTCATATGGTTTCCATCACTATATCCACTCAACTTCAAGTTAACTTTAAAGAATTTTATACTTACAATTGTAACTATAGATATATTAATGCCTCTTTATTGATTTAAACCCTTATTTCCATGATTGGTGCTAATATAGATTCCACCATTGGACCTCACTTACAAATTTAACCATTGTAACATAATTCTTAACAAGAAAATTATAGCTATCAAGGGAATACAATGATTATAAAACAATGTTTAATTATTGTCATTAATTTTAATAGTAAAAATCTAGCATAGCCATATTACCTTGAAATTTCGTTTCAAGAAATGACATTGCCAAAAGTTGCAACAACTTATCATACAAGGTTAACAAACTAAGTTTGTTTTCAATTAGCTTAACAAATAAGGGTCTGAGGTTCTTATAACATATTCCATACTAGTATCAATCATACATAATTTATCAACATCCATTTTCATTCATATTCCTACAAAATCCATTCATGTGGGATAAGGAAGAACCATTTAGGGTTTAGGCCAATATTTTTACACTACAAGTATGCCTTTGTCATTCTCAAGTTTTTTTATTCTTCATTACTGTGTAAATATGCAATCACATGCAACTCAATGTGCATTTTCAACTTGAGGTGTGCATTTTACTCAATAAATTATTTTCATGTAATTTCATAAGGTCAACATCCATTTACCAACATCTTACATGTATTTTACTTCACACAACATGCATTTTTCATAATTTTTTGTTTTCATATATTTTTTATAATGTCTTTTTTTCATATATTTTTCATAATCCTATATATTTTTTATACAACCATACCAATTTAAAACAAATTTACCAACTCAATGATAAAATGAATGAGTTCTCATTTCTTTAGAGGTTGCATTTAATGCTAATTTTTATGCTTGTTTTGCAAAATAGTGATGTAGTATCCCTAATGAAGGAGCATCCCACCTCCAAGTCAAAATTTTATTTTCACTAGACCTAGGGATTTTTATTTATCAAGAGAGTTGGTTCTCTAATTGAATGTAATTATTTAATTATTGTATTTCCTATGTTTTTAGAGAATTCTAGAAAAAACATGTATTTAGAAATACAATTGTAATCAAATCTATTCTTTGGGAAACATTTTGAGAATATTGAGAGAATTAGATAGAGTTGAGGATTAGTTAGATATTTTGAGAGAAATATGGATATAGAGGATCTAGTTTAGGTGAGGAAATAGTGGATGTGAACCATAATTTAGTTTTGGATCCTTTCTGTATAAATATGTAATTTTAAATAGGAAATAGAGTACAAAAGAGGTAGGAAAGAGATAGGAGAGGATTCGATGGCCAATTAGGGCCATAAGGTCGAGAATAACTTCATTGTTGTAATCAGGCCAGAGAGGGCCTATTATAAATATGTTTTATTGTTTTGTAATGAAATAATTATGTTGTTTGAGTGTTTCGAGATTGGATTTTATTCCCTATCATTATGCATAATTAAGTCCTATTGAATGGGTTATTGACCTTGAGTCCATATTAAGAATGAGTGTGACATAAATGTGTTACAAGTGTGGTAAAGTTTGAGGAGGGATTCATACATTTATATAAATATCAATGGCAGATTTGAGTAACACAGAGGAAGTAGTTGATAATTGACCATTTATATCATCAATGATCATGAGTTACCCAAATCTTAGAGGAATTGGAAGCCAAGGAATTGAGTTAGAGACGGAGGTGACATCAGATTTCCAGTGGAGGTAGACCAAGAATTGATAGAGCAGAGTGGATAAGTGGAAATACTTATTTTTTTTTTCAAACTTCAGATGGAAGTTCGTCAGTTACGAAGCGCCAAGAAACAAAGCTATCAAGTGATGGGACCTTGGTGAGAGGCCTTAAATCGAAAGGATCAAAGGAGCACATAGAGAGAAAGAGCGGGAAATGAGGACCAACAATACATTGAATTGTGGGTCCTGCCCCAAGGTTGCACCCTCGCAGCTTTAGTAAATTCATTTCTTACCCGCATTGGTATAATAAGAGTGGGCTTGAAGCCTTGGTTGGGAGCACAAGTGGGTACCGCCTAGATTTTCTATCCCGACGAGTTATTTTGAGTGTTCCTTTTTCATTATGTCGGCATGAAGGAGCACGATTACATGAAATTACATGGAAATTTGAGAAATGAGCCTCCAATCAAACATGAGGAGTGTCCACAAAGTGGGGTCAATGCATATAATATAACTATTGACATGTCCCAGAAGGCCTTCACCTCAAAGAAATAAGGAAGTGTGCACGGTAATAAAGGTCAACATTGAAGGTCCAAATTTTATAAGTCACAATTAGAGAAAAGCCTCAGTTGATATCATGGAATGTTGTGTGGGGGAGTGTCTAGTCAGAGATTATGTACCATGGTCACAAGGGAGAAAGTAAATGGATTCGAACTAAGGAGTGGCGCTGGAGTGTTGTGATGAGAATTGGGAACAATGATGCAAAGTTCGTCAAGAAGTATAGAACGGTCATGGAGGTCCTGTGTTATAAACTAATAGAGGGGCATGAAACCCTTTTGGCTCCTCTCACTTTAATACAAATCCTCTCACTATTAGATATAAAGGGGTTTATATCCCAAAGTTTGAAGGAAGCACCTTTTTAGACAAGACTAGGACTGTGTGTAGCAAGCTAAAAATTGGGCTTGCATCATGTGGTATCAAAGCATTTAAATCTCTTAAAAAATATATTAAAAGACAATAAACCAAAGCTTCCGAAACGGAACAGAGAACGAAGGATGCTCAATTGGATTGAAGAAAGATCTCGGAAAAGGTAATTTTGATTTGTTTTATAATTTTAACATTATTGAATATAGAGTGAAACTCTAGGGGAAGAGAAGAGTATTAAGGACTATGAGCATTAAATACTACCGTAGTAAGCTAAAATTAATAATAAACTCGAGATTTTGGAAAAGAAGAGAAACAAGTTTAGAGGTTTTTTTATTTTTTGTGAAGAATTTTTGTTTGAGGAATTTTCAATTGAATAACAAATTAATTTCCTTATTAGGATTAGAGTTTGCATAAATTTGTATTGATTCTAGTTTGAAACGAATATATGGAAGATCGTAGCACTGAAGTACACAAAATTGTCAAGAATAGGAATATTTGACTTATTGAAGCAAACATTAGTATGAAGAAGTTGACACTAGTTAAACAACCAACAATGTTGTGAAAGAGGAAAGGAAGCACGTGGGAAGGATTGTGACAGAACCCAACAACAGATTTGAATTGCTGCAAAAGAAGAGGTAATGACAATATATTTCTCAAAGGGAAAGTGAGCAGGTGAATGTGTAGTAGCCTAACAACTTTTGAAGTTGAAGAGGAGGTATCCTCTAGAGGAAGAAGAAAAGGTTCCATTTCAGAGAACCGGGAGGAAACAACTTCCAACAACCAACAATTGGGTAGAAGTTGTTGCACGCAATTTCATAGTGATTGTGGGAATAATTTCCTAGATACAGAGATAAAGAAAGAGAGAAATAAAAGGCTTGTTGCAGCTCACATGTGAACAAGGAGAGTTTACAAAGAGAAGGAGGAGGTAAAATGGTTACAAACAGTCAGATGACGGGTTCATATGTAGGTCACAATTCAAGAAGACATGATCATTAGAGGAAATTTTAGCCTAAATGTATCCATGAGATATTCACATAATTTTTATGTCATAATATGTAAACCAATCAAAATGATTTAAATTTAAAAAGAGGTACATGTAAATATTTTTGAGGGAAAAGAAGAAAAACTACTTTTTTTAACTGTATTTTTGGCTCATCTCCTTATAGGTTTACTCGAATTTCAAGTTTAGGCACTCGTTGCATGCGGAAATAAATTTTTCATCCAATGAGTAGCCATTATGCATACTTTTGAGAAAACTCACATTGATAAAAATTTAAGATACATTAAAAAGCGTGTTCAAACACACCTTTTAATGTATCTTCAATTTTTTAATGTATCTTCAATTTTTATCAATGTGGGTTTTCTCAAAAGTATGAATTTAATTCCGCATTCAATGTGTGTCTAGACTTGAAATTTGAGTAAACATGTAAGGATATAAGCCAAAAATACAATTAAAAAAAGTAGTGTTCTTCTTTTCCCTCAAAAATTCATAACTCTTATTTTATTATTTTAACTATTATTTTATTATTTTTCCTTAGGAGGCCACTTTTAGGCTGAAATTTCCTCTAATGGTCGAGGCATCTAGAAATAGATGAATGAATGCAGAAGCTAGGAGAGAAAATAGTGATTAGGTGAAAATTATAAAGGAAGGAGTTGACATAATGTCAGGAGAAAACAAGACATGTAAGAGTTTAAAAACATATTGATGAAGCTAGCTTATCGCAGTGGCTTGAATGAAAATCACAATGAGCAAGATGAAACGAATTAAGGTAATAAGACTGTGACTAGTGATGGTCATAGTAAGGGTTCGAAGGTAAGCCATAAGAAATAAAATTGTGTATAATTTAATAAAGAAGTAGTTGAAATTAAATTATAGCTAGAGGTTTTGAGAGGGTTGTTACATAAAGGTGAGGATGACCATGGTTACATATGAACTCTTCGGAGGAGAGTAAAGTGGAATATGTTGCGAGTGAAGCTGATACATATATTAAATGCTTAGTTGATGAATAAACTCAAATAGGTTGAACATAGGCTAGATGTGCATTTGGGATGATAAATGGAGAAAAAACAAAGGAAAATTGCTATAAAGAGATTATTTGTATACCAGAACAAGGATTAGTTCTTGGGGACAGTGATGAAGAAGATATTGATGAAAGGCTACCCGAGAGTCTCATAGCTTATGGGGATAATAGATATCATCATGGAGGAATGATGGTCAATGTGTTTCTAGAAGACAAAGGCCATATTGATTCTAATTTTAACCATTGGTGTATAAGTGCAGAAGTTGTTACAGATTGAAGACTAAATATTATTTTTTTTCTATGAACGGAGGAAGAATATTCTCTGAGTAATGTTGAACAAGTTGAGAAGAAGACAAAATTGTCTTTGGAATTTACTCAAAATGATGATATAAAGGATCATCATGGGTTTGAAGAGAACATGTATGATGAGGAGAAAGTTTTTATTATGGAAGAGATAGATTTGATGAGCAGCTTGGAAATTTTAGTGTTGCATGAGGAAAGGATAATAATCCATATTGGATCATTACATTGTTTTTCATCCATCTCGATGCATTCTGAGTGGAAAAAGTTGAGGAATTAGCTCACAGGACCATTTTTACCGGTGGGACCCAGTTTGGTGAAACGAGGTTTGAAACCTTCCAAGAGAGTTTTGAGGAATCAAATGATGTTTTTTGGGGGTAAAAATTTTCCTCTTTAGCACCGCATATTTTCATGTTATTTTACACACAAAGACCTTTCCAACAACATAAGAAGCATGGCAGTTGGATTCCATATGAAAAATTTATGTCACTTAGAAGTTGACCTTCTTGTTTTTACACCTATAGTTCGAGAGGATGCCACGTCAACCCCCATTTCATAGAAAATGGGCTAGCCATGTGTTTTTGATGTAAAATACTCGAGAATATTCTATATTGTAACTCTAATTAGGAATTGATGTAATCAAAATTAACCACTAGTAAGCTATCTGGCTTTCTTGTAATCGGACCACTAGGAGGAAGAGGTATTCCATTCTTTCGAGAGAATTTGGTTCCATAGCTAAGAAAATATAGCCAAGAGAGGGAGGAGGTAGATCATATAGAGAGTATTTGTGCCCTGTAGCAACCCACGATCCACATGCATTACTTCTTTGTACCTACAACCATATTTCTAGATAAATAAAGAGATCAAAATAGTCTCACCTTCCAAATGGTTTTTCTCCAAAAATGGTTTTCGATAGCATATCTTAGGTCTTATGTGTCTGCGTGAGATCATTTTTTCATTTTCTACTTTTGTGCATAATTTCCATTCACATTCATGCACTAATTGAAATTAAGTGTATAGATCTATAAGTTTAATAAAACTGTAATGGTGTAAAAATTCAGAATTTTAATAAATGATTATTAGATTTGTTGTAATGAACTATCCAGTGGATTATCCATGGATTTTTACGGATCATTTGGTATTAGAGAAATTTTCTTTGGGTATTTTCTAGAGATTGTATGGATCTAGATCGGTGGGGTATAAAAGCGTAAAACCCTAATCATGAGTGACGAATCTGTAAACGAACCTCGTGATACTGTAGAGGTGAGGTTTATGCTGCTGTAACAACAAGTCCCATATATCAATCGCAATGTAAGTCTCCGCAAGATGGCCTTGAATAGAAATATATGGATATTTAGATAATATTGGGGTTAAAATGTAGAGGAAAAATTAGAGCAGGGATCAGAAGATCAGGGAGAAACTGAGTTGGAGTTGAAGAAAGAATATGGAAAATATCAACCTGGTTCAAGTGCCATGAATCAATCCTTGTTTAAAATGGAAGAAAAATTCAATATCAAGCTGTACCATGACAAGATAGATGCTCTAAAGTTGAACTGCTGGTTACAACAACTGGAATTTTATTTCAGCATCCATCAGATTGAGGAAGGGAAGAAAATCTCATTTGCACGGTTGAAATTAGAGGGTCGTGCACTGACTTGGTGGGAGAGCCACATAGAAACCTTGAGGTTGGAGGGAGAACCTCCAGTGACTAAGTGGGAGGATTTAAAAAACCCTTATTAATTCATAGTTTTATCCCATTGGGTATGTGGAGGACCAGTGGACTAGGTGGCATTACTCCAGTTAAAAATCGGGCCAAAGAGTGCATGAGTACACCACAAAATTCAAAAATATGGCTATAATGTTGGGTATCTCTCCAAATAACCCAAACATACTCCTCAATTATTTAGGGGACCTGCATCACCATATTTGTGAGAAAGTGATGTTGTTCAAGCCCAAATTGGTGGATGATGCTTGTGTACAGGCACAACACTTAAAGAACATAGGCCTGAAAAGAGCAGAATCAAGTGGATCAAAGCAGAAGGAGTAATAGGAAGCTTCTAAGGAGGGGAAAAAGAAGAAAATAAGGGGAAAATATAAAAATACAACAACCACAACACACCACTATAAATATCCTATCAACCATTACAACATTGATGGCCATACAAAGGAGAAGTGTTGGAAGTTTCATCTAGAACTAAACCTGAATAAAAAGAAGAAATATAACAAGAAGACGAATCTCATGGCCATGGATTCGAGAAACCAAGTTGAAAGTAGCTTGGACATGGATGATAATATCGTTTGTACGTCAGTGCAGAAGGAGGTGAATCTGAGTAGCCTTTAATAACACGAAGTGAAATAAATGACCAAACTCTTCCATATAAATATATAGGTCAAGAAGACAAACATTGACGTTATGTTTGACTCAGGATCACAAGCAAATCTCATTGTAGGAGAGGTGGTTAAGAAGTTTGGGTTGGAGGCTCGTGATCATCCTGTTGAGAATGCAGCAAGATGATGGAGCTTAGTGAAATGAAGTCGCCTTCACTAAGTGGGCCCGCAGGCAAATTCTGGCGCAAAGTCTATTTTTAGACTATGTCTATTTTTAGACATACGGAGCATAATTTGGGAATTCTACTTGGAGATTCTTAAAGTATGCGACATGTCGGTAAGAATAGATGAGACCCTTATTTTTAGGACCCGAGCTATTTTTAGACTGATCTCCTAAAAATATGGAAGTCAAATATTATTTACCCTTAATAATATTTTGACTATAAACAGCAGTTTACTCTCTTGGCGCACTTCAGTTTGAGTCATGGAGGTGGCTCATACAACTGACACAAGGAATCACGTGGTTCCTAGGGTTTGATGGCATCTTGCATGGTTGGCTTCAGTTAGACTTCAGTGGCAGAAGTTTTGGAGGAGTTAACGGGACAGATAGTGGAGTTGTGTTATGTTTGTTTTAGTTGAACTAGTTGGGATTAGTTAACTAGCTAATCAACTAGATATGAGTGGAGTGAATTAAATATTATTTAATTCACTAAATATTAACTCATTAGTCAACTCAGGAACACTTCAATTCACTACAGTGCATGATCAGTTCAGTGGAGACCAGTGGAAGAGGTAGATGAAAGGGTGAGTAAAGCTATCAGTTGGAGGATCAGTTTTGCATGGGATTTGCATTACACTTGGAGGAATTGTCCATGACAATTGCGCAGTCAAGCCAAGGGGATTCGAACCTTGGATCTCTTCATAGACAGGCCATGATTGCGCAATAGAGGCAAGGCAGTCAGCAGTGAGTTTTGAACCCGAGACTTGTTCAAAACTGAGTTAGATTGTGTGTGACTTTATGAGAAAGTACTGAGTACTTGTGAGGAGTAGTGTACTTGTTTGGTTACATGATTTCTCCATTATAATATACACAATAGCTGCGGGGTTTTCAGCTATAGGCTTTCCCCATACATACTGAGTTAATGTGTGATTGATTTGATGTGAGATTACTTCTATTATTTCCGCATGAGACAATTAATTGTAGATGAGATTATGTGTTATGCATGCAATTCGAAATTGATGTGTAATCGGGTTAATCTCCATTGAATAAGTGATTTATTCAGCTAATTTCTACACATCCAAACCCATATCCACTGGTGTTATAGGTCAATTTGGGCACCATTCCCAATGACCTAGTTAACTGGAAATCATCTCCAGGACCAATGTATAGGATCTATCATCTCCTAACATTTCAGTTGCTACATGCCCTAAGACAAAGAACAAGACAAATCAATCAAAGACTTTCATCTGCAAAGGTTTCCAAAGTTTGAAGTTTATAATATATCATATGAGAGCTCATCAATGTTGCCTCTAAAGGGACTAAGTGCGTTGCATATGTAGGTAGCCCTATGCAAGGCTACTCTGCAAAGCACTTCCCGACATCCATGGGTGCGTTGGTCACATTGGGAGCGAAATTCTCATTGTTCTGGAATCTCCACTTGGCTAGTGCCTTCTAGAGGAGTTAACATGTGTCAAACTTCGAATCCATGTGTCCATATGAATTCTACAAGATTGGGAACATGTATTGCCTATTATTGGAAATTCATTGATTGTAAAACTACCTCAGATCCTCTATAAATTGAGCACAAATCTTAGTGTTTGAGAAAGAAGAATTTGTGTAGAGAAATGCTGGTGGAATTTTCATTGAGGAGATTGATTTAAGTGACATATTTATGGAGATATCTGAATTGTGATGAGGTTGGGATTCTGCTGGAGATGGTGACACTAAATCAATCATTGGGTTGTAACCTCCCCTTCTATCATCAATAAAGATTACTGCTTATTTTTCCCTATATGCATCTGTATAAGCTTTTATTTTCAATATAATGATTTCTTAGTTGATGTATATAGTTTATGCTTTATTGATTTAGCTAATAACTTGAATAGACATCTATATTATTTCTATCTCTTGTTGTTTAGTGTTCATTCTTGCAGGAAATATTTTGCACAACCAGCTGGAATTTGAAGCTATAGTAAAAGCGACAGAAGGAGACTTTGGAAGCACTTGGATCTCAAGTAGGTTCCTTATTTCATTCTGTGTGTCTATTTACAGTTAGGAAAGATAGTCGTAAAGTCTTTAATCTGTTTTTCTAGATTAGCACCTTCCTAGGGAAGAATGATTTATCCGTAATTCATAATTCTGCACTAACAAATTGGTGACTCTGCTAGGGAGATTACTCTTTATCCTAGGTGTTTTATCCTTTGATTTTCTCTGATTATTCACCTAGTAGTTGTTACTCACAAATATTAGGCTTTTTAAGATCCAAATTTGCAAAATAAGTGTGTTAAACAACTATGTTTTGCTTTATACACTACGCCCAACGCACTCTTGGACATGACACAGTGCTTTGCATAACAGTGTCTCCCTTTCAGGCCTGCGTTGCAAAGCATTGTCTCTCTTTAGAGACTGCATTGCCTCCTGAAACCATCCAAATTCCCTTGAATTTTTATTTGTAGTTTGTTTTAGTTTTTTTTTCTGTTGTGTTTTGAAAAGCCTAAGCCTCATATTAACCATTGAATTCATCTACCTCTTCCTCCTTTGAAAGAAAATTTGTTCAATGTTTGTTTAAAGCATTTTTCTTTATCATTGGCAAGTTAATTTCAAAGTATTTTATTATTGCATTAGATCCATTTTCTTTTGAAAAAGGAAATTGTCGTAAAATATTTGCTTCCTGATAGGAGAAATTGTTGTTTCATTCCTCATTTTTCCTTCAAAAGAGAAATTGTTGTTTGTATTCCTCATTTCTCAAAAGTAAAAGGCATTTGTTTGTATTGATTTAGTATACTTAGTTTCTTTTTTGCATTCATAACATTAAAGGAACTGAAAAGAAAAATATGCATTTGCATGTAGTGATTTATGTGTTTTGCAAAAGGAACAATTAGGAAATATGCATTTAGTTTGTGTTCTTTTATTTTTTTGCTTGCAAATTGATTGCTCTTTCCCTCTAGTAGTTAGGATTTTCATTGAAAAACTAAAAGTGAAAGATTTCTTATCATTCTTAGTTGCATTTTAGGAATTTTCCAAATACATCATCATGGTGAACCTTTGAAAGGAATATTGTTAAGCAAGATCAGCATAAAATTAATCTCAATTTACCTAACAAAGCATTGGAACCAGAACGATAAAATTTAGAAGGTCTAGGCTAGAGACGTGTTCAAGCGTCGTAAAACATAGCAGATGTCGTTAAATTTTCTGTGATACATTCCGAGTGTGATACCTCACTCCACATACATAAGTATATCGTAGCTTTTCCACGTACTTTCGGGTATATCAGGCGGTGTTATAGTACGATAAGTATAAAGGGGTGCTCTCACTGTGCATTTTCGCATCAGATAATGCTAATACGGACTTGGGCCTCCACGTACCTTCGGGTATATTTGGGAGGACAAATTTTAGGTGCTATCCATCCATAGTGGACCTAGTCCGCTGCCTTGTAAATTGTGATACACCGAACAAAACATTCGGGGAGATTGCCTGCCCGTACTTCTTGGTTCGCCAAGAGGTATTATGTAGTTCACAATTTCTTGGTAAACCATTTTTCTTAGCATTACCCTTTTATTTTGTTTATTTGTTTTTGGTTAAAATAAATCAGTAATCGTGGAAAAACAAAATCTTTTCCCCTTCCGTTCACGTAGACTAGCGTTAAAATCACCATTACCACCCGAAGTTACTTCTGGTAGGCGAAGGCGATCACGATTTGTCGAATCAAGTACAATTCGTACCTCTGGTGAAACATCATTTTCCAATAAACCAGAGTTAGCTCAAGTTGTTTATACACATCCTGGTTTGTCTGCTGTTGTCGAAATAGAGTCTTCATAGCTACCTGTGTTCACAATCCATCCAATCAGTGAGACCATACCTCCTGGACCCAACGTTGTTCAATCAGAAATTGATCCAGATCCTGTCTCTTCTTTGCGAGAAAATCTGAATCCTGAATTCATACAACTAGAAGTTATTCCTACCTTGGTCATCCCACAAATTGTTTTAGCTATTGAATCTCCAATATCACATAGTCAACCACTTGAAATATACTTTGATATTGACGGTGAAATACTTCCCCCTAATTTAATTGCGATTGAAGGAATCCCACAAGACGAGACACCTTTAACTCCAACCCATTTTGGGGAGGACCTTTACCTATACGAGTCTTTTTCTCAATCGACACCATCTGCTTTTGTTGATCCTGTTCCTTTTCAAACTCCCGTTGATTCAAAAGGGTATACATTTGGTCAAGTAACCATGCATGAACCAACATATTCGGTTGGGCCATCTGTTCCAATTATGTCAGCTCCTGCCCTAGCTACCTTGTTGATGTTTACAACTTCACCAGAGTCATATTTTCATGGTGGTTATTTGTTCCCATCAGGTTACAAATCATTATCTGGAATTTTCTCTGGTGCATCTTCAAACCCATGGACTTTACCAATGTCATCATCTGGTATTTTAACTGGTAATCATATAGTGAGTACTGAAAGGCTTGATTCTTTATACACATCTTCAGGGCAATATCAAGCTGATCGTTCTGGGTCTATTCCTTCAAGTACCATATCATGTGGACTACCAACATTTGGAGAGAAATATTTTCCGTCTTATTATCCTCCTCATGTTAGGGGGAAACCTTTGGTCACCCAATATGACAGTACTGCGTCATTTTTTGGTCAACCGAATGTCGAAATGAATGTTTGTGAATGGAAGCCCACTCTACCTATCCAACCACAAATAGTTGTACACTCGTATCAACCAGTTCAACCTATTATACCCACATCATTTCCACTTGTCAATACATCTTTACTCGTGTTACATAATCAAAATGTTGTACAACCTTATAAAATAGGTCCTTCAACTCAATATCCTCAAATGTTGGGTCCACAGACTCCAAATCCTTCGGTTAATTTACAACAACTTGTATCCGGAATCATTTATTCACAAGCTGGTTTACAATTTTACGGGATGTTACAACCACAACCTAGTTATACCTATCAATTGAATCCAAGTTATCCTAATTTGGGTTATAACATTGGTGGACAGACCCCATGGCAGCCACAGGTGCAAATGCCTCAAACTTCATTTCAACAAGTATCATATCGAGGTTTTGGTCAACAGAATCCTCAAGCATTTGTGTTTCAAAACAACCCCTATCTGGGTTACCAGCAGCAGATTCCTTATGCTAATGCTCAAAGGCCTGTTGCTCAAGCAATTCCATCTTACCCTGTCTATGCTCAACCTAACCTTAATCGACAATTTCCCTTTGTCGCAACTTTATAGTTACCAGATTTAAATCGACTAACTAATGATCCAATTAACTATGCTCCCTAGTGGTCGATGATACCTCATAAATTACCCTCGGATATTCCTAAGTTCAATGGAAACCCTAGAGAAGATCCATCGACTCATGTTATGACTTATCATTTATGGTTTTCATCAAACTCCCTGAATGATGATTATGTTCGACTATATCTTTTCCAGCGTACGCTCACAGTTCTGGCTGCAAAATGGTACATTGAATTATCTAAAGATTCTTTTGATAATTTCACAGCCCTAGCTATTGTCATTTTGACTCATTTCCAATTACCCATACGATATGAAACTGGAACGGAACTCTTGACAAATTTCAAACAGACTAATTCTACTCACATCTCTGATCATATTCATGAGTGCGTCGTCGTCGTAGAATGGTTAAGACATTTGTTCCAGATCAGCTCCTTGCTGAATGGTTCATTAAGTCCCTATTACCATCTATAATTGAGGATGTGGCTAAGGGTGGCATTGTCACACAAGATTAAGTTATCGCTCATACCCAGTATTTAGACTTGATTTATACTCAGTCCAACATGCTCTATGAAAAAATTCCTAACGCGCCGAGATCTAATTTTACTGTTCCTCCTCAATTAAAGGACTCTCATGCCAGAGACGGCTTGATTGGCACTGCAAGCACACATCACACTACTGCATCTGATCCTGCTCCTTATTTCGAAATTAATTTTGTGTCATTTGACAAAGGAAAAAGTGAAAAGCAACCTAGAAGTAAGAAAAAGGGGAAATCTAAGAAAAAGAAAACTTCTAATCCACGGGAAAGATCATCTGATCAATCGTCTGGACCTAGGAAACCTCGTTATCCATGCATAATATGTAATGAGGATAATTTTTTTAGGGATTTTCCTCACCACACTGAAGTCTCAAAAATCATCAAGACTTCCCATGTGTCAGCTGTGTTGACAAACCCATTTCCAAATCCAGACACAAACATGGTTGCTACGGATCCCACTCCTAGTTCCCAAGTGTTAATGTTATCTGTCACAAAACCTTCAGTAGATATTTTGGTGTCAACGTGTAATAAACATTATGGTATTCAAGCCACTGATCAACCTACTACCTCGACAACAAATCCGTCTACGGAATCAATACCACTTACTACTATTCCTGAATTGACAATCAAGCCACCGAAGGGAGTAATTCACAAATCAACATATAATCCTTGAGCAAGAGCTGCACAAAATTATAATATAGTTGAAGATTTGACTCAATCCCCTTCAGTTGTGTCTACTCTTGAGGTATTACAAAATTTTCCCTCTAAAAAACAGGCTTTATTGTCAGCTATTGGTGGAATTGATCCGACTGATTCGAATCTTGTCATCTTTAATCATATGGGCTATGTGCCATGACTACTAGCAGAATTCCCATTCTCCATACAATTAAATGTTCTCAATCACCTTGTTCATCGCACTATTATTGATGAGGGAGCATCTACATGCATTATGTCTTTGAGTTGTTGGAAGTCACTTGGCTCGCCACACTTATCACAATCATCAACGACGTTGAAGCCATTTGATGGACGAACATATAAACCCTGTGGTATTATTAATAACCTACAGGTTGAACTAGGGGGGGAAATAGTGAATATTGATGTTGAGGTTGTTGACGGACCCCTTGACTATAATATTTTACTTGGAAGGCCATGGGTATATGCAATTACTGCAATTGTTTCTACATATTTTAGAATGCTTTCCTTCCCACATAAAGGTACTATCACAGTCATTAATCAACTATCCTTCTTTGCCTCTGCTTTGCAGGTAACTGGAAGCATTTCGTTCGTTCACATACCCCAACTAGAACTTTAGAACATTGGTGTAGGACTCTTAAAGGATTCCACTTTAATGGGAACCTTTGCATTACTACCACCTGCGATGTCGGCAGAAATTGCAAGTATAGAGACCTGCTACATGATCTCTTCCACTCTATCTAGATTAAGGAAGAGTACGGGTGATTCTGAAACTACTACGTTGGATGAGTTTCTGCCGCCCAGCCCTATTGAGCTGGCATAGCAATCAATATATTTGGCTTGGGCGGAAAATATGAAATCAGCGTCACCGAGTGTTTGGGTTGATCGTTCCTTAGATTTTGGTACTCCTTCTGATCCTTTTTCCTCAATGTTCTTGACAGATGAGAATATTTTGGAAGCCATGATGTCAGAAGGAGAACCATGGGAAGATTATAATCATCGTTATCTTCCTGATTATGAAGAAAATTATCTTAGTGAACTATATCACCCATCCATCAAAAAATTCTTTTCAAATTCTTTACCCACTAATGCAATCGATATCGAGCGAAATCTGTCAAATATTGAAGAAACCATTTCTATCAATATTTCGACCAAACCTGGCATTGTAGAAAATATTCATGTCGGTGTATCTTGTTCTCCATCAGAACTCGAATCATATCGCTCTCTATTCCACGAATTCTGTGATGTATTTTCTTGGTCTTACAAGGAAATGCCATGCATAGATACTAGTATTGTGAACACACTATTAATATGTATCATGATGTCAAACTGGTGCATCAACAACTTCGTCCCGTTCATCCAAAGAAAGTCGCTGCCATCAAAGAAGAAGTTGAAAAAAATTTGCGTGCTAGTTTAATATACCATGTTCCGCTAACTAAGTGGGTTTCCAATATCATTCCTATCATTAAAAAGTAAGGAATCATTATAGTGTGCGTCGATTATCGGGATGTCAATCTTTCTTGTCCAAAAGACAACTATCCTACTCCCTTTATCGACCAGAGAATTGACGATTGTGCTGGATGTTAAATATTTTCATTCATGGATGGATTCTCCGACTACAATCAAATCAATATCTGCCCAGAGGATCAACATAACACATCATTCATCTGTCCCTGGGGCACATTTTCTTATAGAAAACTACCGTTTTTTTTAAAGAACACTGGGACAATTTTTCAGAGAGGAATGGATTATGTTTTTAATGACAACAAACACATTGTTCAACCGTATCTATATGATTTACCAGCGCATTCAAGAAATCGGACTGATCACCCGATCCACTTGAGAGCCATTTTCTTATGCTGCCGACACTACAAAATACGCCTCAATCCACATAAATGTGTGTTTTGTGTTGGTTATGGTCATTTGCTTGGATTCATAGTCTCAAAATAAGGAATTCGAACTGACCCATTGAAGGTTCATGCCATTCTTGATTTGCTCGCGTCGTCAAACTTACTTCAGATATAGAAACTTCAAGGAAAGGATAACTTCCTAAGAAGGTTCATTCCAAACTACGTCGAAATGGCTAAAGGATTTACTCGACTATTGAAAAAAGGGGTTCCCTTCCATTGGGACCAAGTTGCGCAAGCTTTTTTTGATGTTGTCAAGGACACTCTTGTCCGAGCATCATTAATGTATCCCCCTAATTATCAAAAAGATTATTTCCTATATATCACCGTGGTTGAAACGACCATTGCTATGGTATTGGTCCAAGTAGAAAATGGAATTGAACATCCGATCTATTATTTGAGTCATAATCTCAATGATATAGAAGTTAAGTATTCATACATAGAAAAGCTTTCCTTGGCAACTGTTCAAGTTGTCCAAAGATTTCGACATTATATCCTGCTCCGAAAAACCACTATCGTTTCAGATTTCAACCCCATGACTTATATCTTATCATGTCAATTACTGGGGGGGGAGTATTCAAAATGGATCATCATTTTGCAGGAATTTGATTTTGAATTCATCAAATCCAAGTCAAAGAAGTCTTTAGTTTTGGTTGAGCTTCTCTGTAACCTTCCCTCTGATAGTACTGCAACTACGTCGGAACCATCAATTCCTGACAAGTCCTTGTTTCTGATCGGATCATCTGCTCCTTGGTATGGGTATTTCATCATTTATCTCCAAACTCAAACTTTTCGACCTGATACTTCTCGCTCTGAACAACAACGTATTCGATACCAAGCCGAATATTATCTTATCGTTGGCGATACACTTTATCGTCATGGTGTCGATACCATTTTAAGGAGGTGCCTCACTCATGAGGAGCCCAAAAAAGTGTTAAATGATTGTCATGCTGGAGCTTCTGGTGGACTTTTGTCTGGTTATGCTACCACGCGGAAGATACTCTGCGCTGGTTACTTTTGGCCTACTATTTTTTGAGACTGCATCCTCGTGGTTAGAAGTTGTCATGTGTGCCATATTTTTTTATCGTAAAATATGCAAACTTCCAGCGCCAATGCATCATGTTGTCTCTGTGGGACCATTTTTGAAAAGGGGTATTGACTTCATGACCTGTAACCCTCGTTCATCTGGGGGGCATGATTATATTATTGTCATAGTTGACTATTTTACCAAATGGGCCGAAGCAATGCATACATTCAACAACACAGGACAGATAGCTACATTGTTTTTCTTTAATCATGTCATCGAACGGTTTGGGGTCCCACAGGATATAGTTACATATCATGGGAAACATTTTCGCAATCACATGATGGCTGAATTGACTGCCAACTTAGGATTGTCACATGATAATTGTACTCCTTATTATCCACGATCAAATGGACAAGTTGAAGCTATCAACAAGATTCTTAAACGTATGCTTCAAGGAATGATAGGAGTTCGTAAAAGAAATTTCCATTTGATCATGTGCTCTGCCTTGTGGGCATATCGAACCTTGGTGAGAAACAAAACTGGATTTACTCCTTTTCAATTGGTGTATGTACTGGAAGCTATCTTACCAATCCAATGTGAAATATCGTCGTTAAAACTCACAATTGACTTGTTACCTAACACCTCATAAGAAGAAGCACGTATCCTTAACCTCATACATCTTGATGAAATGCATTGTGAAGCCCAATTGGCCAACGAAGCGCATAAGAGATGTATAAAGGCATAATATGACAAAAATATCCAGCCTCGCATTTTCTCAGAGGGCGACTTGGTCCTTATTTACGATCAATAAGCTGATTTAATAGGTACAAGAAATTTTGAGCCATTATGGCATGTCCCCTATATTGTCAAAAGAGTTCTTGCTAAGGGTACCTATGAGTTGGTTGAATACGATGGAATTCCGTTGGTGCAGCCTAGAAATGGGTTGTATTTGAAACGTTACTATGCTTAATCATGAGCGTGGTAATTTTTTGTATTATATTGTATATATATGCGGTTGATTTGCATTCACTATCTTAATTTGTTTTTAGAGTTTTCTTGACGTTAGTAATCCGCTTTACATTTCATCGCAGATGTTTGAATCTTTAGAACCCTTTGTTGGATATGCTAATGGTGCTAGTCGTAGTACGCAGAATCTCTCCTCTGCAGCGTGGGCCATTTTCGCTCCGAACGGCGTGTTAATGAGTTTTCAAGGGATTTGTATTGGTAGATCGAAAAAAAATATCGTAGAGTATAGCGCATTGATCGAAATTCTCTCTGATGCCATTTCATTTGGTATTAACCATATCATCATAAGGTTAGACTCACAACTTGTGGTATTACAACTTACTAGTGTTTATACTATTAGAAATCCAACATTGCATAGATTGTTCCTTAGAGTTCGACTTCTGGAAAGACACTTTGATTTTATTCAATATCAACACATTTCCAGAAATTTTAACACATTGATTGATTCATTAGCTAATCAAGTTTTAGACAGACATTTGCAACATATGTAAAGAAAGCATTCGCATCATTGAATAGGATTGCACAATAAACATAGGAAAACATTGAAATCATATAGATAGATAGTTATAGGTTTTTACAAAAATTTGTGCCCAAGACACATTGGTCATATGACCTCAAAATGTATGCAAAA